>VXBJ01007267.1:394539-405417 GCA_013400055.1 Nycticryphes semicollaris
AGCCGGGGAGCGCTTATCAAGAGTCGTGGAGCGGTTGGGGTGGGAAGGGACCTTAAAGCCCACCCAGTCCCAACCCCTGCCCTGGGCAGGGACACCTCCCACCGGACCAGGGTGCTCCAACCACCATCCAACCTGGCCTCTGTTGGATCGTACCTCTCTTCCACCAAAAAACCAGTCCTAAAACTAATTTCTTTCCCATTGGTACAACGGATGGATCATGGAATCATCGAATTGTCTGGGTTAGAAGGGATCTTCAAGATCATGGAGTCCAACCATCAACCCAGCTCTGGTAAAAGCAATCACTAACCCATGTCACTAAGCACCGTGTCAACCTGTCTGTCAAATACCTCCAGGGATGGTGCCTCAACCACTGCCCTGGGCAGCCTGTTCCAGACCCCTCACCACCTTCCTTGTTGCTGCTATTTGGAGATTAAGTCTTGTGAGGAGCAGCTGAGGGAGCTGGGGGTGTTCAGCCTAGAGAAAAGGAGGCTGAGGGGAGACCTTGCTATCTATGATGCCCTGAAAGGAGGGTGTAGCCAGGGGGGCTCGGTCTCTTCTCCCATGAAACAGGCAACAGGACAAGAGGAAACAGCCTCAAGTTGCACCAGGGGAGGTTCAGATTGGATATCAGGAACAATTTTTACATGGAAAGGGTTCTGAAGCCTTGGAATGGGCTGCCCAGGGCAGGGGTTGAGGCCCTGGAGGGTTTCAAAAGACAGGTTGATGTAGTGCTTAGAGACATGGGTTATGATGGTTTTCATCAGAGTTGGGTTGATGGTTGGGCTTGGTCTTAAAGATCCCCTTCCAACCTGGACGGTTCTATGATTCCATAACCAGGCAGAGCTGGTCCCTTCCAACCCAACCCATTCTACAATAGGATGCCCCAGAGACCAGGGTGTGTTTAGCATGCACTCGTGCTACCGCAGGGCTGGAGGAGCAGCAGCAGAGGTGAAGGGGGAGGCTCAGTGGCAGAGGGAGTTGAAGAGCAGGATAAGAGTGTGAGAGGCTGATGCTCAGCTCCTGATCCACTGGATCAGACAGCGCTGATCTTACCGGTGTCGATGAAGCCAAGGATGCAGAGTGTGATGGAGACGTTGATGCTCTGAATGGTGAATTCCTGCCTCAGGGAGCTGAAAAATCCATCCAAGGCAAACTTAGTCGCAGAGTAGGGGACCGTAAAGGGAAACCCGACTTTACCTGGACACAGAGTGAAGTTCTGTTATAGCACAGGAATCTGCTCTGCCTGAACCTCTGCTCTGCCCTTCACCACATAAAGGATCTTACCCAAAGGCAGTTTACTGTTAGTGAAATGTCATCCTGGCACCTGAACAGCAGCATTACAAATACTCTCGTCAGCTTCCAGCTCTTTTAAGGTCTTAAGGCCAAAATCATGTCTTATGTCTCTGCTCAGGGCATGAGGAACTCGCAGTAGCCAGGAAACCCTCGAGGGGGGAGATGGAGCAAAGTTTAAGCTCTTGTCTCCAGACCCTGAGCTAAGCTGATCACCAGAAGAGTAACCAACGTACCAGCAGTGGGGGGGACATCTGTTAGTAATTTAGTTTCCTGACTTAACAGAAATGTATTTAGCACAGAGTCATGTTTTTGTGATTAGAGTCAGTTAATAACTTGCTTTACAAATATTAGCAGGAACTTGACCTACCAAACCAAGATGAATGGTCACATGAATGCAGTGAGAAATTACTGCATTTCCATTTTTTTCCATAAAACTGAGGTGTGTGAGCTCTGCTGTTCTAATAAGCCTGACACCAGGGCGTTTGGTTTAATTACAGGGCTGGTCAAAAAGCAAGCTGGGGCGATTGGGTTGCATCAGAGGACAAATTCCATCGAGAAAATACAAAAAAGATCTGGATTTGGGTGGGGTTTTTTGGTTGGGTGCTGGGGGGATTTTGGGCGTTTGGTTATTTTAGGGTGGTTTTTTTTTGAGTGTGTTAAGAGGTTACAGCTCCTTTAGGATGCCTGGTGTCTCTATGTGCTGCTTACGTCTGACAATCAGCCCATGGTGTCTTTTGACTGAATCCCATGTCACCTACCTCGCTCCCACTCACCTGCCATGGATGAAACCACAACGATGCTGCCCTCGCTCTGCTTCAGCATGGGCAGGGCAGACACAGTCATGGCCACATAGCTGAGGAAGTTGGTCTCTAGGAGCTTTCGTATGTGCCCCACGTCCCCATTGAAATAACCGAAGTACGACGTGCCAACGTGGTTCAGAATCAGCATGTCTAGGCCTCCTGCAAGTAGAGGAGCTGGTGTTATTACAGAGCCATAGAACGGCTGGAGCTGGAAGGGACCTTAAGGATTAGTGGTGGGTGGGAGAAAGCTTCAACCAGCAGAGCCTTTCCTGGGAGCAGGATGAATGTCATTAAAAGAAATCAGGTTTTTGGGTCAGAGCTGTGGCCTGTCATCTCTAGAGTAGGGATATAGTCCAATGGTGGCTGCCAGTAAAAATTTGGTCCTGGTTTTTGTCATTTGTTGGTTTTTGTTGTTGTTGGTTTGTTGTTTTCTTTCCTGGTTCCAAACACAAATGCCATGGCACGAGGGAGATCACCCTCCAGCTGCCTGTGGTCCCGGGGTGGGAGAGTGCTCTGCCCCGAGCTGAAAGATTGCGTTACCGCAGCCGTGACCCATGACCGCAATGGCAAAGCTGCTACGGGCCCGATGGACGGTTTCAGACCGCAGTAGCTGGGGGTGATGAAATCCAGGATTATGATACTGGAACAGGATGTCACGAGGGCACAGAGCTGAAATCGAGAGCGCAGTTCAGTTTGAGCTGGAGGGATGGAACTGGGCAGAGAAGTGAGACTGCGAAGGGCAGAATTTAGGGAAAAATCTCTCCCGTCTCATCCCATCTCCATCGCTCCTGCTTTTCCTAGTAGGCCTGTGGCAAAGAGCAGCACAGCCAAGGCGAGATGCAATGTTATGCTGTTGTTTGGCAGAGAGAGGGCTGTAAACGTACCCAGCAAGGTCTCTGCCTCCTTCACCACGTGCTCGGCGAAGGCCATGTCCTCCATAGTGCCGCTGACGTACCGCGCCGAGGCTGCCCCCAGCTCCAGGCACCGCTCCACCACCTGCACAGACACCACACATCAGACATCCCTCTCCCTGCCCTGCGACGCCTCTGCGGGAGCAAGAGGGGGTGTCTGTGTTCCCTGTCATGTGTCCCCACCTTTAAACAGCGGTTCGGAGTTTCAGGAGTGTGTTTGGAGCCTTTTAAGCTTCAAAGGGAGCCTGACAAATTATTCTTGTGGTGAATGTGTTACCCAAGGCGGTCTGTGCTGGGATTGCATGTGTGTAGGGTGAGCAGGAGCATGTATATCACTGCAGTGGAATGAGGGTGTGTGTGTGCTGAGGCAGCCCGTGTGGATGAGGATGTGTGTACTCAACTAAGCAAGTTCAAATACCGTAATACGTGCTGTGCCCAGTGCATGTGTCTGCAGGAGAGGGATTTCTGTGCGTGCAGGAGCCCTGCACAGCACAAGTGTGTGTACCTGTGAGCGTGACGGCACCTCGCTGGTACCTGTGCCATGGCAATTGCACGTGCACGTGCCCCTGCGTGTACCTGTGGTGTGAGACTGGCCGCCTACGTTTGTGCCTGCACCGCCAGGAACGTGCCCGGGTGAGTGCTCAGCTTGCCATTTACTTTCTGTAGCTTGGCCTCTGTCCGTGCTGTGATCAAGATGTGGGACCCCATCCGTGCCAGGTGATACGCCATCTGCTCTCCAATGCCGCTGCTGGCGCCGGTGACAATCACCCGCTTCCCTTTCAGCATCTCTGGGGACCAAGGCACAGGGATTTAATTTATCCAAATGCTATTTAAAAAAAAAAAAATTAAAAGAAAAATCCCCTAATTCTTTCAGAGTAAGTAGTTAACTGGAAGCCGAGTGAGCCCACAGGCACAAAGCGTGGGGCACCAGGACATCTCTTCCATCTGCTGGAAAAAGCTGCACCGAGGAGCAGCTGCGGCTCCTCACCCAATGCAGTGACTCGGGGACAGCGCTTGGCTCGTCCAGCAGTTTTTTCCACAAACCATAACGCAGCTTAGAAACACCCCAACAACTTTGTAATAAAAATAATTCACCAAGTCCATGCTTCAAAACTTAAAATCCAACATTTAAAAGTCACGGTTATAAATTCTTTTGCTGCGCACTGGAAGATGGAGTGTTGAGACCCCCCTCTGTCTCAGACCCTCTGCCTCACCTGCTCCCTCGGGAAGCATTTCTGCATATTACTTGTTCAGTTTGATTTAAACTCTTTGTTAAAACAACTTTCCAGCATCGCCCACCACACAAAGGCTCAGGCGTTGTTTGGTCCGAGCTCTGTCCAATTTCTATTCAAAACACTCAAATGTGGCTCCTAATATTTTTTTCTTAAAGACAGATTCACTTTTAATACTTACCCGGTTTGAAATTATCCCTCGCAGAATAAAACCAGAAGGCCAAAACCAATCCCAAAAAGGGAATGAGAATCTTTTGCAACCGACCCATCCCACTGTGGAGTCAGGAAATAAAACATGAAAGAGAAGGGAGGGAAAAAAGCCCTCTGCAGAGCTGCTCCAGAGCGAAGCAGCAATGCCAATCCTTTCAAACCTGTGAGCGAAGGAACTGCAACTTCCAAAGCCCTGGAAAATCTCGGAGGATGGACAAGTGAAGCAAACCCTTTGATTTGCCGCTGGAGCTGGGGAACCTCGGCCTAACCGAGGGTGCTCTTTGGGTTCTGCCCAGCTCTTTTCATATTTCCTGTCCTACGTTAAAATGCAGAATTTTGCACAACACCCTGGAAGAGGTGTGTCTTTGCCGAGCAGCGTCAAGTTTCACTTGGAGAACATCAGAGGGAGCCTAGTGCAGGTGGTTAAACATCGGCTTTTCTCCCCGCTGGCACCCGCCGTGGGGACATGAGGAGATGCAGTTTGGGTCCGATCGCTTGCAGGGCTCGGGTGCTGGGGAGCAACTGGGGGCTGCTGTGCTGTGGGAGGACATGCAGCAGGGCATGCAGCAAAGATCCTGTGCTTCCCAGGGCATTGCTGCTCTGGGCCCTGAAGCATCTGCCTGCCGCCGGGATGCTGGGCAGCAGGTACCACCCCCGAGCAGCTCCAGAATTGCTTTGCTGGGGCAGGGTTTGTGTTTTCATCTCTGCCTACCCCTGTGAGCAGCGGGGGGAGCAGGGGCTGAGCTGAACCCAGCACCGGGGCTGCCACTGCCCCAGCTCCACGGAGCCACTCAGGCACAGGGAGGTTTGCAGTGAAATATTAAATGTTGTTTTCTACAGAGAAATAAGGGTCCTTTCTGCCAGGGGTCCTGCTGGAAGTTCTGTGTGAGCTTTGCTCTTACTTTCAAGTGAGCGTAGTCAGAGGAAAAGCCACATAACGCCCGCTTGCTCCCCAGGTCTCAACAGCAGCAAATTCAGTGCCATTGATTTTATGGAATAGGTATAAACTGTGTCCAGCTTTGGTCTGGCACTGGGATGGCCCAGTGAGATGGGGACACGCTGCAGGAGCTTCCTGTGCTCCTGGAGCTGCCTTGCTGGAGTCTGTGCCTGCTCGGCTGGGGAGAGCTGTGTTGGCCGGGACAGGAGCCTCACTGCGGTGCAGGGGCTGCACCAGGGTCTGCTTTACATGGGCCAGTGCCGTGGTTGTCCCTCTGACCTCTCCACCATCACCAGCCAGAGAGAACTACTTTTAAAGAAAACCTTTTTTTCCCCCTATTGTAGCCTTAAAATAAAGATTATCAGATTTAGTGCCACACCTGTTTGAGCAGTGGAGCTTTCTGGCATTGCGTCTGCCTTATAGAATGGGGGGGTTTGTATTTGTTTTCTGCCTTTCTGCTCCAGTCTCTATTTTCCTTCTGATAAGGAGCATTCAGCCCACACTTAGTCAGATAACACCCGTACAGTCACTGCCTTTTCCTGCCTCCCTTTGCTTTGAGCTTGGGTCGTGATCACGGGGCAACCATTTCATTCTTTGGCCTGAAAAAAACTGAACTAATTAATCTTGCCTCAGCTGGGATCTCGTCTGCGCTGCCGGGAGGGAGCGAGGCTCTGTTCAGTTACTGTTGGTTATTCCTGGCGTTAGGATCCTGCACTAAAGCAATAACTGTCAACCTTTGTGCGCGTCTGCGAGCGTGTCGGGGAGGGATCATGCTCTTTGCTCTGTGTGGGGAGATGTGGGGCAGCCCAGTGGGTCTGGAGCTGGACCCCGTGCTGGCCTCACTGGTGTGGGGTTTAGTGAGAATTGTGGGTTGGTTCGGGGGTTTTGCGTGAAGCAGAGTAGTTATAATAAAGGACTGAGATACTGAGTGTTTTGGATGTGAAGGTTTTTTTAAGAGAAAACTTGTAATTGTGCCATTTGGGGTGTGCTGTGGGGAGATGAAGGGCCGGGGGTGCTGGCCTGGTCCCCGGGAGGGCTGGGGGTGGCTGTGACAGCGGGAACTGTTGGATCCAGCCAGGCTTTGCTGCCCACCAGGGTTTGCTCCAGGCTGGCTGTCACCCTTCCCGGGTGCTGCAGCTCCTCACTCCCACTCACAGCTTCTTCTGGGTTTGTTTTGCTGTTTGTACCTTTAGGAACTTGTTTTTTAACCTTTTCCTGGAGGTGGGGAGCGAGGGAAGGGAGAGGAGGACAGGAAGAGGTGACGGCACAGAAACATCTGATCTCAGCCGGTCCTGGCTCTGCTGCTGCCAAACCTTCCTGCCTTGGCAGAGGGGTGCCTGGTGGGGTGCCCGGCCCTGGCCCCATGAGATGGACCCCGGGAGCACGGGGGAGCAGCTGCTTCCTTCTGGAAGGGCTTCACACGAATTTTCCTGGATGTATCCCCAGCTGCAGATCACTTCTGTATCGCTCATCTGTTTGAGGCCTTGTTTTCCAAGGGCTGATGCTCGGCGTTGTGTTGACCCCTCTGCACAAGGGGGGTTCTTCATTCAGTGCTGCCCAGAGCTTACTGGAAGGAAATGAGGATGTGAAGGGGACTTGTTCTGACGGCAAATGGGCTGAGCAGTGGAGAGGAGCTGCTGGGGGGTCCCTGCTGTGCCCCCAGCCCGGCACAGCCTGGACTGAACACATTCCAGGGGCAGGGCTGGAGCTCAGGCAGGTTCGTGCATGTGGCTCGGACTCAAAGCACTTACCAGCAATTGGGATACCACTTCTTTTTTTTTTTTTTCTTTTTTTTTTTTTTTTTCCTGTTTTGAGCATTTTCTGGCTTTTTTCAACCTGTTATCAAATCACTGTTGAATGCAGAGGATTTTTCTTCCCTCCCTTCCCTTTGTCACGTAGACATGAAGATGTTATTTCTCATACCCAGCTCTCCCCGCATGCTTTACTGTGAGCACAGATTTCATTCCTTTCTTTACAGATGTCCCTGTTATAAAGGGCTGCCCTCAGTTATGTTTGTGTTGTGCCTGTCAATGTGGTGCTTTTGGGCCGTGACAGAGGTGTGTTTCTCAGCATGGTTGGAGGGCAGTGCCCATGTCCTGGCAGTGCCATCGCTGTCACGGCTGCAGCCCTCCCAAAAAATCCGCTCTCAGGTCCAAGGGAAATGCGAGATGTTTGTTGGACTGTATTTGGTTTACGTGATGTTTCTTCTCACTGCTGGTTTAGAGAAAATGCTGTGATGATAAGCCATGTCTAAGCACTAAATTTATTTTTTTCCTGCGTGACCAGATCAGGAATTGCTGCCATGATATTTGATTGTTGGTACTGTGGCTGCTTTAAGTCTTGGCTACTATCCATGTTCCTGATGCCCTTGGTGTTGGGTGGCAGAGGCTGATATACTTATCTGTGCCCCTAATTTTAGCTTGGCAGCTCTTGAAACACCCAGACTCCAAACTGCAAATAGCAAGCAGGGACTCTCTGAAGATGCTCGGCTCGTGCCCTTGAGGGGATTGGCCTGTCAGGGAGGGCTGCTGGGTTTTTGCTGGCCTTCAGCTCCCGATGATGAAAGCCTGGACAACAGCTCCAAGCTGAAATAAGATCTTTGAAAGAGGTGTTGCAGGATGGGTACAGACAAATACCAGATCTCATGCCAGCTGCACTTTCCTGAGGATTTAACACACCAGGAAAATGTCACATTTACTGGTTAAAGTAAAATGGTTTCATTCTTAAAAGAAAGAATAACAGAAATCAACCTCATGTGGTGCTGGGCAGTCTTAACTCATGCCTTGGGCAATATGTGAGTCTCCTCAAGAGCTTATCCCTCAGGACTTTGGTTTAACTCAGTCTTAAAGTGTTCCATATGCTTCTGCACTGAAGCTTGCCTGAGAAGTCCTTGCTAGTACTGACTCTGTGTCTTGTTCCATCTGGTTGCTCTCTGCCGTATCCCAGTGCTTATAAGTACAATTTCTCTTTGCAATTCACACAAGAGGTTTTGGAATGACCCCACCATGCTCCCTTGCCGGTGTGTGTGGATGCTGGTCGTGTGGGGTTGTGTTTGTGGCAGTTGTATTTCTGCAGTGTCCGGTGTGGACACACGGACATGAGGGGGCTCAGGGGCTGGGAAACGAGCTGGTCTGGGGAGTTGTGCTGTGATTTCAAGACAGGGAAGTTTGCTGAAGCCTTTTAATCTACTGTGTCTGGCAAGTCTGTCATTCCATCATAGTTAAAGTGATGTTAAATGGATCACTAGGCCCCCATGCACGCTGAATTTATCGTTGTGTGGTTTAAATAAAACTTGATGTGGTCTTGTGGTGAAATCACCCATTAATACGTGTCTGATTCCCCTCTCTGCAGAGAGCTGGTCCTCTCTGTGGTCTGTGCAATCTGCTGTGGAAATGGGAACGTGTAGGCTTGACCTCTCAGGTGCCCTTTTGGAGTAATATGCAGAAGGTGATGACCTCTGAGCTTGTGGTGTGTCAGGAGGCAGGAGATTGTCTTCTGCAGGACATGATTTTACCGACTTGGCTCCAGAACCGCCGGCGCAGTGCGTGGTTTAGCTGTCTAATCCTGTGAGCTGTCTTAGGAGGAACTATTTTGATTGTTCCACAAACCTCTTTGCTTTAAGCTCCTAAAGCCTGTGACTGGCTGACCGTGGACAGGAAGAGTGGGCAGGGGGGCCATGTACGTGGTGTGGAGACAACCTGAGGTCCAAACCCAGAAGTGGCGGAGGTCAGCCTGGGTGGGCTCGCCTGGAGCTCCCCAGTTGCCCCTGGACTCATGAGCTGAGCTGCCTGAGACCAGCTCTATCTCCTCATTTTTAGAATTTTCTCTTTCCTGTCGGGCTGGGTGAGACACCTACAAGTTGTAGAGAAGGGAAAATCTTGGGAACCAATGTGTTATTGACAGAGTTTGCAGCTGCCTTGGACAAAGACGTGATTCTCTTCTGTGTTTCATCCATTTATCAAGTGTCGAGCCCTGCCAGAGCAGCGGAGCTTCTGAGTTACAGCGGTGTGAGAGCTCAGACCTGGCGATACTTTCCTGCCTGGCACAGCCACAGACATCGAGGTCCCTGGTTTATGACAGGCCACAGCCTGTCAGGGGATTGCTGGGGGATGGAAAGGGTTGTCTGGTTTGGTTTTTTTCCAAACAGTTCTGGGCACACACGACCGTGGCAGACACAAATCTGTGCCATTAAACCCAGATAACCCCTGAAAGGTACGGCCCGACCTCCGCCTCATGGCATGTATCTGTCACCCGTGTGACACAAATACCACCTTCTCTCCCCACCCCAGTTGACCCATTTTGGAAGGCAGAAGCTGCTGGAAATATGAAAGGGCCGCTCCCTTGGTCCCAGAGCAGCCACCAAGGGGGGCTTCATTGGAGGGTGCAGCCACTACCCTCAAGTGCTCCCTGGGTCCCCCGAGAGAAGCCAGAGGCACAAGTGGAACCTGTGTACAAAAGAGACGGCTCTGAAAATAAAAGCTAGAGAGCAGTGGTACCATATAAAATATTTATTGATTTTTGCAAAATGTTGTAAAATGCATCTGTAATAAAAATAAGAAACCATGCTGTGCATCTTGCACATTTTTATACCAACAAAAGGTATTTTTTCCCCACTGCTGCACAGCAGCAAATATAACCGTTCACTTCTTTCAAGTCTTGCACTTGCGGTCTCCTTCAGCCAACTCTTCCCTCTTCTTGCTGGAACCACCACCAGGTACGACGGGACAGCAGAGTCTCTTGTGCTTGGTTGCTCAGCAGGCACCTCTTCAGCTGCGGGGCTCTTAGGAGGCGTGGGGTCTGGTCACCAGGGCCCTCTGTGTCCCCACCACTTTCTTGCTCTTGTCCAAGATCAAATCCTCCTGCTTCTGAGGAAGCATTTGCTCTCGCGGCGCGGCAGGTTTCTTCTCCTCCTCCTCCTCCTCTAGCCTCCCTTCAGAGGTGAACGGGCTGCACACTGTCTCCACCAGCCCAATAACCACCCCAAAGAAAGCCAGCACACTGCCCAGCATGTACAGCTTCACCATTTTCCTGTTGGGCTTCTGGCTGAGCATTTCTTTGGCAAAGGGGATCAGCTCATGCATGGTTTCCATTTTTTTTTTCTGGATCTGGAAGATGTCAGTTCTGCAAGAGAAGAGAGAGGGAGAGGGACATCAGTTAAATCCAGCTGCTTTTCTCTGTAGTGGTCAGAGCCCCCCAGGCAGTCCAAGTTCTTTGCAGACCCCCCAGCCCTGCTTTAAGCGGGGATTTTTGATTTTTCTTCCAGGCTTCCTTCAGGAAAACACATTAGCCCAGACAGCGGGAGCGATGCCGGGGCTGTAGGAGGGAGCTGCCCAGCAGAGCAGCTGGACCCGGGCTGTGGGATCCAGCCGGAGACCCCCCCGGCACGCTCCCGTATTGTGCACAGCATCCCACTGCATCCCCCCCGGGGCATCCCCCTGCATCCCAGTGCGCATCTCCCCCAGCGCATCCCCCGCATCCCATTGCGCATCCCCCCC
>VXBJ01007267.1:405472-624388 GCA_013400055.1 Nycticryphes semicollaris
AAAAAAAAAAAAAACCACCTTTTTTTTCCCCTTTTACAAAACTTGTGTTCTCCCCCTCCCCCCCGCCAAAGAAAAATGAAATACTCTCCCCGGGTCTGATTTCCCAGCCAGGGATCTTTGGTACCGCTTGAAATGCAGCTCTGCCTGTAAGAAATATTTAATATATTAGTAGGAGCCTCTCTGAGCTAGGCCTTGGGTGGGAGGGAGAGGGTCTGTGTCTGTAGCTGGTAAAACATTGCAGTGTTTGGATTCAGGGCTTGGATTCGTGCAAAGTCCAGTTCAACAAAGCAGCTGTTTCGGCCTCACTACCCTCTCTGGTAGTGAAATGGGGAAAAAATGCCTCAGTGGAGCATAGCAAATGCATAACCCGGGACCAGGTGTGAAGACCTTGTGTGTTAAAGGGTTCTGTAGGTGGTTCATGGCAAGGGGAACCACTGGAAAGAGCATAGAACCACTGGAAAGAGCATAGATGCAGCGTGTGGCAGCACACTCATGTCTTGAAAATAAGAGAATAACTGGAAACTCCTAAATTAGTGGAAGTCACAGGCAACCCATTAAGACCCTACTTTCCCTTTTCCTACACTGGATACTGAAACTCTGCAACACCCCGTTGTACGTGTCACTCCTTGTGATTCACCTAAAGGACAGCATATTTCCTTTTTGGGGAAAGCCCGAAGGCAGCACTGTCACACTTCTCCCCTGGCTTGCTGCCGGGGAGCGTTGCATCAATCACACCCAGCACGTTACATCATCTCCTTCCGCCGGTGCCTCCGTCGGTGCACGTATATACAGCTCTGGCTGGGGGAGCTATATGCGTTTCAGCAGCTGCTGACCTTAGAGAAGTTGCTAAAGCCACCAAGAAGTTGTTGGGATTTACAGCTTCTGATTTCTCAAAGCAGACGATGGTGTCTGGACAGATTTCTCACCTGATCCTTACGGCTGAGATGACGGGAGTTGCTGTGCCGGGGCAGTGTGTAGAAATTACAGCACAGTGTGAGCTCATGCAATAGCATGCTGTAAGGGATGCTGCTGCATGGTGGCTCCCCAGGGTGACTCTCCTGGAGGGGGAACCCAAGAGTGTTGGGGAACCCCCACAAGGCACAGCCTGAAGGGTGGGCAGGCAGCCCCCAGAGCCAGCTGGAGCTGAAGAGGTCTTGCCCTCAAACAATGGGGCTTCTCCAGCACATGGGAAGGAGGGATGGTAGCACAGGGAATGGGGGTTTGATGCCCCTGAGCTGGGTTTTATCTCGGCCCTGCCCAGGAGAAACCTCTCCATGATGTGAATAACTTGTGAATGACTGGTGCCATGTTTCCCACTCGTGGCACCGCTGGTGCCGCAGTCGGCACGTCCCTGTTCGTGGTGCAGCCAGGGCCAAGCACCAGGTTTGTCTCTGGGTGTGGGAAAGGGGCAGGAGATCTGAGAAATGTGGGAACTTCCAGAGTATGTGTTAGTTACCTGGGTCTCTTATATTTTTTCTTTTGTTAGAGGTTTCAAACACCTTGCTTTCTGAAAAACTGCCCTATGAGGTGACACTGCCCAAATTCTGCCCGAAAATCACTGAACTGGCTCATAGGGGTTGGACTAGATGATCTGTAAGGTCCCTTCCAACCAAAGCATTCTCTGATTCTATAATTGAGCCAGACTTTAGGCTGGTTTTGTGTTGGGGTTGCAACTCCAGACTCTCCTCAAGGCTTTGTGTGAGGACGGTGCTGTCTTCCTCTCCTCTTCCCCTCTGCTCCTGCCCTCCCTGGGCTGCTGCAGGCGTCAGTGCCCCACACGCTGCTGGGCTCCGTGGCCATGGGAGCCTGGGCAGTGGCCAGCCCTCCCCAAAGGGACGTGGTGCTTGAATTTATTGGGTTTGGTTTGATTTTTTCCTTTCCTTGCTGAGCTCTGCCATGGGCACGGAGGAGCAGTGAGACACCCCTTGCTCCTCACATTCCCCATCTCCGAGGGACCCGGAGCTTTTCCCCACCACTGCAGCACCCGCTGGGCAGGAGGGTGTTCAGAGCCATCAGAGCACCCCAAGGAAACTGCTGGTGAAAACTTGGGGGTTTTTATATTTATTGTTTTTTTAAGCAAGTTTTGAATGTGCTTAGGAAATTGTATTGCAAGACTGGCTATAAAAGTTGCTAAAGACTTGTCTATCCCTCCTCAGTGTCTGGGTTTTTTTTTTCTTTAAATAAAAGGTCCTTATCTTCTCTGCCAACTTGGCAGCAAAGGTTGCAGCTGATTCTTGCTTTCGAGCGATGTTTTTCTCTTCTGCAACGCTTCAAGAAGTGACCATTGCAGAAAAGATAGCTGGGGGAGATGGCAGTGAGGCAGGGGAAGTTCAAGGTCCCCTGTACCTGCCGGGGCTGGCTGTGGGTGTCAGACGTGCTCTGCGCTCCCCCCTGTGCCCCGCCAGCGCCAGCGCCTGCTCAGGCCCCGCACAAACCCCAGCGAGTCTGTGCAGGACGCAATCCCAGCAGCAAAGGTCAACGGGAAGCGTTGGAATCATGACATTTTGCCTAAAAAAAGGCAGGTTTTTGGTGGCAGAATGTTTTTTTGCCTCCTGAAGGTCTCTTTCCCAACCTGAGGGCTGGGCAGGCTCCTTCTTACTCAGTAAATACAGCTGGAGGTGTCCGTGCAATCCCAAGGGACTGAGAGCTGGAGGAGCAGTAGGGAGAGCGTGGAGCCCAGGGTGATTTGGAGGGTTAACCAAGAAGCTGATAATCATCTGTGGCGAACGCCTCTTAGCAGCACTCAGATTGTGTTGATTTAATTAAATAACATTTAATTCAATTTTGTTTGAAATTTGAGTAACAAAGTCTGTGCAAGCTCGTTGTGTGGACATTTAAATTGGATTAAGAGCGGATAAAAGGATTAATGATTAACACTAAATTAGACTAATTTTAGCGGTTCCTAATCTTATTTAGGAGTCCGCACAAGGAGGTTGTCAGGTTTAATTGCAACTTTGATTAAACCAGCTTTATAGCTGGGAAAACTGCATGAGTTTAACGTCATCTGGAGGAAGAGCTCTGCCTGAATCTGCAAAGCAGCGTAAGCACCGGAGGCTTAACCTGAATCTTGCCGGCCGGGGCGTGGGGGGGCTCAGGGAGATGATGCTCCGCTCCCTGGTTCACACGTGCTGAGCTCGGCCGATGCCCGATGCTGGAGTCACCAGCTCGGGTAAAGCTGCTTTGAAATCGCTGTGGAGGCTGGAGGCTGTTGCTCTGGGGCTCCGCAGGAACCCAAATTTAACTCTCCTGCTGGCACGGCTGGTTTTGCACGGGGATAACCTTGGTGATGCTCCCGGGAACGGGGGCACTGGGAGCAAGAGCCTCTGCCCTTGCTGCGGGTGGACGTGCTGGAGGAGAGGAGCAGTGAGGGATTCCAGCTCTGCAGAAGGGCTGGGGAGGGGTTGGCCCCCGGGGGGGCTCGCAGGTGGCTCGGCTCCGGTGTCAGCTGTGTCCCTTGGCTGGCACACAGCTCCATGCTGGCAGCGGGGCAGGGCAGGCGCTGGACATGCTGTGGGTGCGTGCTGGTGGCCGGGGCAGGGGAGAGGTGCTGGAAGGGAAATGAGTGTGCAATAAGGACCAGCCTTTGCTGGAGCATCACAGAAGCACAGAATGCTCTGGGGTTGGAAGGGTCATCCAGTCCAACCCCCTGCCAGAGCAGGTCCTCCTAGAGCAGGTCCCACAGGAACGTGTCCAGGTGGGTTTGAATGTCTTCAGAGAAAGAGAGTCCGCCACCTCTTGGGCAGGCTCTGCCAGGGCTCTGCCACCCTCACAGGGAAGAATTTCTTGCTCATGTTTAGATGGAACTTCTTACCTTGTCCCTGTAGGAAATTCCATGAAATCTTGGGGACAGTTGTTGTGACCAGGCATGAGTGTGCTGTAGGTGGTATCTCCCCAAAACACTTGGTGAAATAGGGATGTAAAAAGAAAAGGAAAGCCCAAAGGCCAGCAAGCTGTATTAATTAAAAATTAATGCTAAAACTTTTGGTTTCATGACACTGATGGTTTCCACTGCACTGAACACCGTGTGCCTGCTGGGTGCAGACACAGAAGAGCCTTCCTGTGGGCTGTGATGGGCATGGAACGAGGACAGGTAAGTGCAGTGTGTGATGGCCACATGGGTCAGTCACGGTGACACAGCGATCTGTGCTGAGCTCTGCTGTGGCACCTTGAGGAGCCCTGTCTGCCACCTGGAGAGGAACAGCCACAGGGATCTTGGTGCTTAGCACCTAATACTGCGCCCGCTTCCCAGGGCTTTGTGCTGGTGCTCTTCTGCCATAGGCCTGGCCCAGTTCTCTGAACACAAATCCTGAATCCAAATACTTCGTTTTCATTTAATATCATTCCCCTTGGAGGAGGATATTCACACATAACTGACACAGTGCTTTTGTACAAGAATTGAGTCTGGGGGCCAGCCCCATGCTGAGTGGTGCCTTGACCTTGAGGGCTACCAGAGGTCCCTTCCCACCAGCCTGGGCTGTGACTCTGGGTTTTGTGCAATTATAGGGTGGAACTTGAGACAAAATGCTGAGGTGACCTCTGCCTGTTGGTGATGTTTCCCAAAATGTGGTGTAGCATCTCTTTGGGCAGAGCATGCTGAGGTGGAGAGACAGGTTGCCTCATCTTCCACATGTCCGTGCACGGACAAGGGTCAAGCGCCGCTGGACTTTGTGATGAGTGTGAGCTCGGCTGCGCTGTCTGGGACACAGGGCTGTGCTCGCCCCCTCCAGCCCACCGTCCTGCCCCAGAAGGGGAGCAAAGATGGAGTAAAACACTCGTGTTTTACCCCAGCAGGATCAAACCTGAGATCTGTGTTTCAATTCTAGAAGGTTCCAGGAGAAACAAGCTGGCAACCAGGAGCAGAGAATAGTGTGATCTCCATTTCAGTCACCGCTCGTGGGGTCCAAGAGGATACGTGGCTCAAAGGGGTTCCTAAATACCCCAGTAGATTAATTTTTCTGCCATTGATGGGTGCGGGGGGAGGCAGGGTTGCTAAGCTGAGGGGCTCTCTGGGGAGCATGAACCCCCCTCTCTGCTTCATCATCGTAGCCTGGAAAAGCTGAAATCCTCCAGCCAGCAGCCGGACACTTTCCAAATGGAATATTTTCTCCTCTTGAAAATGGGGACGTGACAAAAATAAAGATGTTCCCCTGCAAGGATAATTTTATCACCCCTTCCCAGAGGAAAGCAGGCAGGCTTCCCAGCCTGCTGCCCCTGCCAGCTCTGCTGCCCGTATCGGTATGTGCCTGGGAGGGCTGTGCACAGGCAGTGGGTGGCCTCAGACCCTCTGGGCTCCTGTGCCCACCCTCTGCCTGCTGGGCACGTGAAACTCCGCTGGCTGTAGGAAGGAAGAGTCCAAATTAAGGGTACATACTACATCTCTTGCTTTAGCTGCCAGCAGCTGGTGCATCGCTGCTGCAGGAGAGCGAGTCCTGCCCTTACTGGGATTCAGGCAATTGCTGTGCCCAGATTAGGTGCCCTCTGTCATTTGACCAGTTGCAGCCAGTCCATAGCAGGTCCTGCCAGGCAGGGACAGCCATCTCTGTGTCCCTGACCTGCCTGTGACTGGCACCAGGCTCACTCCGCAGTGTGGCCACAACGGGAGGCTGAGTCAGAGCGGCACTGCCCACCAGAGCCAGCTCCCAGCGTGGCTGAACTTAAACCAAAACTGGGTCAGCTGGGTTTCGGATCAAAGTTTTATTTGCTTTCAGAGCAGGTGTAGGGTTTTCAGGACGTGAATTGGAGATGATTTTAGAAGAAAATGTGACAATTAGCAAAGACAGTGTTTTAAATCATCTGCGTGTGCTGGAACGAGGAGGTGGTTTGCTGGGTGGGTTTTAATTCAAATGGGAAATTAAAAGATCAGGTGGAGGAAACTTTTATTAATAACATCAGCAGAGACTTGTCAAAGTTACAACCTGAGACAGCATTTCTTACCCCTGAGAAAACCTTCCCAAGTTTCCCTCTTCCCGTGAAGCTCAAGTGCTTCCAGTTCCAGGTCTCAGACCTCCTTCCAGGCCTTTGCCCAGAAGGTTTGTGCGTGTCTGACAAAGCACACACGGGCTGTGCCTGGTCTAGCACAGATGGAGAGTGTTTGGGGTTCCATCCCAGCTCTGGGAAGGCAGGGACTGGAGGGGACTGGGACTCTGGAGCCTGCTCTCCCCTGTGCCAAGATTCTGCTCCACATCACTAAGCAAATCACCCCTCTGCAGTGGGCCCTGTCACAAATGTGCCTTCAGGAATTGTGTTTCAGGCGTTTATTAATCCTTCTGTGAAAAATGCAACAGCAGCATTAAGTATTGTTTAATGATGATAAGCTCAAGCTATACAATTATACTCAATTAGCATCCTTTTTCATTAATTAATGTTTTGTGTTGCAAGAGATTAATTGATCTCGTGTGCAGTGCTCTGCCTCAACTTCCAGTTACCTTTGTGTTCCTCTGAGCTCCACAGAGAAGTGTTAAAAACGAATGGAACCTGATCATTTCAGACTGGCCAGTGCTGACTGACTGGGATCCCGCCTCAACAACCCAACTGAAAGCTACAGAGCTGGGACAGTGTCCTTGGAAAAGCTCCCGGAGGAGTAAAGTCCTCGTGTGCCTTTAATCCCAGCAGAAACAAGTGTCGCATCAGAGGAAGTAAACCAAAGCTACTCATGCAGGAGTCACATCCTTTTCTGCTGCCACTGCCTTCGTTCCCGAGTTCTCTCTGGTGCAGCACCCGGGAGCTGCCAGAGGGCAATGAACTGGCAGGGCCTCCCTTCCTCCTTCCCTCCTTCCCTCCTTCCACCGTGGCTCGTCCCGCTCTCACACCGCGGCTGCAGCCTCGAAAAAACATGAGGAATCCGAGTGTGGGGGCAGCGGGGCTCGGGCTGCCCGTCCGCCTGAACACCCTCATTATCAAAGCAGAGGCTTGGCAGGTATGAGTCATTGCAGAATGTGAGCTGGTGACACCGAGTGACACGCGTGTCCCCAGCTGGCAGGGCTGCACCCCCTCGTTTTCAGGGGGAGCTTAGCTTTTAAACAGCTGGCTGTGATGCAGTTCTGTTCTCAGGGCTGTGACCTCTTCCCACCTGAAACCTAAAACCAGCCCAGCAGCATCTTTCGTGGTTGCTGCCAGTGCAGAAGGGATGTCAGCCCCCAGCACTAATCTGTTCTGGTGCCAGCCCATTGCCACCAGTACAGGACTGCAAAATATGGAGCATTTCTGCCTCTGACCAGCACCTCCAGGACAAGACAGAGAAGCTGCTTAGTGGATCATGGATGCACCACAGAGCAGGAGCTCAGATAATCCTGCTCACATGGATGTCACCGGGGGTGAGGAGGGAGCGGCTCCGTGACGGAGCGATGGGGAGCGGGAGCTCCTTGGGAGCTGGTCACACATCTCATCCTGGAGCAGATGCTTCCAGTGGAGCAAGTGTCCCCTAATGCTGCGTTCAGGTGGTGACTCAGAGCACAATTTCCTGCAGGAGCTGGCTCTGTTTGCTTTCCAGGGAATGGTCTTACTCAGCCTCTGAGGCTCTGACACAGCTCCGCACAGCCTGGTGCAGCTGTGGGCTAAACTGAAAAGGGGATGGAAGTCCTGAGAGCATCTTTCTTTTCCCTGTTGCTGATCTCAAAGGATTGTTCCAACATTTATAGTGCATTTTTGCTATTATGCCTCCTCTGGATGTGTCCAGCCCTGCTGTTTTGATGGGCAAGTCACTGGGGCAGGCTGGAGGAGGAAAGGATGAATCAGGGTATCTTGGATAATTCATTTGACCAGCTTGTGGTTGAGGTACCATTTTCCAGCCCTACCCCTGTTTGTGGGGCAGAATTGCAGTGTCCTGTGCTTCACAGTAACTTTGGGGGGAGCATCACCATTTCCAGGTGTATTACTGCTCAGCATTGCTGGCTCTGGCAGGATCCATAGGTGGCATTTACAGTCTTTCCAAGAGCAGCTTCAGCCTCCCAGTTTGACTACCAGTACTGTGGGGGATGGCTTTAAATCAGGCAGAACAGGCACCCAGCCAGCGGGTGTTTAGCCACAGCTTGCAGGAACGCCATGTCCAGCATCACCAGCAGCCTTGCAGAAACCCAAATCAGCCAGACCTTCCTCTCCTTTGCCTTCTCCAGCTGGGACACCCCACTGGAGAAGGAAGTTAGGGAGTTTGATGTGATTTCAGACATTTCTTCCCACTTCCTTTCTGCTGCCAGGTGAGACAGGGAGGAGGCTCCTTGGCTGCAGGAGGAGGAGGAATGTGGTGTTACTGCATTGCTGAGCAGTGGCAGGGTAAGGGCAGGCACACCCCGGCTGTGGGCACGCCTCGCCGCAGGCAGAAGCCCAGCCAGTCTTGCACATACCATAGCCTTAGGGACAATATTTTTCTTATTTTTTTCCCCCAGCTCTGTGTACTCTTTCTCTGGGCTCCTGACCCTCAGCCTGCACACCCCTGCGTTGCTCAGTGGGGACGGGAGGTAGGTACCACACACAGCCAAGCTATGGGAGCAGAGATCTGCAGTCCTCTGGTGTGGTCTGCTGAGCCCCTGGCCAGTATGGAAGAGGACGTGATTTTGGGGTTATTTCAGTAAAGTAAATGGAAAAGGCTCAGTACAAATTTTTTCTGAGGGGGAAAACCTGTGTTTTAGCTGAAAGGCAGCCTGTGAATGGTGTCCGGGAGCCCTGTGTGTGTGTGCAAGGGCTGTGTCTGCACCCCACTGAGCTGTGGTCCTGTCTGTGTTCACCCAACAGTCAGCAGTTTAGACAGATTTCTTAAAATGTGTTACTTTGTTGGCACAGCAAAAAAAGTAAACTTATGATACTACTTCCATTAATACTCCTGTAAAGCATCAGTGGTCACTGAAATGAGTCAAGTGCAAGAGAGCTCTGAATTGAGTCTGAAGTGGGAGAAAAGGGCTCCTCCTCAGCTGGGTGTGCAGCTAGCTATCCAAGCAAGAGTTATACTGCTTAAAAAAATTGACCCTCTGGCTTTTCTTTCTCAGCTGGTGAGTTCACAGGATTACATTGTATTGATAATCCTCCTGCTCGTTGTAGGTAGTTTTGTGTTTTGAGGAATTCCAGTGCTGCAGCCAGGAGTGGGGCTGTGTGACCTGTCGACCCTGGTCACTGCACTCGAGGTCGCCTTTAGGGAGAAGTCTGAGATGTGAATACCCAATATGAGTGTAACTCATGGGGACATCCTGCACTAGGCTTTAAATGATCAGGCTGAGGTGCTGGTAGCGGCACTGCCTTGTCACCGTGATGCTGAGTGTGACATGCAAAACCTGTTGGAGAGGGTGGGCAAACATTGGGGACATGGCCCTGACTCCCAGCCGTGCAGCTCTGGAGGGAGCTGGCTTCACTCTGGCTCAGTGATGTCCCAGCAGTGGCCACACGAGCCCCAGGTTGGGGCTACCTACAGGTGGGCTTTTACCTGCAGAGCAGCTGGTTCATGCTGCTGTCATCTTCCTCTGAAGTGTTTTCTGTTGGCGGCCGTATGCCCGGTCTGGAGCTGCCATGAGTTATACGGTAACTGGGTGTGTATGTCTGAAGATCCCTGAATCACTCCTTTATCATTACTGCACCCACAGGCACCTTCTCTCCCAGGTGAGGCACTGCCTGTTAAAAGCCAGCAGAGGAGAGAGCCGGTGCTCAGAGCACTCCTGAAGTCGCAGATCGGCAACTGAAGCACGGGGAGAAAGCCCTCACTGTGAGACAGGGACACTGTGGGGACCAGGAACACTGCGGGGACCACGGCTGGTGCTCCCACCCAGGCAGGGAAGAGGGCAAGGTGAGGTTCCTGGTAGCTCTGCCTGCCCTGGACTGTCCTGCAGAGCTTCTCCCAGGGACCCTGCTGGAGAGCAGTGTTCTGCAGTGATTTTTACACGTTACTTCTTTTCGTGGAGCGAGACCTGGGGCCATCGTGTGCGCTGGTGAGTTTTGATCCGGGATCGATTCTGGAAGCGCAGGGCAAAGGGTGGGGCTGGAGAGCAGAAAGTGCAGCGTGTGGGGACGAGGAGGCTGTGGGGGATGTGGAGGGGGTGTGTGTGCCTGCACACTCGTCAGGGCATCGCTTCCAGCTGTGCATTGTGACCTGGCGTGGGCACCAGCTCCCTGCCTGCCACAGGTCGTGGTGCTGGGCGCTGTGGCTTCTCCGTGTCCCCGGGGAGCCAGGCAGTCAGAAGCCACAGCTCTGCTGAGAGTGAGGTGCCACGCTGGTACCTGTGGTTCATCCCAGCAATAGCACAGCGATCCAGGAACAGCGTCTGGAGAAGAGGGCAATCTCTTACACGCTTGAGGAGAAGCCTGGGCATGCTTCAGGATTCAGATGAAAAGCTGGGATTCTTTGTATGTTAAAAACAAGTACAATCTGAGCCATCTGCTTTTCCTCTTTGTTAGTCTTGATTTTTCACCCATGTTATTCTGTTGTAGATCAATTAAAATTATCTCCCTGTAAACTGAGAAGGAACATGAAGGACCTGGACTGAGCTTTAGACTGGCATTTTCTGCTCGTTTTAGCTCATGCTGCGAATTCTTCCCTAGGTGTGTCCCTGACGGGATGGAGTCTCACTGCCAGCTTTGGCCATGGGCATTGTTTGTCCTCCTGGGTAAGGCTCACCATGCAGTGTGTCTAAAAAGATATGGGGGAAGCTGATTAAATAGAAATGCTGCTAATGTAAGCTTTGTGTTATGTGTTATGGTGTTATGGCAGCAGCTGGGAGACCCGTGTTTGAGACCAGCGCTGGTGTGTGGCAAAAGGCTGCTCTCTGTTCCCTCGGCTGTAGGGTAGATGTGTAGGTGAATGGGGGACAGCAAACAGGGCTGTTCAGTGTGATGGGCAGGGAACTGAGCATCCCTGCAGCCCTGACATGGCAAAGGAAAGTTTCAGAAATATCTGTTAGTACAAAGCACTTTAAAAGTGCCTTTTTCTTAATAAAAATAAAAGTAATTCAGGGCCGAAATACCTTTGTTCTTTTTGGCATATGGATTGTGTAGGGCTGTAGTTGGTCTGTTGCAGAAACAGCGTGGTGCTGGCTGATGTCTGTGTGTCTGACACAGCCTCAAGTCCTGTTTTCCTGCCATTCCAGCTGCCCCGTGGCAGGCGGGCGCAGAGCGACCCTGCTCCCAGGGAGCCTGTTACCCCCCTGCCGGAGACCTCCTGCTGGGACGAGCCCAACTCCTGAGAGCATCCTCCACCTGCGGCCTCTCCAAGCCTGAGACGTACTGCACGCCCCACGGAGAGGTACGTCCACCTCCTAAACCTCACCGAGGGACACTGATGTCTTTGCCCATCCTGTCCTTCTTGCCCTTGCGCAGGGATGTGTTTAACCTATTTCAGGTATTTATCCCCCTTCCAACCATGCTGGGCCATTGCACCATCTCTGGTCTCCTCTCAAGCCCCGTGGTCGAGGAGCTGAGCACGAAGGTGGTGGCAGGGACAAGGCAGCGAGGCTGTGGTGTGAAGTGCTGGAGGCAAAACGGAAGCTTTTGCATCCAAAACATCCGAAGCCTTCCTGTCCCCGGACTTTTTAGTTATAAACTAAGCTCATATTTCACTTGTCACAAATGGGAACGTTTCAGGTCTTTCACAAAGACTTGGAAAAGCTTCTGAACTGAACAACTGTTTTCCATTATGCTGGTTGTGTGGAGGCAGGAGATGGAGGAGGTTTCAGCCAGCTGCGGATTCCCGGGCTCCAAAGCTTCTCCCAAATCAGAGGAAGAGTTTAAGGATAAATCTGCCTGAGCAGAGAGCTGCAAACTACAGGGGTGATGTCCCTGATGTGAGGGCTTCCTAAAGCCTTTCTCTGTGGCTCTGGCAGTATTAACCCTGTAACTGCCACGGGAGCAGCCCGAAAGGGAGTGGGTTCAATGCAGGACAGGCAGAAAGGGTCTTGGAAGAGGTGCTGGAGAGGGAAGGAAATGGCAGCGCTCCAGTGAGGCGGTGTTTTCTGCGCTGAAATCCAGCTCCAGTGAGTCAGCGTTCTTCTGCTTGTAATTCCCTTCAAGTTGAAGGCCAAGATGTGGCAGTCAGTGTGTGTGTGTGTGTTACAGAGCCGGTGCTCTCGCTGCGCTGGAGAGATTTTCACCCCTCTGTGGGCTCAGGGGTGACTGGGAGCTGCTGGTTGGTGTGGAACGGGGGCAGCTCCCTGTCCTGGGTGGGCATGAGCATTGCATCCCCCTGGACCTGGGCTGGCTGTAGCCTCTGGCCTGTGCCAGGGCGTTTGCCAGGCTGACAGTTGTGGTCAGGCATTTCCTCCGTTCAGGCTCCCACTCACTTTCTCGGAGCTGTTTTGCTGCTCCCAGGGACAGGGCCATTTGCTGGTCTCCCAGCAAACCCCTGCTGCCTCTCACGGGTACCGTGGCCCATGGACAGGAAAAAAACAAGCAATTATTTTTGCTCTGACATAATTTTTTATTCTTCCCAATTTCTTTTATTCTTGAGGAAAACTGTACATAAATGTGCCTCTGAAATACTCACTTAACATTGACTTTTGACAGTGATTTTTACTTGAGGGGGCCTTGTACTATGGGAAGTGAGTGTCTGCAAAACTCTGATTGAGCTGGTCGTCCTGTTACCAGCTGGAGTGGGTGAGTTATTGCCTTTGCCTGTCCTTGAGAGATCAGTCTGAAGGGCCTTCAGTTGTGATCACCTGCATCATTTGTGATCTTTGAAGTGGGCACCGGGTGTCTCTCCGATGGCTGTGACGTACCTTGAGCAGAAACGACCCGTTTGGTGCAGAATTAGTGAGTGAGGTCTCGTGGCGGTGCTGCGGAGGAAGGGAGGGGGCAAAGCTGAAGCAGTCTCTCGTGGTCTTCAAGTCTTGAACTATTCAGTTCTCATATTCCTTATACCTTGTCTTACAAGTACCAGGGTTAAAATGGCTATGGAACAATTAACAGTGATGTGTTAAGTTGGATTCTCCAATTCTAGCTTTGGGATGTATATGTGAGCCTTTACTGAAATGAGAGATGCATCATTCCTGCTTGTAAATTCCTCAAAGGCCCTTATTTCTGTTCTGCAGCTGTAACAGGAGTGTTGAGTACAGCAGCTCCTGTCTCTGCAGGAGGAATCCCTATGTGGCGAGCATTTCCTGATGTTTTCCTCCCTGTTTCTACTTCCCTGCTTTAGGCAAAAATGAATCCCCTGAACTCCTTAATCTTCCTATTCCCATCCCCTAAAAAGTAAGCACATTTCATCTATGGACTTTTAGAACTTTTTTTGTGTGTGTGTTACAAGTCTTGTCCTTGTTTTGTTGCCAAATAGGTACAGATTTGGAGTGGGTTTTGCAATCTCAGCAGAGGGCATGGGATGAGGGGTTGCTCTCGCTGGCTGCCAGAGCCAGCTGGCGGGCACAGGCTGTCTGGCCCGGCCACCAGCCCACGCTGGCCCCAGGGCCCTCTTTTGCAATTCTGGTGGGTGACTTGCTGTGGACATGGGTTTCAGCCTCTGCTCCATTGTCTGCTCGGGCTCCAGATCCCTCTAACCTTTATACTTTGCACTACTGATTGCTCCATTCCTTGGCTGGAGGCTCAGTCTAGTGAAATCCAGGAGGGACACTCAGCATTTGCCATTTATAGCGCAGGGGGCGGCAGCGGCGGTTAGAAAAGTGATGGGGGGTGGAAACCAGGCAGACCAATGGTCTGGCTTGGAAATCACCTAGTGCTTGGGAAATGGCAGTTGGAGTCAGCAGGGAAAGGGAAAAGCGAGAGTAAAAGTGAAAATAAAATAGAAAAATAAGTGAGTTTGGATTTGGAGTCGTAAAGTCATAAAATGTGTATGGAAAGACTCTCATTGACTGAGGTGTGATTCAAAGCCCAGTTAATTCATCTCTATTTAAATGCTAAGTGCAGCGCTTTGAGAGGAACATGGAGCAGCCCATGCTGCCAAGTTCTAGCCACAGCAAGGCTCAACGTGGCTTTCATGTGGATTATCAGGTCCCTGGTCCCCTGGCCTGGCCTGGCCTCCCGAGTGACAGCATGAGAACTGTGCTTGCCTTCGGCTCTCTGCAGAACCCGAGTCCTGGGGTGTTCACACCCAGCTCCTCTGAAGAGGGGAGAGAGTTTCTTTCCTCTGGGCTTGTGCAGTGCTTCCAGCTTAGACATATTCAGAACTAGAAAATAGCTGCAGACTTTTCTGGATGTTCTATTAATTCTGAGGATTGCCCAAAGCACCATGCAAAACGCTTTTGCCAAAGCACAGGCAAGAGAGGAGTGAAGCTGGGTGTCCCTGTGCTCATGTTGCTGCTGTGTCCTGCATCCCACACCAGAGCAGTCTCTGTGAGTGGTGACTACACGAGTCCTCACGCCCCGACCCTGGGAGACTTTGGATATTAAAATGCTGTCGAGGTCCAAGATTTTCTGCCTTCTCTCACCTGCCTTTCATGGGCACTCGGTGAGTACGAGGAACGAAGGGTGGGAAGTCACCTTTGTCACCCGCTGTGTCGTGCTGACATGGGGTTATCCGGGTGGGAATCGAGACAAGAGGTACCCAAGAAGCCTGATCCCTAAATGAGTTACTGGGAGGGGAGTGTGAGCTGCGGGGCAGGAGAGCTGCTGGCCTGGCAGAGGATTCCTCCTCCCGCTGACGGATGGTCGCAGCTGCCTGGCAGGGGTTGCTCTGTACATCTCTCCCCGCGGTGTCTCGGCACCGACTCGTCTTTGGCTGCTTCCAAAAATACAGGCCAATGCCTGCCAAAGGCGGTATGTGCAAGACTAATGCTTCTGTCTGCCTTATTGCCACTGTCTGATGGTTACATCTGCTTGCCCACCTGCCTGTGACCGTCAGGGAGCTCGGTTCTGATCCAAACTGTGCTGCCTGACGGCTGCTTCGCCAGCCCTAGACGTGTTGGGACAGGGGAGAGCGCGCCGAACAGCCACTGTGCCTCCCGGCTCATTTGCTTTCCAGACCCACACCATCTGTCAAACTCAAGGGGTTTTTTTATGCAAAGAAAAAATGCATCCACAGAATTGTGGAATAATTGTGGTCGGATGGGACCACAGGAGATCCATCCCCGTGCTCAGAGCAGGGCTTCAGGTTTTGGGTATTGCTTCATCGTGTCAGGGCTTTGCATCGAGTAATCTGTATTCCTGACCTGTCGCAGGTAGTACCGCAACCAGGCAACCACCAGTTGCTGCTCTGTGCTTATCTCATCTTACTCCAGCGTTCAGGCACACCCTGCTCCTTCCTGCAGGGATACGTCCCTACCTGCAGTGAATGTGCAGAAGAAAAAGCCCAATTCCCATTCTTGGCTTTTTTTCTCCTCCTCCTCCATTCTCTGTATCTTTTTTTTTTGCCGCACGACTGCAAACCACCACATACTCTGGGAGACATCACGTCATTCCCTCGCGGAGAAGTTGCAGAGGCAGGAGGACCCTGGCAGTGGGTCTGCACTGGCATCCTGGCAGATTTTAAATGAAGTTTCGCTGAGGGGAGATGATGTGACAACAGATGGGGTGAAGAAAACAGGCACCCACGTGTTTGCTTTTAAGGAGGAGAAATTAATTTAGTTTCCTTAACCCCCCCCACCCAGCATGTTTCTCTGACTTGTGCCTGCACCCCCCTCTCTTCTGTCACCTCTGAATTTGGGGGTCACTGGTAAAACCCAGCTGAGGGTCAGAGCCCTTGATTTGTGTTTCGAGGAGAACCTCAGAGCTGGCTTTCCAGCGGCGCTGCTGGAGCGAAGGTGTGCCCTTGGCTGTTGGGGCTCAGAGGTACATGGAAGCTTCGGAACTGAAGCACCGTCCAGTTTAGCAAAGGGCAGTGTCTCACGGAGTTTAACCGCGCCGACATGCCCCGGGGTGACATCTACCACATTTTCCCGTGGAAAAGTGACAGTGTGTTTCCCAGCCCAGAGCTGCCCTGCTCTGTGAGCCTGCTGTAGCCATGGCCTACAGCTGGTGTTAACTGGGAATGAAAATGGGCTGGAATGGGAATTGTGTAACTCAGCTTTAACAGGTGCCCTTGTTCCCAAAGTAATTTATTCTTGCTGCCCACCCTATTTCCTAATAACCCTCAATCTCCCTGTATATATATAACTTGCCGCTGCTTCCTAGATTGTCCCCAAATAAACTTGGAACAGTAATTACTGTCCCTATACAATATTAATTGTGCAAGAGCACACGAGGCTCGCGTATGGGAGGCTGCCTGCCAGGAGCCCGACTGACACAGTGCCCCTCGCTGGCATGGGGCTGGCTCAGGGCAGGACCACCACGGCCCCTGCGGCTGGGAGAGAGCTTCATTTCACGACCAGAGAGAAGCAGCTTGCCATTTTTGCTGATGAATAACTTCAGCCTATTTTGGGTTGTGCACCTTTGCCAGGAGGTTTTATTTCAAGGGCTCTCTGCTCATATGAAAATGGCAGCAAGAGCTACTTAAAATACTTTGGTCTGAGTCCATCAGTTTAAAATTATTTGTGGTTTTCTGCCCTTGCATGAGCAGGGAGGCATGAGAGGCCGGTCAGCAACTGCTTCACAAGGTCAGAGCAGGAGGACAGCAGCAAAACCATGTATTTCTAAGACATGGATCTTTGCATTCTCCACACGCTGGCTTTCCCTCTGAAATGACTGACTCGTGAATCACCTTTCTGCAGGCCGGAAGGAATTTCCTTTAATCTCCAAACCTCTATAATCTGTATTTTGGGTGGCTCTTAAGAGTAGCTTGGAGGCACAGAGGGGTGGTTAATGGTTTTCGTGCAGACCTACAACTTCTTTTACATTCCCTTAGGCCTTTTCAGCCCCATGTCCCATGTCCCATGCCTCAAACGCCTCCTGATGCTCCTCTGCCGCAGCAGCAGACGTGGGCTGGGGCTTTGGTGCCTGAGGAGCAGGAGAGCCAGGGCTGGGGCTGCCCCGGGGTTGGTGACCCAGCTCAGAGCGTGACCTCTTCCCTTCCAGTCCTCACGTACTCCCACAGCCCTGGGCTGTTCCTGGCAAGCCCAGCTCCAGGGATCCCCCGAGTCCGCTGCTCTGCTGGCACGCAAAGAGAGGGAGAGCTGGGGAAAGGTGTGCGTTGGTGAATCTCCCCTCGGCCCGGCACTGGGCTGTCTTTTTTGGTAATTCCCTCTGTCCCGAGGAACTTTGAGACACATAG
The DNA here is from genome assembly GCA_013400055.1 of Nycticryphes semicollaris. Classification (NCBI taxonomy): domain Eukaryota; kingdom Metazoa; phylum Chordata; class Aves; order Charadriiformes; family Rostratulidae; genus Nycticryphes; species Nycticryphes semicollaris. Next base: position 422,538 of record VXBJ01007267.1, read on the forward strand.
TCACAGTCAGTAACAGCAGATCCTCTGGTTGTGCAATAGAGGGGTTTCACAATCGGATTCAAGGACGTGAAATGATTTTTGCTTCCAGTGTTAATTTTAGCCTTAATTAAGAAGCTGAGGAGGGGAAAGAAAAAAAAAGAAAAGAATTAAAAATAGGCAAAGATGTTTGCACCAAGCACAGCCCCCGGGCTGCATGGGGAGGGCCTGTCTCACACAGATGGTTTTTAAGCTTTTCCTTTAGCACTGCATTTTAAGTGTGTTGCAGCTTCATTGCCAGCATTGCTGGGGAGCTACTAGAAGGCACTGGTGTCTCTGGCTGTGTGAATGGTCTCATGAGTATGCATGAATCACTCCTAATGACTAATTTAGCCGAGGATGACCTTTCCCCTTGCAGAAAGCCTTCCTTCTCCCTTTGCTAATCGCAGTCAGAACTGTTGTGAAGTTTAATCATTATTGGGAATTGTTGACTAGATTGTTTCTGTGGATAGTTCCTGTAGCTTCCTGACAATTTGCTGCTAGTAGTTGTTATCTGAAATGAGTTCTTCTGCATGGACCCAATTACATTATCTCTGGTTCTTATTGACAGAGTCAGGGAAATTACATGATTGTATATTTTGAATTCTCTGTTTGCTTACTCTGCAATATTGTTGTAAATATTGTAGTTAGCCAACTCCTATCCTGGGATATTTATAGACAGAAAACATAAAGACTATGATAAAGTGTTATGGAAACACATCAGTTTAAGGGAGTATCTCTCCTCAAAATCCACCCAACTGCTGAAAGGTTCCCAGGGCCTGGGACAGAGTGGAGTTGGGTCTGGGCTTTGTTAGGAGCAAACACCATCCCAGGATCTGAGCTCCCATCCCTGTCCCTCGCCACGGTCCGTCTGCGCCTGGGGCTGGGAGAACAGTGGTGTGGGACCAGTTAGAGCTCTTTGGTTGAAGCCAGCCCAGACCTTGTGTGGTTTTGGGTGAGAACAAGCAAAGAGGTACCTCTGGACAAAGTTTTCCGTCATTTGTTCTTTAAATTAAAAACTAAAAAATGTGGTTCTTATGAAGCTGAGTCCTTTTCTGTAGAAATCAGAGACTTGGCTGACTTAGGGGAGCCTGTTTCAGGAATAAGGAAATAGGTGTAAACTGTGAATTAATCTTTTAAAGAGGATATCAGAAATCCTGGTGCCACCTGCCTGGCCACCACCTCCTGCTGCCTTCCCGAGGCACAGATCTCTCCCAACCCCAGCTCCGGTGTAGGATTGTGTTTGGGTTGGAGTCACCTCATTTGATGAAGTATCAGATGGGGAGATTTTAGCACAGAAGTGGATCTAAAGTGCTTGTCACCTGATGTCCCTGCTCCACTGCTGAAAGCTGATCCCATCACTGGGGTCCCAAACCTGCCCACGCCTCTGCTGCCACTTGATGCCACCCCAGGGGCTGCCAGCCCTTACACGGGGTATCTCATTGCCCTCCCAGGGTCAGCTGTTAGATCTTGTACCAGACATACTCCCCTTCTCTCCCCCAAACCCGCTTTCCTCCCAGAATGACCTTTCGGAGCCATCCTGCCCTGCGCTGCCAAGACTGTCACTGACGAACACTTGTTCTTGATCTTCCCCAATTTCTCGGGCTTTGGGGTGTGTTGGTGGGAAGTGTGTGTCCCGCTGCTCCATTTGGGAGGTTCCTTTACTGCTTGGACCACCTGCAACTTCCATTTCTAGTTGAAATGTTTCACATCGCTTCTGCTTTTTGACAGTGGTCTCTGCAGCCCCTTGTGTGTGCCCTGCTCTGTGTGGCTGCTACCGGGCACTTCGGACAGGCCCTCCCTGTGTCCCATGGGACACTGCTGTGGGCTTTGTCACCCCCTGCTTTTTGAATGTCCCTCTGGGACCCGCCCTCCCCACCTTGGCCCCACCTGGGTGTCTCCCCCAGTTTGTGGTGGCCCTGGCCCCAGCCTGCTTGCCCACTCTGTGCCTGCCTCTCCTCTTGGCCCATGTCTGGACCTTCCCCGCTCCCCGTCTCTTGCTCAATCTCTTTTCTGCCACTTTCTACACATTTCTGAGCCTCCTCATGTGCCACACGCACCCAGCGGCCCCGTGTTGGTGGCTGCCCGGCACGTTGCTTGGTTAGTCAAAATTTGGGTATTTGTTTGCTCCTCGGGGACCCCATTTCCTGCCATCCCTGCGTTCCCCGTGCCACAGCTCTGTTTGCTCCTTGAATTACTTGCTCAAGTGAAGGGCTGAACTTTGAGCCTCTCGACTTCCCACCCACTGACTTCTCACCCGCTGCGCTGTTTGCTCCCGCTCCGCTCCCCGGGGAGAGCGCGGGGCTGAGCATCGCCCGGGCCCCTGGATGCCAGAGAAAGGCCTTTCTGTTCACCCAAAACAAACAGCCCCTCCGCTGTGTGGAAAAGGCAAACTGGTCCTGAAAAGCTGCAAAGAGCTTTCTCTCAACTGTTGTCATTGTGGAAAACAGGAGGTTTTTGCATTTTTGATGGTTTGCCAAAAATGTGTTTTAGTCGAAAGCATTTGGGGTTTTAGTCCATAAAACCATGAATTGCACTTTTTAATGGGGTGTGAAGTCAATTGATGAGTCCTGCACGTCATTAGTCTGATTGTGGTTCTTCAGATCTCTAATAAACCAGCTTCACTGATGCCATTGGTTCCTGGGTGAGTCCGTCCTGGACAGAGACCCCTCTCCAGCGGGGTCCTTCCTCTGGCCCAGCCGGGATGGTCACTTCCACCCACCCTTTCTCTTCCAGTGGAGTGTGAAATGCTGCAGGTGTGACTCACGGCTGCCACACACCTACAATGGCCACCGTGTGGAGAACGTCCTCTCCTCTGCCGGGCACTCCCGCTGGTGGCAGTCCCAGAATGGTGAGTACCACCAAGTGCCTTGGGGTCCCCTGGGACCCTGGCTCAGGCAGCTACGTGGGTTATTTTCCTGAAGTCCGGCCTCTGCACCTCTGAAGCTGCTTCTCTGTGCCCACAGGCATCCAGCGCGTCTCTCTGCAGCTGGACCTGGACCAGACATTCCAGCTCAGCAGCATCCTGCTTCACTTCAGGGTTCGTGTACATCATCCCTGCTCGTGAGGAGGTCACACGTGATGGTGGATGGGCCCCACTGATGTGGGAGTCTCGGCCCACAGCTCTCTCCCTTCCCGATCGGAAGGATGCCAGGATTCGTGCCCCCATCCCTCCGTTTTCCCTGTTTGCATGGCCATTCCCCCAGGTGTTAGGGAGCAGCAGAGGAGGGTGGTGGGTTCCCATTCCACATCTGTCTGCCCAAAAATCTCCTTGGTGCAGACACATGCTTTGTGGCTGTGAGTGTGGGGCTGCAGTGGGGCTGGCCAAGGGAATGGTGGGGACCCAGAAGTTGTTGGTGACCTGCAGGGTATGGAGTTGCTCCAGAGCCTGGTGGGAGGAGATGGAGGAGAATGAAGAGAGAACATCCCCAAGCTGGCTGGGTTGTGCCATATTACAGATGTGCCTCTTTCCCTGTTCTGCAGTCACCGCTGCCCGCTGCAATGCTGATCGAGCGCTCCACTGACTTTGGCAAGACCTGGGAGGTGTATCAGTACCTGGCCTCTGACTGTGCCACCACCTTCCCTCACATCCCCCGGGGCTCCCCTGAGAACTGGCAGGATGCTCGATGCCAGGCACTGCAGGGGTACCCTTTGCATGGGGGCAAGGTAGGATTTGTGCGGTTTTGTGGCAGGGACCCCCCCACATGCCCGTTATCCCCACTGTCACCCTGGGTTCGGGGCAGGTGACCTGTGCAAGGCAGCAGAAACAGGGGGTGGCCTGGAAATCTTTTACATGTATTACACCTGGTGAGGGATGGAGCCTGGGAAGGGGAGTTCTCAGGAGGATTCTTGCTCCTCTGGGAGAAGAGCACTTGCTGCTTTGTGACAGGCCAGGTTTTATGTTTGTCTTTCTGCAAAATCCTCTGCAGCTCTGAAGGCTTTTCCCTGTGTTAAGTGATGTTCTGCAGAGGCAGGTCCAGAGCACACGCTGCCCAGAGCACAAGAAGGAAGCACCTTGTGTTTCCTGCTTTTTAACTTTTCTTTTTTTCCTTCCCAGGTGAAATTCAGTGTCCAAGACCTGGCATCTACCATCACCACCTCTTACAGCCAGGCCATCGATAGTAAGTGAACGGCCTCTTTTATATCTGAGAAAGGCAGATGGGGATGATGTACCTCGTGGTTCTTCCTGCCCATGATGGAGAGCACTGAGCCTGGGTAACCCTGGGGGAGCAGGTCTTTGGCAAACAAGGCCTCAAGCTGCGTGTTTGGCTGCTGCCTCAGCACCTCTGATGTGTCAAGGAGCAGCGTTTGGTCTTTGCTGATGGCTCAGATGCTGCTCTTTGTGCCGGTGCCTCCATCTCTTGCTCCAAGCCTTCCACGTGAATCACGATGCACCTCTGTGTCCTATGCCTGGGTGCCTGCTGCCCCCTCACTCCCTCTCCTCGCTCCCCAACAGAGCTGGGGCGGTTCACCAACCTGCGGATCAACTTCACCGAGCTCCCCCACATCGCACGCCAGGGCTACCACGTGCCCAGCACCTTCTACGCCGTGACTGAGATGCGGGTGCTGGGGAGCTGCTTCTGCCATGGACATGCCGACCACTGTGCCCCTTCAGGAGACCTGCAGGGCTCGGTGAGCACTGGGGTGAAGCCAAAAGCCTAACGAGCTCTGTGGTATCAGGCTCCACCGCACACCCAGGGGTGCTCCTCAGGAGAGCTTGGCCAGCATGGCCAGTGATGGGGTGTGGGAGTCCTTCCCCGGGCCAGAGGCCACTTGTAATAGGGTGAATCGATGCCCTGTTTTGCCTGCAGCAGTGGGGTGGTGGCTGTGAGACAGCAGCATGTGGTACCCCCGTGTAAACCCCCTTTTTGTGTCGGGAAGAAGGTGGAGGAGCTTTATAAAGAGTTATGAAGCTCAGTGGCTGTGGGGGGCTCTGGGGGGACTGCTCTGACCAGCACGAGGTCTCTCAGCTGGGTGGGGAATGCACAGAAAGTTTCAGCAGGCTCCTTTGCACTCAGGAGGATTTGCCAGCACAGGTTTTTTTGCTGTCATTGGATTCTCTTGTCCTCAGCTTATGCTTGTCCTCTTTGCCTTGAGTGTGGTTGTCCCTGGGTGGGCAGAAGAAGTGGTGGGCCTGACCCTGGCTCAGGGGAGTGCTCTCAGGTCTGAAGCTTCATCTCTGTGTGGGGACTGGGGGCTGTGTGGGGCAGGAGCAGGCAGGGGCTGTGCTGGAAAGGCATCAGGAGGATGAAGCTCTGAACTGAGCAGCTGCTGTCCTGGAGGGGTAAAGCCTTGTCTCTGCAGCAGGTCCACGGGCACTGCGTGTGTCAGCACAACACTGCTGGTCCCAACTGCAACCTCTGCGCCCCCCTCTTCAATGACCGGCCATGGGCACCTGCAGAGGACAACAATCCCCACGAGTGCCAGAGTATGGCGAGTGCCTTTCACCTTCCCTTTTCCTGAAGCCTTTCCTAAATCCTCCCCAGCCATGAGCGATGGTACTGGGAGAGAGCTCAGAGACCTTTGACCGGGGCGCTCTGGGGGGCTGGATGCTGACAGGGATGCAAAAGGCACCCCGAGGTGTTTGCCCGCTGGGTTTGCTCCGCAGAGCTGTGGCTGGGGGATGTCCTGGGCTTATGGGCTGCCCCAGCGCTTGCCCACACTGTCCTTTGGGTGGCAGCTGGGTCCTGGGGTGGACAGCGAGTGTCACTGTGTCACACAGGGGACTAGGGCACCCTCTAGTGCCACAGTAACCGCTGCCGAAGGGGTTTGCACAGTTCCAGCACTACCCGGGCTCTTTTCTTGGGGGTTTTTTAGGGTGTAACTGCAACGGTCACTCGTCCTCGTGCCACTTCGACCCGGAGCTGTACCGTGCCAGCGGGGGGGTGAGCGGGGGTGTCTGTGACAACTGCCAGCACAACACCGAGGGCAACCACTGTGAGCGCTGCAAAACGAACTATTTTCGCAACCAGCGGCAGGATCTCACCCACCCTGAAGCCTGTCAGCGTGAGTGCCCGGTTACAGCCCCTTCCTGCTCCCCCCTTCTGCCCCACACACCCCTCAGCAATGCTGTTTCTCATGTGTTTCCAGCCTGCGAGTGCGACCCGGACGGCACCGTGCCAGGCTCCAGCTGTGACCCACTGACAGGGCGCTGTGTCTGTAAGGAGAACGTGCAGGGTGACCGCTGCCACCTCTGCAAGCCGGGCTTCACCCAGCTGGCCAACGCCAACCCCTTGGGGTGCCACAGTGAGTACACCCCAAACCAGCTCCTGCTTCCCAGGGTGCTCCCATTCCACCTCTGCACTCGGCATCCTCGGTGGCTGTGAAAGGGATGCAGTCCCCTGCCAGCTTTCATGTGGGTTTTCCAGGCCAAAGCTCATTTTGCAAAGGCTTATAAACCACCTTGCTCAGCCTCTGGCCTGTCTCAGGTAGAAGTTTGGCAAAAAGCACAGGAAAGCAGAGTTTGGGGCACCTGTAGGGCTGTATCCCCTTCCTGAGTGCCTCCCCTGGCGCGTGTGGGTCCTTTGTGCTGAGCTTGGGTATGAAGGGTGTTTTCACGAGGTGTTTCTGTGGACCTGGCTTTGTAGGAAGCGGGGCTGGGCCTCTGCGCCCGTTTCCAATATGACAAACCCTTCCCTGTTTCAGGATGTGCCTGCAACGTGCTGGGAACGCGGCAGGACATGCCCTGCGACGACGAGACGGGGAGGTGCTTCTGCCTGCCCAACGTGGTGGGACATAACTGTGACCAGTGTGCGGCCGAGCACTGGGAGATGGGGAGCAGCCAGGGCTGCCGGCCCTGCGGCTGCCACCCCCAGGGCTCCCGCAGCCCCCACTGCAACCAGGTACCACCCACCCCGAGCATTCTCTAGTGCAGATTCAACATATTTCAGCAGGGTTTCTTCTTCATTTCCCTGCCTCCTTTCATGCATACACCAGGGGCAGAGCGGGGGGGTCAAGCTGCTCAGCCCACAGTGCCGCTGCTGAGGGAGCCGTGTCCCCACTGGGCAGCACCGTGCCTGGATCACTCAGAGCATCAAAATCACCTGTTGGGTGGCTCTGTTGTCCTGTCCCATCCGTGGGAACCTCCACAAAAGTCCAGGGCATTCCCTAGCACATCCTGCTTTGATTTTCCTTTTCCTATTTCCTAGAAAATACTATGACAGGCTATTCAGGAAAAATGAAGGAAGGTGCTAATTATCGAGGCAAAATTAAGCCATTTTAAAAGGCCTGATATTTACTAAAGAAGTCCTAAAAAGACATCTTCAAGCAGGCAAGGCAAGTTAATTATCCTCATTTGTCAACGAAAAGCATGTGTGTCACTTCAGGCTTAAGAGATAACTGGGAAAATCAAGGTTAAATGTAAAAAGAAAACCCATGACAAATCCTAAGAGCCGAAGGTAGGTCCCAGATGAGCTCAGTGTGGGGAGGAGACCTGAGATGGCAAAGTGGGTGCTTGTGGGCAATTCCTTTGTCTTTGAAACAAAGCTTGAAACTCTGCTCTGCAATGCTGGACTGGTTGGTTGGTTGGAGACTGTGTCCCTGTGGCTGAGCCTGCAGCCTGGCTGCAGAAGCACTGGGGGCACATCCCAGGACTCAGCCTGAGTGGAGAAGATTGTCCATGTGGTGGCTTTGGTACCTAAAAGCAGTTGAGAGGAGAGGGTTTTCCCAGGAAAGCATTTAGAGCCAGGTCTCCCTGATCGGTTTCTCTCTCCTCAGTTCACAGGACAGTGTCCGTGCCGAGAAGGTTTCACGGGACGGACGTGCTCTGCCGCGCAGGAGCAGGTTTGCCCAGACAGGCACTACCGAGACGTCCGGGCAGGGTGCACAGGTAGGGAGCATCCTTGTTCTTTTGGCTTGGTGTTGCTTAGCCCTGGGAAATCCTGGATTATTTGGGAAAGAGCACCTGGCCCATGTCCTGACATCAGCACTTCCCGTGCTATTTTGCAAGAGAAATTTCCTCTCTTGAGCAGCAGTTCCTCTGCCCGTGCCACCTCCTTCCCAGATGCTGCAGGGGCTGGTGGGTGGGGTTGGGCTTCAGATGGTGTTGGCATCCCATTAACAGAGTCTGATTTTATATGTATATAAATTTATTTCTCTCCCTTTTGGTGGCCTTCGCCTCTATATTTCTCCACCTTCCCATTCCCCAGAGTGTGACTGCGACTTCCAGGGCACAGAAGATGTGGGGTGCAACAAGACCACGGGCCAGTGCCTCTGCCGCCCGGGTGTCACAGGTGCCCGCTGCGATCAGTGCCAGCGGGGCCACTGCAGCACCTACCCCAGCTGTGAGCTGTGCCACCCCTGCTTCCGTGCCTACGATGGGGACATCCAGCGCCTGCGCCTGCGCCAGGCCAGCCTCAGCAACTCCACCTCCCACCTGCCCCTGGGGAGCTGGGGGTCCCGCTTCGGCCCCCGCCTTGCGCAGGCCGAGGGCAACGTGCAGCAGGCACAGGGCATCCTTGGGAGCTCTCCTGCCACTGAGCAGAGCCTGGCCCGGGTGGGCAGTGCACTCACTGCCATCAGGTGAGGGATGGGTGCTGCTGATGGGTGTATCCCTTAGCTGGGAGGGGATGCAGGCTCTTCTCTGTGTCACTCCACTTGTCACGCTGAGCTGCTTGCACATGTTCTGCTTCCTTTCTCTACCTGAAAATCTTGCTCTGTTCACATGGTGACCAGGGATGCAAGAGAACAGCACTTCCACATGTGTGTGTTCTGTGCAAGGTGTTGGAAATGCAGGAGGCTGGAGGAAGGAGGCTCAACACCTTTGGCATCCTCAGGGCACGTTCAGCATGTCTGGTCCCTGCCAGCTGTGGGGGAGCTGTGCCCAACCCCGCTCTCTGCTGCCTCTGCAAACCCTGCGAGGCCATCGCATGTCCTTGCCTGTCAGCTCTGTGGGCTCAGAAATGCCTCTTCACCAAGTGCTGGCAGCGTCCCAGTGCAGATGAAGCCCACTCTCTGTCTGCAGGTGCTTTGCTCTCTACTTGAATTCACATTTTCTACTTTTCCTTTCCCAGGGAGCAGGTCCAAGGTATAAATCCTGACCTTCATTTTCTGGATGAGACTGCCTCTCTATCGAGGGAGCTCGAAGCACTCAAAAACAGCTTGCTTATCACTAACACCCAGTATCAGAGCAAGAAGACCCAGTTTGAAAGCAGCCGCAGCACAGATCTGTCAGGTACAGCACTGCAGCTTAATATCTCTTAATTTGCAGTCGTTAATTTAGCTACATGTGACGGTGCCTGGTGGTTTCCCACCGGCTGGGTGGATGAGATGGAGTTTTTAACCTGCTGTTCGCTTAGGAACAGCAAATGCATCTTCCCTCCCCAGCAAGAGGGGATGCTTTCTACCCAGCCTGTGGTCCGTGATCCAGGATTTCACCCTATTGGGTTGTTTGCTCCAGCATTTTTGGGGCTGGGTGGCTCACTCTGTGGGCACCACGTTCCTGTTCCCCGGCCAGCACGAGCTCTGTGGGAGGGGGGGAGCCCCGCTGGGAGCGTGTCCCTGACCCTGGGAGGAAGCTGAGCTAATGAAGGTTGTGCACAGATGGAAGGGATGGAGGGGTGGGGAAAGGAGCCAGGTGGCTGTCAGGCACTTAGGAGAAAGAGCTAATTAAGGCCTGTGATGATGCTGGTGGTAGGCTGCCATTATATCCTCAGTACAGCTAATTCTCTCCAAGTGCCTCGCTGCTGCAGTGTGGCTCGGCTGGGAATGCCTGAGCTGTCGGGCAAACCGGGCTGGGAGGTTCATGTCCCAACTGCCCTCCTTCCAGGCTGTGCTGGAGGGGAACGGTGGGACCTGCTTGGGAGCCAGGGACAGGGCTCTGAACAATCCTTCTCCTCACCCCTGTGCGTAGAGCCCAGGATCAGCACATGCATGTCATCCTGCTTTAGTTTTGTTTCTGTCTTTTAGCCCCAAACCAGAGTCTAGTCCTTCAGCAAAGCTCTGTAGCTCACTGGCAGAGTGGCTGAAAGGCAACTGGAAATAAAAGGAGCTTTTCCATTGTGCTGTAGTGACTAATCTCCTGGGCTGTGTCCCCCTCCTCTCTGTGCACATCCACTCCCAGGGTATAGGCAGTGCCTTCGTTTAGGTGGCTCTGCTGCATTTATGAGTCATGGAGGCATTTATGTCATTTATGGGTTTTATTCCTGCAGGAGCCTTCAAGACTATCAGATCTGCTTACCAGACCTCCACCAATGCCAGCAGCCTCCTCCCTGGTGCCTCGGGGCTGTTGGCCGAGTCCCGGGAGAGCCGCAGGAGTGCCCTGGAGCTGGAGGGGGGGCTCGCAGAATCCACCTCCAAGCTGCTGACCCTGAAGAGTGAGATAGCTTTGTCTCCCAACCTGACCCCAGTCATAAATAAGGTGAAGATACAAAGTGGTTTTATGGCTTCCACACTGCACACATCTAGTTTTCAGGAGGGCTCTATAGTGCTCAGGAGGCAGGATTCACATCCTGCAGTCATGCGTCTTTCCTCGGAGAGTCCAGCATGGCCAAGACAAACTCTCTATCCAGAGAGACTTGTAAATGGCACCCAAACAACCTGCTGCTTTGGGACGTCGGTGGAGAATTGCCTGAGCATCCCTTGCTGAGGATCACAGATCCTGAAGTGTTGCCCACCACCCCCCTCCCAAGCACATGATTTTTCTCCAAGGGCTCTCTGCTGTGTCACTTTTTGTATCTCAAAGACCCACTTAATTTCTGGATGAGGTTTCTTTTATTTCTCCTTCGCTGCTTTGTTATTGCCATGGAGATCCATTTTGGTGTCTCCTAATGCATGGTTGCTGTGGAGACCACCAGCCTCCCCTCTCTGCTTTTCAGGGCAGCAACACAATCCCAAGCGAGCAGCCTGTGCTGGTGCTTGCACTGGCTCTGGGTTTGTGTGTGCCCCTGCTGCAGCACCCTCTGTAGCAGGTGGTAACTCTAGAAGGTGCCATATAATTAAAACCACTGATATCCGGGCAGGAGGGCAGGGTCTTCTCATCCCATTCGCTCTCCCACAGCAAATGGCCCAGGTTGGACAGGGTTCCCCTGCCCCACGGGGCAGAGTTGCTGTCCTGGGAGGAAAGGAGAGGTTTGCTCCATGCAGACACGCTGTTACTCTTCGTGAGCTGCTGGGGTTTAGTTCTGCTTTGCTCTCATTTATGCTCAGCTTGGGGTGGTGAGGAGACACAGACCTTGCCTTGCCATCTTGGGTGTGGGCATTCAGCACAGCTGCTCATGTGTGTGGCTCTGGCTGCCCTTCTCTAACACAGTTGTGGTCTCTGGTCATTCAAGCTGTGCCACATCCATCGCCATCAGCCCTGGAGGGAGGGCTGGCTCCGTCCCCATTCCCATGTGGAACCCTGCATCACATCCCCCAGCTCCCTGGGTGAGGGTCTGTTGAAACTTTGGCCCCTGTGATGAGCTGCTTTTCCTCCCTGAGGGCACTGAGGTCTTTCCAGCCAGGAGAGTGCCCTCGCTGCCCCACCGCTCTCTCCCTCTCCAGGTCTGCGGTGGGTTCCGAGTGGGGACATGCACACCAGCCCGCTGTGAGGGGCTGCCCTGCCCTCGGGACAACAGCACTGCCTGTGGTGCCGGCCGCCCCTGCTATGGCATCTTCCCCATGGCCAGCGGGGCCCTGGCTGCAGCCGGAGAAGCTGCCAGGGAGTTTGGCAGCCTGAGTGCTCGGCTCCAGGAGACGGCGCAGCTGGTGAGTGCAGCAGCGATGCCCATCCCACAGCCAAACCCCGTGCTCCATCCAGAGCCTGGGGTGGGGACAGCTGTGGGAAGAGTGAGCTGTGGTAAAACACCCCGTCTCAAACTCTGTTTGAGACTTGATCTTTTGGCCAGCTGCAGAAATCCAGGGATTTGTGAGTGGGAGACTCCCTGATGCGTGTGTGGGTCCTGCCTCCCCCAGCACAGGAGCCCCAGAGCTGAAGGCACCCGAGTGGCTCTGGGACAGTCCCAAGGCAGCCTGTCCTCCTGCTGGTTTGGGATCAGTGTGGTAGGAGGGGTGGGGATGTGGAAGCCTCTCTGAATCCACTGGTGGATCTGCTTTGACTGCGATCCAGAGTGTGTGCACACGATAGTCCTGTTGCAGCTTCTTTCTGTGGCCTCTCAGGTGCTTGCAAAGATAAACTCATTCAAAATCAATTTCAAAGGTGTTCTCAAAAGATAAAGAGTCCTGGCCAGTGTGACAGTTTGCAAATCCAGCCCCCAATCTTTGATGTTTATAATCCTTTAAAGCCATTTGCATATTAAAAATGGAGAATAGCATAATTTCAGATGCTTTGCCCAGTTTGCTCGGAGTCAAGGAAGGGCTGCTGGGATTCCAGAAGAAATGGCTCCATCAGGATATTGTTGTTTGCAGATCAAAACAACGGAGATGTCTGCAAATCAGATTCGAAGCAACACTCAGCGGCTTGTGGAGCAGATGAGCGTGACACGGACCCAGATAGAAGGAGACGTCCGGCGCATCCAGCAGTTCATCCAGCAAGTCCGAAACTTCTTGTCAGGTAGTGCTGGGTGAGCTGTGAAACGTGTCTGTGCAGCTTGGGTTGTGCATGGAAACCCCAAGTTTTTATGGTATAAGAGTACAGTAGAAGGGAGCCAGGCAGCTCGGCCGTTAAGCTCTCGGATATCCAGTTTATCTGCACACCAGTATTTATGTAGCAAAGGTAATGCATGTCCTCTGGGCACACAGGGCTGGCTTGGACACTGCCTTCTGAAAAACCAAGACATTTCAGCAGTACAAAAGTCCATGACTTCAGCAGCAGCAGCAGTTTGGCCACCTGACTTGCTCAGGTTTGACCACACTGTTCAGATGGACCCAAAATAATCCTGGCTGTTTTGTCTGTGTTGACTTCCCCAGGATGTCACCAGAGCAGACCCTGCCTGCTTCCTTCTGGGGCCCTTTGGGGCCATCTGTGAGGTCCATGGGGCCTGAGGTGCCACACGGCCTTGACCTTCTCTGTGCAGGGCTTCAAGGAGGAGTCTCCCAACATCCTCCCATGAACTGCTCTCAAACATTACCTCTGGAACAATTAGCTGAATTAGCAGAAGTGANTCCGTGGCACAGACAACAGCTTGCTCTGAGCCCTGCTCTGCTGCAGAGCCCTGTGCCATCGCTGGGGGCTGAGGGACAGACCCATCCCCAAGGATTTGCAGTTGGCATTGACATGATGCAGAAAGTTTACTGCCAACACTCACTGACCCGGGATAAAGAGACAGATCTTCTCTGGAGCAGGCTATTCATCAGCTGAGAATTCCTCGTTGTCCTGTAAACCAGTGGGATGACTTATTATTCTCAGACAGATTGTAATAACTTAATGAGCCTCGTGAGCATTAGCTGAGTAAGAAAATCAGGTCATTTGGTGCTGCCAGGTGTTAATGATGAGTGAAGATATTTCTGAGCTAATCACTGGGCTAATGTCCCTTGGGCATTGGCTGCCTCCGATTCCTCACTTTTATTAACTTGTGTTGAAACCCAACCTCATCTGCTCAGTGAGGTCCTTCCAACTCTGCTCTGGGCCATGATGTTCTTGTGACCAAATTAAAGGTTTAGTTTCAGTACTTTCCTGAAAGTTTTGCTGATGTGAGTGAGAAGTACGTTGAGTTCAAGGGGATTACATTCGGGGTGGATCCTGGCAGCTGTCTGAAGTGAAGAGATTGTGTGTGAGAGCTTGTGTGGTTGGGTGCCCACCCTCATCCTCCCTCGCATCTGCACTTCTTCCTTCCACCTCCCGTTTCTGACGCTGTCTGTTGTGTGCTCCATAGACCAGGACACGGACCCTGCCACTATCCAGGAAATCAGTGAGTCCGTTCTCTCCCTGCGTCTCCCCACGGATGCTGACTCAGTCCTGAAAAAAATGACCGAGATCCAAAATCTGGCAATGAAGCTGCAGTGCCCAGAGAGCGTACTTGCCCAGACGGCCGAGGACATTGCTAGGGCCAAGAAGCTTCAGCAGGAGGCGGAACAAGCCAGGTCAGTTGGGGTTCAAGGGCTTTCGGCTGCTGAGGGTCACTCGGCCGGAGTGTGAGGTGGATCTCAGTTGGGTTGAGACCTCACCCTGCTGGAGCTGCACCCACTTGCACAATACAAAGTTCTAGCCCCAGCTCCTTGGTCTCCACACGGTGCCTAAAGAATGAGTCTGCAGCCTCTGGGTGCCAAGAACTTGATCTCGTTATAGCTACCAGAGCAAGGTCTTTACCAAAAGTAATGTAGGCTTTTATCTCTTGAGTCCCTGTGATGGGAGATGACAGGGTTGCCCTGGTATTACTTGATATTGGTGACCTACATCCTAATTGCACAAGAGAGCGTGAGGAGATTAAATGGGCTATTTGTTTTCTGGGTGAAAGTTGGGAAGATTATCCCATGGCACCTTAAAAAGTAGTTACAGAGTGCCCTTGGAAATTTGGAGCATCTGCTTTGTCACGTGTTGACTTGCAGCAATATCCCAGCGAGAAGGTTAGTGGGATAAGTGTGTAAACTCCTTGATAGTGTCTGACACCTGCTTAACCTGCTGGAAGTGATGAGACAAGGGAGTCTGGCTTTCCACGGGGAGCGCTATCGCCTGACCCGAACAGTCCCACTGCAAGCAGAGAAGTGTTCATTGAAACCGGTTCAGTGGTTATTGCTTTCCCTTCAAAAAGTTTGTCCCCTCTGCTTGAGGGTATGAGAAGGCAGTGACACTTCCCTTGGAAAGAAACTTGCTGGGAGTGCAGTGTGTGCAGATGTGTGGGCTCGTGGCTTTTGCGGGAGGGAGACTGCAACCTTCTCAGTAACAGACCCATCTTGCTTCCTTATTTCCTCTCTGCCACCATGATTTCCAACTCATGCAATTATTTACTCTCACTCCTGGCTGTTTCCCACATTTCCCCAGGAACCGGGCGAATGCTGTGGAGGGCAATGTGGAAGAGGTGGTTGGGAATCTGCGACGAGCCAACTCGGTGCTCCTGGAGGTGCAGAGTGCTATCAGGGGCTCTGGCTCTTCCCTCCGCTTCATCCAGGAGCGTGTTGATGAAGTGAGTGATGTGCAGTGATTTCCCAAATAGCGATGCTCTGCCCTGGGCACTGCATCTTTGAAACTTCCCCACTTGGTAGAGTCCTGTACCAGCGAAGCTGGGAAATGGAATCTGGTGAAGCTTTTGCTATAAAATTCTCTTTCTTCTGCTGTTCCTTGTTGTATACTTCTCCAAACTCCTGGGCCCTGCCAGACCCTCCTGAGACAAGCCCCAGGGCTGCTGTGCTCAGCTGTGCAGGGAGCAGTTCTGCTGAAACCCTGCAGAGAGGGGAAAAAAACATTAGGAGCAGGATTTGGGTGTGATTTCCTTCTCAACGTGGACCACTCTGCTTTTAGATTGAGGCTGTTCTTGGTCCAGCTGAGAAGAACGTGAAGTCCATGGCAGAGCAGCTGGAGGAGCTGATGGAGAGGCTGTCACTGCTGCAGCGTGACGTGAACCAGAACCGCCTGCGGGCCACCGACGCGCGGGAGACAGCCAGGCAGGCGGGCGAGCAGGCCAGGAGTGCCCAGCAGGTACTGGCCAGGGAGGTCACAGCCATGCTCTGCTCCCCCACTGTCATTAGACAGCAAAGACATCTGTGTCCTGGCAAGTCTGTGGATGGAGGCAATGAGGCTTTCCTGTTCAGGCCACAGCTTGTGTGTTGTTGTGTCACTTTGCATTATCTGATGCATTATCTCTCTGGTGAATTTTTCCAGGATCTTTCCCAATCCTAGTGCTTTTTACTGGAAACTTCTCTCTGCTGTATCTCCTGCCTGAGGCAAAGTAACCCATACAGCTGTCAGTCAGCATCTTTCGGGGTGCATCACAAACTGTTACTCATTTACATGAGGACATTGTGGCAAAGCTCTAATGCAAAGCTCTGTTTAATATTTGAAACAGATTCAGCATCAGAAAACCCCCTTCCTCCCAAGTCTTTTTGTGTGATCCTATGGCTTATTTGCTTTTCCACAGGCTTTTGAACAAGTGAAACAGATGTATGCTGAGCTGAAGGGGAGGATGGAGCAGGGCCCGGCTCTGGAAGAGCAGGATGACAGGGTGCAAAGCATAAACCGGGAGGCACAGGCTCTGTTTGAGGACACTCTGGACATGATGCGCAAGATGGAAAGTAAGACTCCTTGTGAACTCAGTGTAATAATCCCACACCCTGGGGAAGGGCTTTTGACTCCCACCAGGGTGAGGGAAAGAAATTAGGAGGCAGAAAGCACACTGTAGGCAGTGAGATGGTGCAGATTTGGGCTGCATCTGCACCATGCAGAATTTGCGTGGGTGCGTGGGTGGCCGTGGAAGGGATGCTCTGCCTGCAATGTCAACGTGCCCCTATTTTCTTCCACATGCTCACTTCCACTTTCAAGCATTCATAAGTAATGGATTTGTTTGGAGAACTTGTGTTGGGGTGTTTTGAGGGGGAGAAGGGGGAATGCAAGAGGAAGGTGAGATACTTGTTTTCATCACCCCAGCAGAGCTGGCAGGAGGGAAGTGGAGGCTCAGCTGGGGAGTGCAATGGATATGATGCCTTCCTCCCATCCCATCATCGAGTCACCCTTTCCTGCCCTCTCTCCTCAGCTTTAGAGATGGAAATTCAGGAAAGCAACAAGGCTTTGATGTCCAAGTCTGCCAGGCTGTTGGACCTGGAGGAGTGGGTGGGAAGCATCCGGGACGCCTTCAGCAAGAAAGCTGCCTACTATGAGAGCTGCTCCTGAGCAAGTGTCTGTGCTCCCACGGCGTTGCCTTCCTCCTCTGCAGGCACTGACTTCTGTATTTATTCCTATTTTCTGGCTGGACTTCTCATGTGCCTAACATCTCCATTTTTAGCAAATTCACTTTCTGTACCTGTGGAAAATAGCTGCACCGAGCCAAAGGAGCAGCCCCTGGAGAGGGCAAACCTTGCTTGGACTGGCTGGAGCTGCCTGGTGCTGGAGGAAAGAGAGGGAGAGGCATCAGTTTTCCATTGCAAATGAAAACATCCCTGAAGCTGCTATTTCCAGAGGGGTTTATAAGCCAAGACATTATTTCTTATTCTTGTTTTAGCTTTTTTAGCTGAATTTCACTGTTGGAATTAAAACCCTCGCGTGGGGCTTTTTAAAACTTGTTATCTATGCTGCAGTTAATCCTGAAATCTTGCTGGGGCTTCAGTGCTTCCCTCCCAGACCTTTCTTCGAGAACTGGATCACAGAAATGGAGAATTTAATCTCCATCTTATCAGTACAACATACCTGTATTTATACAAAGAGTAGGAATGCGATCACGTACACAAAGGTGAAGTCAAATGTCTTGTTTGACTTTCTGCCATGATCTGCTGATTTACCATGTCACGCTTTGCCAGAAAAATACCAGAGGGAGCAGGTCTGCAGCTGCACAGGGAGTGCTTTAGAAGGGACTTAATAGACCGTTTCCACATCAAATTTCTATGAATAACCAAGAGGCGCTTTACAAAACAAAACACAGCTTTATTAAGCAAGTATTTATTGTGCAATTACAGAGTTGAAAGCAGGGGATTTAGACCTTGCTGTGATTATTATCAGATGTAAGGAGGGTGCTAGCAGGTTGTCTCTCCTTCCAGAGATGAAGGCAGAGCTGTGCAGCTTGGGCAGCTGCTTGATGCTGAACTGCAGAGTGCCTAAGCCTGGCACTAACCAAAATCCAAGGAATAGATGGGGTGCAGATTGTAAAAATAACTGAGCTGCCACTGAGTAAAACTCCACATGGCTTTGGTTTATAGGGTTGATGTTGTGCAGTGCACTTGGTATGCATTGGACAACTAAAGAGTAGACAGAAAACAAAAGCTTATAGCATTGAGCGATGTCGTATGGATAATGTACACTGAATATGCGAGCAGTAGCCTCAGCTTTTCCCTTGCTAAAGTGCCTTCTCCCAGCTTTAACGATCCAGAGACACCCCGAGGTCACTGCATGGATGGATGCCTGGGACTAACGTGCTGCTGTCACCGGCCGGTCGCTGCTGCCCACTCACTCCTGGCAGGACAGAGCCTCCTTTCTCGCTTCCACTGTCGATGTCTGACCTTGAAGTGCAGAAAAGAGTAAAACAGCCCTTCTGTTTCTGCAAGAGAGAGAATTTCAATTGAGGATTGCACTTTGTTTCACTAGCCTGCCACCTTCAAAATGTGCTCTGTTAATGAGCAGGAGCATGGGGGTTAGGAACAGCCTAGATCCCTTTCTGTGCCTTGCTCATAAAGGCCTGTTGGAACAGACCTTTTTGGAGCCCATGGGAGATCTTACTTGCCTTTGTCTCTTCTATTAATCTTTTGTGTATTACGGTGCTTTTCACATAATCTCATCAGGAGAGAGTGTCATAAAAGATGATAGGACATAATTCACTTTATGTAGCTTTTGTGGAGGACTCTGCTGGCACATGTGCACCTTTGAGGGGTGTTCTTTATTGCAGGATCTCAGAGTGATACCTCTTACTGCTCACAGAGAACGCGGTGCAAATGATTGCAATTTAGCAAATCCTGCACTAATCCCAGCTATGGTCAAACAGGATGACACTTTCATGATTGTACTCTGCTCCCCTACAAAAGGAACATCTCGGTGCTCTGCTGACAAAGCCACTTTACCTGACCTGCCTGGGCTGAGGCTGGGGAAGGGAAGAGCTCTTCGGGCTGCAGAGGTGTCTATGTCCTGTCTACGCTTGGCCCTGGACCAGCAGCCTCTTGTCAGCCCTTTGCTGGTGGTCACAGCTGAGACCCAGCTGAAAAGCCCTCATCCCAGCTGATGGAGCTGTTTGGTCCCAGTCTGACTTCCAGTGAGCAGCTCTGAATAATACAACAGGTCCATGCTTGGCTTCCCTTCACACGCTCCTCGGGCAACTGGTGTAATGGTAAGAGCTGGATTCAGAGTCACTGGTCTGGCCTTAATGGAAGCTGAAAGGTGATTTCTTCCTTCAAAATGGTTTAGTTCAGGCTTTTCTCTTGCAAAAAACCTGCGAGTCAATTTATTTCACATACAATCACTTTGCTATTTGTGCTTTTCCCTTTTTCATGCCATAATGGGATTAATTGAAAGCAGCTAGTGATGGGATTGCAGAGCACTTACCGCTGGCAATGTGGGGAGCCCGGTGGCTACCTCCTCATCACATGATCAAACAAACTCCAGTTTGCCCAGTGCCACAGTGAGAAGAGTGTTTACCCGTTTTCATTGGAACAAGAACTTCTGATTTGAAATGACTGGTTGGAAATGGGAGAATCAGAAAAGAAAAGAGAAAAAAGCGAATTAGCAAGATTTATGGTCATTCTGCAGGTGAACTGAAAATGTGTTTTCAATGTAAAGAGCAGCAGCTGCTGAAAGCAAAGCGGGGCTGGGTGCGAGTCAACGCTGCAGCAAATGCCTGTACTTGAAGGGTGGGTGTCAGGAGGATGGGGCCAGGCTTTTTCCAGGGGTGCCCAGGGACAGGACAAGAGGGAACGGGCACAAACTGGAACATTAGAGGGTGTCAGAGCCCTGGCAGAGGCTGCCCAGAGAGGCGGGGGATTCTCTTTCTCTGGAGACATTCCAAAAGCACCTGTGGGACCTGCTCTGGCAGGGGGTTGGACTGGATGATCTCCAGAGGTCCCTTCCAACCCCATGTCAGTCTGTGATTCTGTGAAAGGCAGGGTCCTGACGCTCGGCCCCAGTTGAGTAATTGGCATCAGCAGCTTTAACCACTGGTGATTTCAGTTTTTGGAGAGCAAATGTGCTGGAGTCCATGAGTGTGGCACCGAGCGCTGCTGCCTCGGCTCGCTGCAGGCTCTGCCTGGGCAACCTGCCTCACCTGCTGCTCCAACAGCCACTGAGACACCCAGCCCGTCTGTCCTTAGCCCTCCCTCCTTTCTGCCTCCACCTGGGGCTGGCAGCTTATGTGCCGGGTCACTCCTTCCAGGGAAGGTTACTCCCATGCACTTTGTTAGAAATTGTGGCTAATGACTTGGATACCTACTGGGATTTTGCAGATTTTTTAAGCAGCACCGTCTCGGAGCAGAAGGATGTCTTTGTTTTGTCTAGCCCCACGCAGGTGGGACTGCAGCCACAGGAGGTTCTTCCCGGGGGGCTGTGGTTCTCTGGCAGGACCAGGCTGCTGCCCGTGGGCATTGACACCTTCTCTGGATGGCTTTGGAGCTTTCCCTCTCTCATTCCCGTGTCTTGCTCCAGCTGAGAGGGAGGGTCTGGGCAGCCCCGTGTGGGGACCAGGGGCTGGGGGGTGTCCTTGTCTGCATTTGGGGTTGCTGGCTGGCTGGCCACCGCGGGCGTGTTGGGTCTGGATGGCTCCAAGACTTGGATAACGGGGAGGGTGCTGTCGGCTCTGGCGTGACCGTTCATGTGGAGCTTCTTCATGTGGTGCACGACGGCTGCGGCGTTGAAGGCTTGCTGGGGAAGAGGAGATAAAAACCCAGGGTGAGCATGGAGCAGTGCTGGGCTGGGTGGGTGCTGGGGGACGAGGCACCCCCAGGGAGGGCAGCGCTGTGCTGGGCAGCACCCACTGTTGGCACAGGGTGTGGGAAGTGGGACCTGCTGGTCCCTGGCATAAACACCAGGGTTTCCAGTGAGTACAAACTGAGGATGCTTTGGATGATTAGAACCGTTTCTACAGGAGGAAATCAGGGAGCAGCTGTAAATTACCCCACAGTGTGAAACAGAGACTAGAGCTGAATTTTGAATGTAGTTAAAATGCTGTCGTGTGCGTGGTTCCTTTGGCATTCCCCTCGCCACCCAAATTCTTACAAAAACACTTGATGTAAATGAAGTACCAATTTCCCTCAAGACTGAAAGGAGGAAAAGCTGGATTAAGCTCACAAAAAGATCTGCTGATGGAGCACCAATTTACTCCCGCAGCTAAAGGCAATAATCATTTCCCCCTCCCCTTTACTTTTTCTAGTGCTCTGTTTGTGGTAGATCCACCCGTCTGCATTGCAGCAGGAATATCACTCCAAACAGGCTATGGACAATCACTGCAGCCAGTTTTAAGGCAGCCATAGGGAGGGTCTTGCCACTGGGTGCTCTCCACAGCGCCGGGTGAAGCCCCACACGTTGCTCCATGGCAGTGCCACAGCTCGAGGCTCCCACCGGCGGCGACTCACCCTCCATTTGCTCTTTGCAAAGTTCTTCTGGATCTGAGCGCTGACAGATGGGTATATGTCACGGTGAAGGGCTGTATTTCCATTAATCCTGCAGATGGGGAGAGGAGAAAATGGGCTCGTAGGCAGATGGCATTTGTAAGGCGTTCCACATTCTGCAGGCAACTGACTGCTTTGTACGTTCAATCAGCAATAATTAAACCCAAAGGAAAAACAGCAACAAAATGTAACGCAAACACACCCTTCAAAGCTCGGGAAAGCTCAGGGTGGGATTTCGTCTTTGCCTCTGTTTATGGAGGCAAATATGCACAAATTGCAGCTTTAATTATTCATCATCTTTCTTTCTTCGAGCGTAAAAAAGAGGCGCCGCAGGGAGGCAGAGGGTGGCGTTAGTCACGGGGGGGGCCAGGGAGACCCCCCTGCTCTGCCCCAGGGGCTGGCAAAGCCCCGTGGCCAGTGGCTACTCACCACGGGTGCCGCAGGGCTTCTTCACAGGTGAACCTCGTGCTCGGGTTTTTCTCCAGCAAGTGCCTGATGAAATCCTTGGCTGTTTGGGAGGGGAACAGAAGCAGACAGAAAAGGTTATTTTCTCCTTGTTCCAAAGGTCTGACCCTGAGGGGACGTGGCAAACGCTGGTGGATGAACCTGGCAGAGGTGAGCCCCGAGGGGGGTGTTCGTCCCATGTCATCTCCCCAGTAACGGGAGGAGTTTGTGGTGAAGGGCTCCCGATGAAGAAATGGTAACTGGGGATGTACCATTTACGTGAATTTGAGTTGAACCATTCAGCTAAAAAATAACTCTAAAAACCATCAGCAAGTGCAAACTGAGCAGGTTTAGAAGTTCCCCTGAAGAGTATTTATTTACTTCCCTCTATTGGCATTTATTATTTTTTTCAGGGAGGATTGTGGTGTGGGGAGTTCTGTCCTAACAAACCTCCTGCTAGTTTTGTTGTTCAAAACATGCTGCCAAGACGCTGCCTTCGGTGAACTCTGTGCCCGAGAGCTCCCCAGTGGGTGGGTGTGATGGGAGGGGGCAGTGGTGGCTGTAAGGAAATGTGACCTGATGGGGAGAAAAGCAAAGGGAAAAAGAAAAAACCCCTCAAATCCCAAGCCCACAAAAAGGCAAGAACAAGTTATAAAACCCCAAAGTTCCCCTTATTCAATGGGAAACCTAAAAACCCTCTGAGCTTGTTAATGTCGTGGAGATCAGAGCTGGGTTAACAGAGGCTTCAGCCGTGATGCCGTGTTCCAGGTGGGATGTGAGGTGCCAGGATGGGGGGTGCTGGGGGTGCCCAGGGGCTTGGCAGGTGCAGGATTGTGCCCGAGTGCTCGGGATTGCAGCTCATGGGGAGGGAGCGCGGTGGTTCTCGATGCCAGGGATTTACCTGACTCAGAGATATCATCCCAAAACGGAGACTCGAACTCATAGTAGCCTTCCTTAATCTTTTCAAACAGTTTGGATTCAGTCTCTTCGTAGAAAGGGGGGTACCCGCAGAGCCTGGAAGAGAGCAGAGAGCAGCCCACCTTCAGAGCTGCCACCCACCTCAGCACAGGCTCCTCTGCAGCCCGGCCAGGCTGGGCACACGTGGGCAACACGAGTGAGAGAGTGAGTAACCGGCTGCTCTGCCCGCCCATCCCTCCCTCACATCAAAGTGTATCAATAAAGCTGCAGAAAAGAGTTAAAAACTTAACTGCAGCAGCCAAAGGACAAAGCCACAGCTGGTACATAGCTGTGTGGTGTGGGAGGAAATGAAACAAAAAGTACCGAGGAAGATTGAATGGTATTTGTGGGCAACTGAAAGAAAGAACAAAGCATAGGATGAGGCAGATAATAGAGAAAATGGGATTCCTTTCATCTCTGCTCATGGCTACGCTCTAGTGAGTCTGTGCAAGGGAAGGGTTCACGGCTGCTCTGTTCCCGCAGAGAAATGGGAGGTCTGGTATCGCCTCCGCTGGTGCTGCCGCCCTGCAGAGGTGTGTGTGCAGGACAGAGGAGCTGGGAAACTCGTGGCAGAAGGAGAAGGCTGCGGTTTGCTCCTACTCACAGGATGTAGGTGATGACTCCAATGGACCAGCAGTCGACGGCTTTGCTGTACGGCTTCTGGGCCAGGACCTCGGGGGCTGCGCAACGGCAAAACCAAATGGAAACTCTGAGCAACACTAATTTACCCAATACTGGGAAAAGCAGTAGTTCCTTGTACACTTGCTCTCTGAGGTGCCAGTGAGAGGAACGGCCCCGTTCACCAGTGGGATTGGTCTGTGCTTGTTTAACTATTTTATGCCATTGAATAGAAAGAACCACTGATAATTTCTGCCTGTGTCCTGAGGTTTTAACCAGTAACTGTGGATTAAGCTAATGCAGTCTGGTGGGTGTTAAACAGAATCCCATTGTGTTAAAATTATTTTTGTAACTTTTCCACAAATACATGACTAACACTGAATTATAGTGCTCTTAAACCTATCCTTTTATATGCACTTTTAAACATTCTGGGATTTTGCAGCCTCTACAACTCACTTGTAATCCAGTCTTTATGTGGCCCATGCAGTGCATCAGTGAGCAGCAGGTTGTTAATACACAATTATGGATTTCTTTTCCTTTCTTCTAGGTGATGTTCTGTACGTGCACAACCCCCGCCCGCACAAGCCCATTCCTGATCTTCAACTCACCGACGTATCCCGGGGTCCCGCAGGCAGTGGACATGATGCCGTTCTGTTCCATTTTAGACAAGCCAAAGTCTGTGATCATGATTTTGGAGTTCTCATCAGGAGTAAGGTAAAGAAGGTTTTCAGGCTGGGAACACAGAGCAGTCAGAGGTTGAAGTTTGTGGTAGCAAAATGGGAAGGAACGACAGAAAGTCCCGGGGCAGAGGAGGCAGAGCCCCTGGTCGGGCCAGCTCCCCGTGGCACTGCTGGGGCCAAGGGCCAGGGCTCACCTTCAAGTCGCGGTGAACGATCCCGTTCTCGTGGAGGTACTTCACTGCTGTCAGGACCTGGTGGATCACCACACTCGCATCTTTCTCCGTGTAGACTCCTCGTTCCAAAATTCGGTCAAACAGCTCTCCCCCAGATACCCTGTGGGAAAGGTAGTTCAGAAAGAAAAAAGACCGAAGAGAAAATTAAAGAAAGCTACTCGTGCTTTCCTGCACAAGGCAAGATAACTTCCTGGTCCTTTCACATCTCCACCTACAGCAGAACCCTGCCTTGGGCAGCAGTTTTCGAGAGGCAGAGAGGCTGATGGACGCTCTCGAGTGCAATTTCAGGGTTACCAGTAAGTGTTACTGGTAAACCTGGGGAATTTGGGTAAGGTTAGGAGGCAGCGTGTCCATCACGGTGGGCAGGACTGGCTCCAGGCTCTGCTTCACCAGTGGATCCGTGTTTTTCCCCGATTGCTTCCTTTAGCTAAATCTGCACGTTAGCAATAGCAGCGGGTGCTCGGAGCTGCTTTCTCTGCATCTGACATGTTGCCCGTTTTCGTTTCTAGAAACCCTGCGTGGCACAGCTTTAATTAGAAATACTTCTGTCTCTGCCCTGCTAAACTGTGATGAATTAATTTGCATAAATAGATCCTAATCTTGGTTTAAAAACTTGCTGCTAAAAGGAGCATGGGCCAAGGCAGCATGAGAAGGGTCCCTGCGGCTCTCGCCCCGTTAGTGAGAGCAGATTGATGGGCTCCTGCGTGGGCAGTAAAAGCGCGGGACTCGGGAGTGCGGGTGTGAAATAGGGTGCACAGCCCTGGTCCTGCCTCCTCTTCCTCTGTTGCCCACAAAGAAACGGCTCTGCGGACACTTACAGCTGCATCACCAGGTAGAAGTGGGTTGTGCTCTCGTAAATATCTTCTAAAGTCACGATGTTTTCGTGCTTTATTCTGCAAAGATAAATGCGTGTGAGAAACAAACCTGGCAAGGACAAAGCGGCTTTTCAAGTGAAAACCCACCAGTTGCCTTGCTGTGACCCCCAGTGAGAGCCCACTGGGCTGTTCCTGGCCAACCTCCCTCACCCTGTGTGGCAGAGGGTCATTGATGCCACGGCCAACTGCCTTCGCAGCACCAGGCATCAGCTGTGGAGGACCAGGCCAGAAGAAACTTTACTAATCTACTGATTCACAGTAACATATTCTTCAAAAAGGAATGCTTATTTCTTTTTCTTACTGTAGAGCCACGTGTCTTGGGAAAGGAGGTTTGTTCTACTTGACATTACAAGGGACGTATACTCACTTTCTCAGCACTGCTATTTCATTCTCCAGGCTGCTCTCCCTTGTGAGAGGAGACTTCTTGATGCACTTCAAAGCAAAGAGCTTGCCAGTGCTTCTCTGCTTCACCAGGAAAACTTCTGAAAAGGCACCTCTGCAGAGAGGAGAAGAAATTGTGTTTCAGCAGGTGCTACTGCTGTGAACTGGAAGGACAGTTACAGGGAGAAAGTTATGCCCAGTTAAGCTGCAGTTTGGTATATCAGCCAACGTTCCAAATACCTAAAGTGTATGGGTAACCTCAGTTAATATTTTAATTCAACTTCTCGTTGTTTTCCTTCCTGCAGAGACTGCTAATACCTGTGTACCCTGGGACAGTGAGTGTCTTGTACATCCCCGATAAGGTGAAGCCCAGAGCAGCCATGAGCAGGTATTTATAACATGCCTAAAGCTCACAATCCTGTTAAAGGTTTGTCTTAGGCAGCTGAACACATGTCTCGGGGTAGTGACAGTGCATCCTTTGCCAGGCCAGTCCTCAATAATCCTCATCAAATGAGCAGCAGATTAATTGATGGCAGTTAAATGAGTCTGGAAAGCCCTGTAGAGAGCTGGAGGGCGGAGGGAGGAAAGTGAGTGCCGTGAAAGCACCTTCCTGGGTGGGATGCTGTTGCAGAGAACCCAATAAACAAGGGCAGGAAACCTCCTATATTCCATTAAACAAGGAATCCAGTGCACTGTGCAGATTGTCTGAGCACGGAGCTGTACCCATCTGGCGAGCGGTGCTTCGCTCGTGTGCCTTTGTTTGTGAGTGATGACGCAGGGGCTGCGGGAGCCGAAGGCAGCTCTTGCTCAGCTCAGCCTTCTTCCTCCTCTTCCTCCTCCATTAGCCTCATGGTGCTGCTAAACAATGTGCAGGCCCACTGGGACTGTGAGGAATTGGGCTCTCCCAGCACTGGTTCCTAGTAAGGGTGAGGAATTCCTTTTAAAAAAACAAAACAAAACCCCAAAGAGAAAACCCCACAGACGTTTGGGAAGGCACCCCAACAGATGAACTTGAATCTTTGTTTCACTCAGAAAATTGAGTACAATGGCCTTCTCTCTTCTGGCCCAAAAAGCAGTAGGTGTTGGAACCTTTTCCTTGTTTCACAGTTTTTTCTCCTTCAGTCCATTTGAGCTCCAAAGGCTGTTTCGTGGAAAGGCCCTTCCAGTTCCTGAGACTTCTCAGAGAATGGGAAGGGGCGTCCTCACTAAGGTCCCTGATCCAATGGCTGGGGATGCTGGGGAAGGTGATAGGAAATTCCAGGTAGTTCTAGGTCCTAGATCTTAATTGATATTCTTTGGGTAGCTGAAGTGATGCATGTGGAAAAAATCCCAATTTCTAATGCTAAATTTTCCTATTAATCTAATAGTAGGAAATGAACAACCTACAAATCAGATGCTGGGGCATCTGCTCTATATATCTGTCCCCAACAGTTTATAATAATTATGCCCCTTATTAAAATATGATGAATCAACAAGTTGGCTAGGAGAGAACAAAGCTTTTTCTAACCTCGTTCCTTCAGAGAAAGCTGCTGGATAATTTAACTGATTTCTGAGGCTGAACGGGATAATTAAAAATGTTGCCCAGCTCCGGAGTGGCTTTTTTTTGGGAGCTCTGCTGTGGGTTCTAAAGTCGCAGAAATTCTGGCTGTGATGGAACTCACTGGTGAAGGTAATTCAATTCCTCCTCCACCACCTTGGAAATGTTTTCTTGTCTCATTCGCATGAATAGGCAAATTAAGCTGTTAACTCCCAGAGAAGTATTGTACGGCTTCAACATCCTTGTTCTTGTTTCATCCCTCAACTGAGTCAGGGTTTAGGGGCTAAATATACACATTATTGTTATGATACCTCTCCCACAGCCATCCCTTGACCTTGCCTGACCTTGCAGCAGCAGCTCAGTGTGCTCAGCAGGAAATGGGCAGAAACCAAGTGGCCACATGGGCTTTGAGGGGCAGGAGGAGAGGGCAGAGCTGCCCCCGAGACAGTGGGAAGGAGCTGCTTCGGTGCCGCTTGGCAAGTGTGAGCCATGAATCACAGCTCAGCCACCCCTCACCTCAGGATCAGTGCCTGACTCGGGAGATGTTTTCTTGTGACATTGGCCAGTGCCAGGGAGTCATGGCCCTGGGCTGGGGAGCGGGTATCGAGAGGTGGCTCTGGCTGGGGAGCAGTTCTGGTACTTACGATCCCAGGGCCTCCATGAAAATGAATGTTTTTCGGATGTTGCTCGTCTGCTTCTTCCAGGAGCTGCTGTCATCCTCTTCCTTGCGACCCATCTCCTCCAGAGTGGAAGCAGGGAACTCTGTGAGGAAGAGGAGGAGGAAAGAGGTGACTGATGGGGCATGTGCTCACATGAAGAACAAGACTACCCTGAACTAGCTGGGCTCAGGATGCCAGGGATGGTGTTTGCTTGGTCAGAGGAGTCAGACTTTTCAAGTGTGTGAAATTTTCTGCTGCTTTTGCTACTCACAGCCATTAGTGCTGACCGTGGCCCTGCCGCTCTGTCCTGCTACAGCCACCAGAGCAGTGAAATAGCAGATCAGCTGGGGAGGAGCTGGTGACCATATGGTAACGCTCACTTGTCAGTATACTCATCTAGCACATGCTGGCAATTACAAATGTTTATATTGTGCTTCATATTCATATACTGAAGGGTTGCTAATTTTAACTAGAGCATCCATGAGTTAATGGATTAGAAGTTAGGTACAGCCAGTGATGGTGATGGATTATAGTTGAGCTGCTTTATCGCTCAAATAATAAACAGTTTAAAGAGCTCGTGACTGCAGGGAGGGGAATCGATATAAAACATTCTGTTGATCTGTCTTGTACAGTTTGCACTGCTGTCGTCTTTAATTCCTGTTCACTGACAGATTGCTTTTGCTCTGAGTCATAACCTTCCCATTGCCTTTTTCTCGCAGGGCTGATGCCGCGGCGCTGGCTGGTGGGATGGCGAGGGGGTGTCCTGCCCTCATGGGGTGTCGATGCTGCAGCCGTGGAGCAACCTCTGTGTGTGTGTCCCCCTCCCCTGCAGCCCCCATTTGCCATGTGGGGGTGAGAGCAGCTCCCAGAAAACGCCGGTTTGTGGAGTCCCCCCTGCGTTGTGGGGCGATGGCTGAGCCTGTGTTATCGGCGCTGGAGGATGGAGCTGCAGGAGATCTGCTCTGTCAGGACTCCTGGCTGATCCGTGTGTCTGAAACACGTGCCAGGGCTCATGGGTGGCTCGACCTTGGCCAGGTCCCAGTCCCTGACCTCCTCCCAGCACTAAGCTCTTTAGAGTGTCGGCTGCCCCGCTCAGTAACACTCCTGGGGGAGCTCACCTGAGAGGTGGGGGAATTAGAGCTTGCACAAGGTGTGAAATGGTACACAAACATCTAAGCGCTCTTAATGAGATCAGGTCTAACACTACAGAACTGGAAGAACGCTGGAAGGTGAAAAAGAAGCCCTGAGACTAGAAGAAAAATGTGGCTTGTCCACACCATCGGGTGTGCTCTGAAAATACCCTGGGGCAGCAGGGGTTTGGGTGCTGCCAGCAGCAGCCCTTGGCACCTGGAGCATCCCCTCGGCACCTGGAGCATCCCCTCGGCACCTGGAGCATCCCCTCGGCACCTGGAGCATCACACTTCCCGAGAGCAGGAACGGCCCCACGGCCCCTGAGCCATAACTGGGCCTTTGAAGGACAAAGCACAGTCTTTTGTGTAGAAGCCAGTGTTCGGAGAAGGCAGAAGTATTAAAGCAGAGAAAAAGCTGGAAGATGTTGTTTCATGACAGACAGCTCAGATACTGAATTCCTTCTGAACCTTGTTTATCTCCTTAATTAGCACGGTTTCGGGATTTTGAGCTCCTTGACACAATTTTTTAAAGGTTAATTTAACATTATTGAAAACAGAATTGACTCAATTGTAAACAATTGAAGGCTTCAGTCTATAAAACCACTAAAGACCAGCGAGCACTTCACCTTTCTTTATCCTCTGGATTCTGATGCGCGTGTAACTCCTAGAAACACAACTCCTTGTGAAAACCAGCCGTATCCTGCTGTTTGGACTCAGTGAAGATCAAAGGTTCTTCACAAACACTCAGTAGAAACCTTCCTGCCAACATTTTGTGCCCCAAAATGAAGTTTGCCTTCGCAGTAACCTGCCCATCCCACCCAAATCTCTGCAGAACTGGAACATCAAACAGGACAATTCTCAGCAGAGGTGTCTGACTGCTGGGGGAAGGTGAGTTTTAGGCACTTTAACCCAATACCAAGTGCACGATGCTGGTGCGGTGGTGAATGCCGGGTAAAAGGCAGATGCCCCCTCCGCTTCTTTCCCAGCCTCCTGTCAAACAAAGGATGTGAAATACAAATATAAAAAAAGTAAAAAAAAGTAGGACAGCCTGGCCCCAGGGACAAACAGTATTTTAGTCCCTGTCCCTGCGCTGAAGCACGGCCCAGTTGGCACAAGCTCTTTCGGGGGCAGCCCAGAAACCCCTCCTGGGGAGGCCAGACCGGGCTGTGGCACCAGGGCAGAGGTGACCGTCCCCCCTGGCGGGAGGTGGCAGAGGAGCCACATACACTCGCTCCTGTGACTTGGGCCCAGTCGAGCCCAAGGGTCAGATTTGCCCAGTGGTGGCTCATTTAAACCCGAATCCCTCCGTATTCTTACGTTTCATTCCTTACAAATTCAACAAGTCTCTTTTTAAAATGGATTTTGCTTCTGAAGGAAGGTAGTACCGTGTTTTCTTTATTCTCCTGTGAATCATCTGCTCATCTTATAGTTCCTCCTTCTGTCGCTCTCTGTGCACGGCATTTGGTGTTGCTGATATCTGGAGGAAAGGCTGGATGAATCGCTCTGACTCCCTACACGTGCATTTGATTTCCTGCTTTCTCAGTTTCTCTGTGCCATCATGAGCAAGTCATTTCCTGCCTCCCCTCGCCTTTCTGCGAGGAAGGGGATAAGTGCTGCTATTTTGAGAGCAAAATAACGAAATGTTTGAATTGCCTGAAATGTAAAGCTGCATATGTGCTCGGGTGATGAATACCTGCCCACCTCCCTTCTTCCTCACCTTGGAACACATTATTCTCAATACTTTTTTCTCTTCTGGTCCATAGGGAGGCATTTGTGAAGGGGCTCGGTGCAGGACAGGATTAGGGGACGGGTGGCTCTCCAGGGACAGGCTCTTTGTCTCAGTCTGGTCAAGCCACTTGTTGCACTTTGCAGCAGTTTGTGGGAACGCAGCGTTTGATCTATTTGGTGTCTGGTTTTTGGTGTCTGTTCAGGCCCTGCTCCAACAACGTCCTGCCCTTTCTCAGCGCAGGCACACGGCGTAGGGGGAGCAGGGCTCAATGTTGCTGCTCACTTCACTCGGGAAGCTTTGCTTTCCACAGGGACAGAAAGCATCCTGACTGGAGTTGGGCAAAGGGCTCTGTGCTCGGACCAGCAGGTTTTCCTGCCCTACGAAGCGTCCGTCTGCACAATCCTGTCACGTTCCTGATGTGCTTCGTTTGTCAGACCCCTCCTGACACCCCCTTCACGTGAGCATCACCCCCTGCCTCGGTGACAACGTCTTCCAGCCCCAGCAGTGGGGACACGATGCACAGACAGAACACACCCGACACGCACTTGAAAAATGCATTATTTTAAACACCTGACCTCGAGCAGGGGACGCAGGTACAGACCCCCAGAGGTGAAAGTGAAGTGTATGATGCTCCTTTAATTTGCTTAGCCTCCCTCTCCCCTGCCATAACGAATTAAGCAATACTCAGGACTCCAGCCTGATGAGTATATGCTGAAAGTAGTAAGTAGGTTCAATAGTAACATCCAACCTTTGGGCTCCTCTACAGACTAAGTCAATAAAGGCGACTGCTGTGATCGTTGGTCTCATCCAGCAGATGACACATTGTTGCTTAGACTGTAATGAGTGTTATTATGACCTTGCTTCACTATTTCCCGAAGAAATTTGTTCCGCTTTTGTATCTCCCAGTAACAAATCCATCTGGTTCTGAATGGATATACTGCATTAGCAGAATTATTGTAAGGCGTGATTAATAGTCTTGTGACAAAGTTACATGTGGAGGGGGAAGATACGTGCTGCTGTCGGGATTTTTGCCTTTAGAATTAGAAGGAAGTTTACAGAAAAAAGAATGCAAGAACACAAAAGTTGAAGGCTTTCACTTTAAAAAAAATACACCAAAACAAGCAATCTGCCCGTGAATGAATTAACTGCCAGGCCAGCCTCTCTGTTCAGGGACAAAAGAACAAGAAATTGAAAACACGAGCTCGCCATTAAAAACAAATCCACATTAAACGTCTCATATCCATCCCACTGCTCCACCGATGCCAAAAGCAGTGTGTTAACTTAGGAGTCCTTGATGAACACTTGCAAAATCACAATTTTCATTATAAATATTTGATTCCCTGAAATACTTTTCTAGTTGAAATGTCAGAAGGCAGCTTTCTATGAAATTGCTAAATATACCAGGAGTGCTGTAGGACACTAGACTGCCAGTCTGCGCAGAGCGGTCCTCCCCTGTTTTCCTCTTACTAGGTAAAAATTAATTTAAAAGAACCAAACCGGGTTAGCCAGAATCCCACCTGCTTCGCTGCAGAGAAGAGACAGGAAAAGCAAACGGCTATTGAAGAAATCGTATTTTTGCTTACCCAAGTCAGCACAAACAAAGCAACTCTCCTGCTGCTGCTCCGGCTCGGCTCCCGCCGTCTGCGGGGATTAGAGCCCGCTGGCTGCCGGGGGGCGATGGCTGCGCCGTGACGGTAACCAGGCACCGCCAGGAGCGGGACGTGGGTGTCCCTGTGCGTGTCGTGTCGCTGGCAACGCCGACGCGGGGACCCAGCGTGTCGCCGGCGGGGATGGAGGGAGGGATGGATGGAGCTGCCGGGGGGAACGGTGCGCGGCCGCGGCAGCTTCACTCCCCAGCGGTACCCGGCTCGGTGCTGTTGGTTCCTGGGTGGGATGTGAATATAATTGGCCTTTATCAAACATGGATTAA
The DNA here is from genome assembly GCA_013400055.1 of Nycticryphes semicollaris. Taxonomy (NCBI): domain Eukaryota; kingdom Metazoa; phylum Chordata; class Aves; order Charadriiformes; family Rostratulidae; genus Nycticryphes; species Nycticryphes semicollaris. The sequence continues at coordinate 454,831 of VXBJ01007267.1, forward strand.
GGACTACCCCATTTTCTCCTGTGTGATGCTGGGAGGTCTGTGGGGCTGCATGGTGTGGAGCGGGATGGCACCGGGATGGGGTTCCCTGTGGGGATGCCCTGACACCCCAAACCCCTCGCCCCCAGTGCTGGGAAGGTGACTGTCTCCACCATTTTTCAGATGCCACAAAACCATGGGGAAAAATCATTGCAGCAGAGATTAATCTCCACCAGCAGAGATTTGGGCTATTTTAAACCATACAATGGCTCTATTTTGACGTTCAAGACCTCTGTGTGTGTGCCTTCCCAGGAAGCACAGCACATATGGAAATAGGAAATATTAATAATTCTTTGAATCGTTTCTATACTGTAGGATTTTTAGTGATGGCAATAACAATTTACTGACTGCACTCTCAGTTGATTTACACTGCCATCTAGAATAATGCATGAAAAAAGTACATATTGTTGCAAAGTTTAGTTTTGTATCAGAAATAAATCAACTCTGAGCCAATACTAGAAAATCACATTATTTCTCTTAAGTTTTTTTTTGTGTTTCAGCAGCTTAATTCCAAGGTGGAGGCTGTTTGGTTTCCTTCATTTCTTTGTTGGCCAGAGTCCATCGCTGTGAACTCCATAGTGTGGATGTGGATTAGGAGCGTTAAGGTTTTCTTTAGCCCTAGGTTTTGGTGGAGTTTGCGTTGATCTGACCTTGACACCCTTGAAAAGCTTCATCTCTCCCTCCCTTTCACGTCTCTCATTGTGGCAGCACCACGAGCTGCTGCGTGGCCTCGTCCGTGCCCCCTCCTGAGCGAGGTGTCCGGGTGAGACACCAGAAGGAGAGTGATGTGAGGTTGTTTATGGTGGTAGGTACACACCATCCACACAAACACCTGCCCTACACACGCCTGTGGCTCTCAGTGTGGCCGCGCAGGTCAGTCCCTCTGGACATTCCCACTGCCCTGCCTGCGGTGCCTCAGGATGGAGCTGGGGCAAGGAAGGTGCTGCCTCTTGCTCTTTCATTCCCTTCTAATTAATTCAATTTTTAAAAAGTAAAACCTATATAATGCTTCCAGTATTACCATCCCTGTCGTATTCAGTTCTCAGCTCATTTCTTATTATTTTATAAGATTTTGGGTTTTCTTCTTAACTTCCCCTAGAGCTCTGTTCTCAACAGCTAACAGCAATGTCGTAGCCACAGGTAAAACTTGCCAGGCCAGGCTGTGTTAGTTGGGGGGTGATTAAGGGGAAATGGAATTAAAAAGGACGCAATTTGTGATGGCTTTGGGAGATTTTAAGACAGAGATAATGAGAATGAAGGGGAGCGTTTACGGCGCTGCAGTCCATGGGGTTTGGTTGTGCTATTTGTGGTGTTGGGAAGGATCTGGCTGCTGTGAACGGGAGCGGGGACACACGCCGTGTCTTGCTGTAAGTGGATTATTAGTGTTGCAGAGGGAGCGGGGCTGCAGCAGGCGGTGCTGGGGCTGGCTGTGGGAACAGGCAGAAACTGGCCTGGAAAAGACAGCAAAGAGAGCGGGGCTGTCCACACACTGAGTGTTCAGGAGAAAACCACCAGCGACCCCGTGGGAGTGAAGGGAATCAGAATCATAGCATCATAGAATTGTCCGGGTTGGAAGGGACCTTTAAGGTCATCGAGTCCACCCATCACCCCAACTCTGATCAAACCCATCACTACCCCATGTCCCACAGCACTTTGTCACCCCGGCTGTTGAATCCCTCCAGGGATGATGCCTCAACCCCTGCCCTGGGCAGCCCCTTGTGCGTTTGCTGGGGAAAGAACCAAGTGAGATGGTGGTTCTCAACCTTGCTGATAGAAATCTAGGACAACAGGCAACTTGGTGCAGGGACTTTTGCTGAGCTCTCCCCGGGCTGGAGTTAAAATAGCAGTTATTAACCAAAGCCACTCAGAGCACGGAACAATCTAGTTTTTCACGGCGTGAGTCAGACGTGAGGAGGTGTGATGGAAACCAGCAGCACAGTGTGGGAATTACAGCAGCCCCTTCACGGAGGTGTTTGAAAGGTGCCATCAGCCCCGTCCCTGCGGGCCCTGCCACGGGGCACCTGGAACAACACAGAAAGGAGATTTTCAAGAAAATGATGTCTGATCTTTAATCCTGGTCTGGGGTGCTTTTCATCAGACAGTGCCAGAGACCTTTGCCTTGGGAATGGATAAAATGGTGGGAAGGCTGAGCTCAGGTCTCTGCTGGTGGGAAGGGACCTGCAACATCTCTGTGTGTTTTTGCTGGGAAGTGAGCACAGAAAATACCTCCTGAATGTTATCAGCGAGAGGGCAAAGGGGCAGCAGGGCCATTGCTCGGGGGGCACGTGTGCCGGGGTTTTCAAGCAGAGCAGTTTTGAGACGTGACACCCTGAATGTAAACACAGACTCAGAAAGCAAAGTTGGTATCTCAGGGTTTCCAGGGGGGTGGCTGAGGGGCTGGTGGCCCCAGCAGGGCAATTCCCTGGGGGACACAGACAGGGTGGTGATGGCCTTGTCCCTGACTTGGCTCAGCTGTAGCATCCCAGGAACTCCCAGGCTGGTGCCAGCAGAGAGCACTGCAGCACAGCCAATAACAACGTGGGCTTTGGAGAAAAAAATAAATAAATAAGGACTTTTATAAGCAATACCACTGGAATTCTGAGCGGTTGGTCAGGGGAAGGTGTAATTCTGGATGAGCTCCTTGAAGTAATGTGCAATTCAATAGCATGTTCCTCTCAAGTGGAATTTCTGGGCGTTATTTGCTTTCCTTTGTTGCCTTTAGAACAGACACTGACTGTAAAGCGAGGAGGTTCCTTCGTGTACAGTGTGATTGGGAATGAGTTGATGTGGAACTAGATGCTGTTGCTTTGAATCTGTATTGTCTTTGTTGGAAAGAGCCTGGCCCTGAGCTCTCGGGCTCCACTCCCCACTGTCACCATTCCCTGGCCACAGGCTCCCACTGGCCATCGTCCCTGGGACTTGGGCCCACGCAGCTCCCGGGACAGGGACCACGATGGGGAGTGGGCTTTGGCCTCAGCACTGCGCCTGGCAGCATCCTCTGATCATCACCAGCAACATCCCTGCTCTAAACAAGAAACTGGACAAAAAAATGATAACAGGAGCAACAAAATTCAGAATTTCCAGAACAATTCTTTTTACACTGTGTGGTGGCTGTTAAAAACCAAAGCTATGAAGACATTCCCATTTCTTTTTTCAGTTAAAAAAGGAGTCTTTCAGGATGCTGAAATGTGTCTGAAAGATTTTACCAAGAGCAGATTTTCTTTGTTGGCTTATTACTGTGTGCAATAAATTATCAAGGAGATAACGGTGCTGTAGAATTTAGCTTAAGAAAGAATCCAATTAGATTATTCTGGGCTTGTTTCATACGGGATGATATGTGTTTCTGTTAAGATTTTTTCCTCTCGGGCCAGATAGCAGCTTCAAATCACTTCTGTTTTATCTGTGATTACAGGCTCAAGGACAAGCAGAAAAAGCCCTCCCGTAAGGGATACACCAACCCCAGCCCCTGCTCTGCTCAGCATCCTCCCGGGAGGAGGATGGAGACAGCCCTGACCTGGGTTTCCAGTCCCTCCACGTGTGCCCGGGGAACAGAGGGAAGCACCGGGAAGGGCAGCGAAGGCACGAGGAGAAGATGCTGAAAAACTGCCTAAGTCACTCTGGAGAAGTACATGGAAGTGCTGCCCAACCAGCTCCACGGTTTGGAGTATCAGGTGAGAAACATCCTCCAATCTGGGGAGCAGGCTGACATATCAGAGAGAAAATGCAATGAACTGATGTCCTGGCTGCCTTTGTGTTATCCCGAGTTTGTAGGGAGCTCCATGTACCTGCAAAATACCTTTCTCGAGGTAGAGGAACTCATAAAAATACTGACAAAGACTCTGACTGGAGACCAGTATGTTTAGGAAGTTGTTCATGGAATCACATTTGGTGGCTCTCTCTGGATCTCCTCTCACTCTCTGCTGCAGTAGGACAGCATTCCACATAGTTTTTGTGAGTGATGTCTTCAGCACAATTGCCACAGACTGATTTACACCGTTTCCTGGGCTCACTATCCCTGTTTCTCTGGTGCTTCATGGCAGGTTTTAAAGAAGGTGGGCCCGGGCTATGGGCTGAAAAGCACCGTTACCCCCAGGGGAGATGGAGCTGATGCACAGCTCAGCGAGGCAGAGCAGCGGGACACGGGGGCGAATCCTTCCAGGAGCAGGAGTGTTTGTTTTGCTTTTTGAGTGATGACAAGTGAGCAAACAAGATCTGAATCTCACATCTGCTCCGAAGACTTCTCTTACTCTCTGTAAGTAGCCAAAACATATCAGGAACTGGTAAGACAACATGTCTGATGGATTTATGCTTTTTTTTCATCAGCTTTCTGAAAAGTGGAAGTTAGATGACAAAACATTTCATGAGCAGTCACAGAGTCCATCTCTCGGCATGTGGGAGTACTGATAAAAGCCAGCTTTGCCTGAAATTGTAAGCTGCACTTAGGTACCCTTGACTGGAGCTCTGTAACATGGTCCTCATGTTTCCCTTGAGACCTGGCTGACCATCACCACTTGGCAGCGTTTGCTTGGCTCACTTAGGTATAAGGTGACCGGGGACAGGGTTTTGTGTAGTTTCCCCCAGTGCTGTTCCTCAGAATGGGCCGTTACTCCCCTTTGGTGATGTTCAGAGAAATTTTGATCTGCCTGGATCCTGCTAGATGTAATTATTCAGAATATCTGTTTTCTGACCATTTGGAAATAGCTGTGGGCTGGCTGCTGGCAGCTAACACGTCTGTTATGACACAGGGAAGATATCCAAACCCATTTAAATAATCTTTTCTCTGTTCTGTTTAAATAGATGGCAGTTATCCTTAGGGGTAAATAGACTACCTTCCAGGTACTCTGTCATCTTTAGACACACCGTGCAGTTCGTTATAGCAGCACTAAATCAAAACCACTTCTTGTCAGAAGGAACCTTCCCACCTCCTTCCCCTGAAACCTGACAGTGCAGGCAGCAGATAATGGTTTTCCTGCTCAGGTGATCTGCTGGTCCCTCTCAGCCCCACCATCTAAGTAGGTAATTGAGATGGTGACATAGTGTGTTCTTTTTGTCTTCCCCAGAAGTAGAGGTTTTCTAAGCACATTAGAGAACAAGACTAGAATAGCTGAGTAAAGAAAGGGAGAAATTAACTCAAATACGTGCCGAATGTCCCTGGGATTTTGCATGGTGGGAAGGAAATTGGCTGAGGGTGGTGAGGGAATGGAGCTGATGTGCCCAGGGAGCCATTGGTAGCCAGAGCAGCAAGGAGCTCACCCAAAGAGTCCCAAACCCAGCCCTGCGGTCCCTACTGTCCCCTCTGTGGCACCCGCAATCCCGCACAGGCACACAGACACCACGGACTGTGTGGCAGTGACAAAAGAGGTGCTTGGCTGTTAATGCAGTGATAGAGGTTATTTATTATTAAGGTCTAAAGGCATGTCAGGCTACATAGTGACCAAGTGGAAAGAGGTGATTTTTAGATCAACTTCTCCCGGTTCCAAGTATCCAGGTATTTACTAGAATTTTCTTCAGCCAGGCTGGCAGAGGGTCAGTTGTCCCACGATGAATGACATAAAGTTTAATTTAGGCTACAGTGATGAACGTAAACCCCCAAGGTGGAGTGGTGTGTTCCTTCATCCCACCTTTTGCCAAAGATTTTTCATATAAGACCAGAATTATGACAACACTTAAAACTGGTATAAAAAACGCTATAGCTTTTAACATCTGAGATTTATATTGATGGCTTTTGTACCAGAGCCACCTCCCTCCTCATAAAGCTGCACATCAACTTTGAGATGCCAGACAAGAGACCACCTGCCTTTCTCCTGATTTATGACCAGATCATCTGGTGCCATTTGATTCCTCCCAATATGAAACCATTCATTATTTATATTGTGAAGAACCAGAAATAGCTGTCTGGTGTCCGTTTTCAGGCTGGCATTGGCAGAGGGGAGCGCGGGGTGTTCTGAGCATCCCTACCAACATCCAAGATGTAAGAAATAAACTGCCCCGAGGCCACCATGGAAGGAGCAAAATGAGGAATGAAAGTGATAGATTTGTGAGGTGCTGCTCAGGGCTCCCGTGCTGGCACAGAGGGACCCAATGCACTGTGGGGAGAGACACGTCCTCCTCACCACCACCTGTGCCCTCACAGACAGCTCTGACAGAATGGAGAGGATTTAGGGCTTTTTAAAAATCTGCTTAAACCAGTCTATATGTTTGGAGCTCCACCAATCTTGGTCTGTCAGGTTCTCCTGACTGTTAAGCAGCTGGTTTGGTTTTTGCTTGGTAAATAGGTCTTTTGGCTGTGGTCTGTATTATTTTACATCTTAATGTTTCATTTCAAGCTTCTGGTTCATAATAATCTCACAGCTCGAATCACAACAAAAGCTGTGTCTCCTACATGGACACGGGGGAAACCATAAAAAGAGTGTAAGTGTACGATGGTGGTAGCACAACAGAGCTATCACGAGGGGAGGGTGGGTTTAATATGAAAGCTTCATGGTTACAGTGACAAATTCTGTATTTCTGGTGTGCTCGTGGGTGTTTGATCAGTGCTGCCTTCTCTTGAGATGCTGTGTAAAACCAAATTTGGGGAAAAAAAAGGCGAAAGACCAGGCAGGATGGGAGCTGGAAGGAGGCCTGGGATTCAGAGCCAAGAAAATCAGCCTTCTTAGGAAAAGGTGAATATTCTGGAGGAGAAAGGCCTCTGTAGATGCAAATGCAGACTTGAAATCATTCTCATGTGGTGTTTCACTGAATTAAGAAGTTAATATTTTCTGCAGATAATTAGTAGAGAAGCAGATGAACAGTGAAGACCACCACATATTTCCTAGCAAAGCATTTTCTCATTATTTTTTGTTGTCTTCCTCCTCGGCTTAAAAAACTATATCCAATCACATATGATGTATTAGTGCAGATCTCTGCCAGCTAAGCAGCCAGTGAGTGTCCTGGAGGATGCAGATGCCAGCTCCTCAGGGGACAGGAGAGACACTCGCCAAAAGGAACTTTCCAGAACATACTAATGAACCTGCAGAAATATCCCAAAGCGATACGTGCAGGCGTCTCTCTAGGGTGAAAACTATTTGTTGTGTTTTTCCTTTGTGCTCTTGCTCAGCACAAACTGCTTCATATTTGTTTTACTGAACCCCAGTGCACAATTTCCCATCCCCAGGGTCACTGCTCGCAGGCGGGACACGGGGGGTGCAGTTTGTACCCGTGTTCTGGAGGCCCCTTTAGCAGACAGTGATGATTCTCTGCAAACCACTCTCTGGGCCCTGTTTATCGGCAGCCCCACGCGGGGTGATGCTCTCTGCCTCTTCCCCAGGAAACAGGGTTTTGCAGGGACTGGGTGTTTTGCTGCAGCAACATTATAGTCTATCAGCAGGCTCTTGATTGGTAAAATACTAATTTTATTTATTCCTTGAGCAAAGATATTGCCACAGAAAGTCTTCTGCTGCTGGGCAGGGCAGAATGGGGGCTGGTTTCCCAGGATGCTGAGGAGTCAGAGCCCAGCAGGGTGGGCTGGCACCACTCGGGTCACGCACATCCCTCTGCGCTTCACGTCCTGCCAGTGAGATCATGTTTATCAGCAATAGTTCATTTGAACATTATTAATCTTTGAGGCTCACTATTTGTTTGCTTCCCTCCCCAGACCGCAGAAGCCTACACTTGCTTCTCTCCCTTGGGGAAAATAAATTTTAAAAACTTTTGGAGCAAGAGAAGGAAGAGAAAATCAGACCATTTTCCTGAGGCCACAGAATTTCTCAGATATCCATTTCAAGGTGTTTATTACAGCCTTTCATCCCATCCCCTGGCTGTTGAGACTAAATTCCCTGCCTGGCAACAGATGGGATGCCAATTTATTTTTAGCAGTTTGTTTGCTTTGATTGAACCCTTAAACAATATCCTGCTTTTAAGTCCTTGAATTATCTTGGGGCAAACAAGCTGGGCTGAACTTCTCTGCTCAAGGAAACGCAGGAGAGAAACTCCCTGTGACAAGGAACTATCCTGGCTGCATAAAAACAACGTCTTACTCCTCATCCAGGGGACCTGGGGTGTGTTGTAACTGTTAGCTGGCACACTCAGCAGTGAGTTGCTCATTTGATTTCACAGAAAGGAAACCAGCAGAGATTAATGCCACCTCAGAAAGGGCTGGGTCAACGTGTAAGGTCATCTTCAGTCTTAGTGAATCTGACAGAAAACACACAAATGGGTCAAATGCCCTTAAGACAGGCACATCGGCCCCATTTGCACGATCCCGTGCACACAATTTTTTCTGGGAAAGTGACAGTTATATACAAACCTTCTCATTTCTTGTTTTGAAGCAGAAGAGCTTTAGACACTGAGAATTTCCTTGCAATTTAGAAGGAAAGTAAAGGAAGAGAGAGAGAGACTTATACTTCCTTTCTGCTTTCCAGTCTTTTGCACCTTCCACTGCTGTTATTTGGATGAGACATGGGCTGTGCTGGCAGTGGACTGGCCCCATTGGCCTTGCTGGTCTAATAACCCCCTGGATGAAACACATTCCTGTGACCAGTGCCCGGCTGGAGCCCCTCTGCGGGTCCATCCATCCCATCCTCACTCATTACCACAACCATCCCACAGCCAGACTGGCTTCCTCGCTCTCCAGGCTGGAGGAACACACATGGATGCACAAATCCATGCAAAAACTCTTTGGAGGACTTTTTAATGCTTTCTATGACTATGACATGGATCATTCCTTTTAACAGGCCGATGTCTCTGCAGTCTCCGCTGCACAGAGAACAAAGCCTTTCCCTCACCTTCCACTGAAAAGGTCTTAGTGAAGCTCTGCCCATTCCTGAGAAGCCTAAAAATCTTTGTGCTCGTTCCAGCGTCGAGCTGTATCCAAAATACGCGAGTTACCACATCTCTCATGGCTAGAAATGAGTTGCTGTTATTAGAGATATTTTACTTCTGTTCTCCTTTCACCCATTTGTTCAGTTCTTCACTAGAATTATCCTTTGAGTCACAGAAAGCTCTTTTAAACTCCTCCTTTTGGGTTTTTCCCCTTTAAATTGCTTTTAATTATTAAATGTAATGGAGGAGCTTTGATTGGATTCCTCACTCAGATGGTTAATTAGGTATATCTAAATAAGTTATAAAATGCACTCCTTTGGACTCAATTCCTTTCCCTTTATCCAGACTGAAATACACTGTTCTCCAGAGAGTTCTTGTTTGAGAATTGACTGAAGGTAATTATTTCAGATAATTAAGATCACTAAGCAAGTAATTTAATTTTCTTCCCTGCCTCTTCCTCCCCCCAAGAAATGTAAATGTCTGTGTAACCACTCGATCAATAAAAATACCTTTTGAAAGGTTAAGTTGGCCGAGGATGCTGGTAAGTTAGATGGGACTGGCATGAAGGGAAATTCAGTAGAGATGTTTAGAAAAGTAATTAAATTTCCAATTGAATGATTATTTCCCCCCCTTTTTTGTTGTTTGTTTTGTTTTGGGTTAGGGTTTGTTGCTATTTCTTTTTTTTTTTTTAGTAAATTGCTAAGGGGACAGTGGGCACAGAGGTCTCACCCTGTGGCCAAATGAGTTGATTGGGATCAGGTGTGGTGGGGCCGGGCTGGGACCGGCAGGTGGAGGAGACGTGGAACTGGGGGGAAGAGGTGAATTGTCTTTGGATGAGGAGGCCCCACCAGTGAGAGCTGCAGCAGACCTCGTTTAGCAAGGACCCTGATGGGGTAACAAAAGCGAAATGGAAGTTCAGGGCCTTAGAAGTCTGAAAAAGCCGGGAAAGAAAAGGTATTTGGAGGGTTGTACTTTCTTTTTCCTTCTAAATCTTTCATTGTTTCTGGGTATCTGGTTGCCACACAGCTTAGGTTTAGTGTGTGGCTGGGGAAGCTGTAGTCTCTCTGGTGGGGTGAGTAGCCAGCAGGAGAGAGGATTGTTTTTCTCGAAGTCACAACACTTTTCACATTTACTAACGTTTCTGTTTAAAGCTGGAGGAGGGCTGGAGTTTGGGCTCCCTCCTTTGTGCCTGGTCTGGGGTTGTGAGACAGGAGCCTCTTTGCTGAGCTCGCTTTGTGTGACCAAAGTGGCTGAAGGAAGCGGCTTCTCTTTGTTCAGTGAGATCCTGAGTCCTTCCAGCCCCTGCCAGTTGAACCTGCTGCCTTGGTTTCTCCTCTCTCTTTGCAAATGTTTTTTCTTGTCTTACCTGCATCCTGTCCATGTCCCAGGCTGCTTGTGTGGAGAGTTGGTGATGTTTACACAGAAAATATCTCTTATGGTTCCCTTTCCCTGTAACTCTGTGGAATCTCAAAGTGCAAGTTCAGAAAGCGTTGAGTCTCATGAGTGCAGGGTGGCTGGGTACAGAGCAGCAGAAAATAGCAGCACTAAGACTTAAGCAGCTTTGGGGATTTAAACTTTATTCAGCCCTGTATCCTGGGCTGTGCCTTAAGCTCAAACCACATCTACAGCTGGGTGGCACCTTCCTGGCCTGGCCACTGCTGCCCAAATCCAGTAGCCCAGGGCAGGGGGTTGCTGCCGGTGGAGAGGAGCCGTTGGCTGCCAACGCTCTCGCCAGGGTGGAGGAACCTCTCAGGGCTGTGAAAGTCTGGGCTGGGCTTGTGGAGAACTGGGCTGGATGTGGAACCACTGGGGATGTGTCTGAGTGTCTGAAGTACTTCTGAAAGTCGGTGTCGCTCAGGGAGGACAGACCGACTGCTCCCACACTTACCTTAAACTGCTTCAGCTTCTCTTCTCCTGGTATCTCTCTGGAGTCTCCTGGAAGCTGTAGCTGCTGTTAAGGTCGCTTGTAATATGATGCACACTTGGGGGAAGCAAAAGGTCTGGGGCTGTTTAAGTGTGTCTTTGTGGAAAGGACAGAGAGTCCAGTCCCTCTGCCAAGGGTCTGGGGACACCTTGTGCTTCCTGGGCAGTGAGTTTCCCACCTGTGAACTCCAAAGCTTCGCTCGTTTTCTAGTTCCCGTCCTTCTCTAATGACTGCATGCTTTTATTAAAGCTTCCTGCTGTTTGTTCATTATCATTTCTGTTTTACAAGGGCCACTCACTGAAAAGCACAAACACTTCAGCAACCGGTCTGTGCCCGGCTTTGAAGCCGGGGTAGAGGCGAATCCCTGAGGTCTGCTATCTTAATTAGTACAAGGGGTTGCGGAGATGTTAATACCCGATCTTGCAGGGCTGACAGAAAGGATTAAAGGTTGTGGTGGAATCGGATGCCTGTAAAACGGAGGGTTCTGGGTGCTGCTGTGTGTGCTGAGCCCAGGCTGGCAGGTCGTGGCTGCTCTTGCTTGGTGCGAGTCCGGGCGGGAGCGTTCGGAGACGTGTGGGTTGTGCCGGGCCAAGGGTGGGAGCTGCCGGGAAGGTCTTAATTCTTCAAGCTTTGATGGTATCAAATGCTGTCAGAAATTCTTGAAATAATGCCTATAACTTGTGGCTAAGAAATACGATCTTTCAATCCTCGTGTTTTCTAAACAGCCTTGCTGCTGTGGGTCGGAAGCTCTGTGGGGCACGTGCTGCACGTCTTACTGTCACCTACTCCTGTGAAATCCAATGACTGGAGACCAGCAGAGCCCAGGCAATATGGGTGCTGCCCCCAGCACTGGCACAAGGTCCACCAGACACTGACCAGAAACACAGGGCTCTTTTTCCACCAGTGTGGCAAACTGGGACACTTGTTTCCATTGTGTGGGATGCTGAGGTGCTCAGGTGGGAGGGTCGGCAGAAAAGGAAGAGGCACCTTTGGAATCTTGTTGGCTCCAGGGAAAGGGTCACTCCAGAATGTGTTTGTGGCAATTAGTGGAAATCAGATCCTGGACAAGATGTACCTTTTGCAGACCTCTTCTCCCTGGCCTTGCCCAATCTGCTCTTGTGGTTCATGTGATGAAATTCCTGAGATGTGGACAGTCCTCTCTGACAGCCAGGAGCCCTGCTTGAAGCTGTCACTGTGTGAGCATGGGACAACAGCGATGTTTCAGTCTTATTTGTAGCTCTTGGGGTAGATTCCACCGTCCTTACCCTGAAATGTTTGCAGTTTCAGGCCCCGGTTCCCCAATGAAGTGGTTCTGGCTGAATCTTTCAGGATATCTGTATGTGACAAGTAATACTCAACCTGTCTAAAAGTGGTAAAAATCTTGCCGTTATTAATAAAGTTTTTGTATTTTATGATGTTTGGTGTGCCTCCTTGGCACCCAGAGGATCTCAGGCCTTTGATCCAGAGGGTGTGATTTATTGGCCAATTACACATCTATGCACCATCACTCATGCTGGAAAGAGGCACTGTGATCTCATCAGTCTGGGAGAACGCGACATGGAAGGACTTTTATCAAATGAAGGGGGGGCTGATGGATGGAGAAGTCGGGGAAGTATTGATTCCAGCCAATATATTATCTTCTACATTAATATTGTGCAGGCAGTAGCAAATAGAGACCCTGCACTGGTGTTAGTATTTTTTCCATTATGAAGAATTGCCCTTCCCTGAAGTTTCATTTCAAAGAGGAATGATGTTTTGGGGCATTAAATGTTTTCTTATGGAAATGTTTCATTATACAAAGAAACGGGCAAAATGCACAATTATTTTTCCTGCCTTCTGAAGAGGAAAAGATGTCAGGCAAAACCACCCCACTGTGAGTCCTGCAGTGTTTTTCTGGGGGTGTGTGGAGAAGAAGGGTGGCCCAGGCCATCCACTTGCTTTGGTGGTGGCTGTGGAAAGGTGAGATCAGGGCACTCTTAATCTGTGTAGTCCCATTGAGTTTCTAAATAGCAAATGGCTCCTGAGTCAGGGCTGGAATACTCATTATGTGACACAGGTTCTCCCCTTCTAGTACCGTTTCCTTTTAATTGGAAGGTCACTCCCGAGTTTAGCAGAGGTTTTTCTGTTGACTGATGTGTTCCTCCTGCTCTCTATTCTACCTTGTAATACTGGATTTATTAATATATCAGCAGAGTTCTTCCCATATTCATCAGGCCAGATGGTGATAAGAAGGACTTGTGCTTTAAAAATTACCTTCCTCCTTTTCTTCCCTGGCCCCCACCAACAAAAGAAAGGGGAAGGGATTAATCTTAGACCAGCAGTGTTTCAGTTGATGCCTGCCTCCAGAAGTCGTTAGTAAAATGACCTGGTGATCAGACTGATGTGAGAGACCTTGACTTGTGTTGACAGAAGAGAGAGCCAACCGCTCTGCAGCTTGTTCTCACTGGGATGAGAACAGGGTAGGGGACACCTGGCGGTGGTGGCTGCCCATGGGGCAGGTCTCTGCAGACCACACACGTTCCATAACCTCGGCACAGAGAACCCATCCCCACGGGGGAGATCGAAGGGGTTGGTGTCTTTGTGTAGCCTTCTCATGGCTTGTGTTTCTTGAGATGCTAAAAAATTATGGTAAATTATGCTGCATTTGCATGCACCAGTTGAATGCTGAACATAGGCCATCATGATGAACTTACAAATAAAGTGTCCCTCTTTCTAGTAGATTGATGCTCTTGAGCTGAAAGGAGCTAATGGTGCTTTGCTCCTGGCATCAAGCATCCAGTTGCTGCCTGTGCTTTCTGTGTGTGTTGGCTCATGTTGATTCCTTGTGTTCTCTGTGTCCCATGAAGACATGATTTAGGGAGGTCTCATGGTGACTGGGGTTTCCCCCCATCCTCTTGCTCGAACACTGAGGAGTTGGTTGTCTGTGTGTTAGAGGGGTATGAAGGTGGATTTGGATTTATTTGGATAAAAATGCTGAGGAGGGTTCCTGGGACCACTTGTTCATCAGAGAGTAAAACAGGGCAGCTTCTCCAGGGCCATCTCAGTCCCACTGTCCTTGCTCTGGATTTTGCAAACAAAAAGGCTTGGCTACACCGAGCAGAGGATGGGTGTATTTTCCCCTGGTCCCCACTGGAGGTCACTGGAACATTGTTTACCATTGTCTGTTAGAACAAAGGAATTGCAAAACTGACGGTTTATGAAATTAATGGTTTAAATTTTCAGGGATTTTTAAAAAATCAATTTTACGTATGAAAATAAATCTTCAAATTGCTCAGAATCCTTGTGTGTAAAACGTATTTTATAAACATTTCTTATGGCCTGGGGAGAGATGAGCAGAGCTGTTATTTTACAAAAGTATGAATCAAGTGACAGGAATTTCGGGAATGGCTCCTGTGACGGGTTCTCTGTGCCCCGGCTTCCTCCGTCACACCCTGACAGAAGTGCCCCAAGTGTGAAAATGCACCTTGAGCCATCCTGTGGTCATCAGTGGGAAACCTGACCGCAGCCATTGCCCGTCACTTCATTGCATGTATGTTGTTAGACCTGCTGGAAAGACCACGAGCAGTTTGCTGTTCTGCAGAGGTCATCTTATTAAATTTGGTTCAGACCAGGGAGGCAAAGAATGTCCCCCCTGCCCTCATGCAGGAGCAGTTCCTGCCCACACAGAATTTTGGGGAGCTTCTTGGGTGCCCCTCCTGTCCTATGCACAGCCCCCCCACACGTGAGGAGTCCTCTGCACTGGGTGCTGGAGCAGAAGCAGATGCCTGACTAACAGGATCTAATTATCAGCAATAAGAAAAGTTTGGCAACTAGTCATGGAGTCGGCAATAAAATGAAACAAAGCTTCCCAACCCATCTATCAAAGTGTGTGCAGTTGCTGTTAATGATAGACTGAATAATAATTAGTATTAACTGAAAGGATCCCTTTTTATTTCCCAGTGATATTTAAAGCCAAGAAGTAGACTCCTGACTCTTGGGTGATATCCAATTTCAATACAGCACTGGGATTTATATTTTCATCTTTATATGTAAAGTGCATTTGGGAAATGTATCAGTTTATGGCAAATTATGTGCCATTTGCTGGAAGTTTTTGAATACAAGAATGCAGGCAGTTGATTGACTAGAGCAGAGCTTGGGTTCCTTGGAAAATGTGTGGGAGGAGCTGGGGATTTCCATTTCAGATGTAGGTACTTCCTTTAAATCTGTTCCCTGACAGCCGATGGATCCAAAAGTCCTGCTGGAGTATTTCTCAAATAAACAGAAATGCAAACGCAGGAAATCCCAGAATGTAATGCTCTCCACAAACAGTTCTCTTAGAGAAACGTGATTTGCTGCTGAAAATTTTGAGCAGAAGTTTAAAGTGTTTGCAAGCCCATGGGGAGCTTAGATTTGGGGCAGGAGGGAGCGGGGTTGGTCGGAGCGGGCGCTGCCTGGGTCTGTCACTGCTGCCTGGGTCTGTCACTGCTGCCTCCCCGGTGCCGTTACCAAACACATCGGGTAGAGTCTGTTTGTGGGTGATATATCTCTTGGCCCCTGGCAGTCACCAGAAGCCTCATGGGACAGTATTTTTACCAGCCGACAACGTGTTTTTCTGTTCTCTTGTATTGCCCTGTCCAAGCTCTGTGTTAGGAAGGAGGTGGGCGAGGGAAACCCCGGTTCCAGTTCTGCTGAGCACTGGTGCCAGGGCTGTGGTACCCTGGTGGCATCGCAGCCACCCTGCAGGGCTTTGAGGGGCCTCTGGCAGACAGAAAATGCTGAAATAGGTCTAACGGCCCGGCTGGAGTGTCTGCTTGAGATGTGCACTCCAGGGGAAGAGTCAAACTGAAGTGAGATAAAGTGGCTCTTAAGACGCTGGCCCTGTCTCTGCTGGCCCTGGGCTACTGTCCCCGTGGCTGGGAGCTGAGGGTGACCCGCTGCTGGGCTCTTCACAATGGAAACACTGGTGTTATAAAGACTTCAGAACAGTAATGCTTGATTGTGTTTAGCGAGTGATTTTCTGAATAGGTTCTTCTGGAATTGATGATGAATGCAGGGACTTCAGTCCTGAACCACAGAGATTTGATTAACGCATTAAAATGATGAGGTACTCGGTTGGAATAAGAATGCACTTGCCTGTCAGCTCTCTGTAATGTACTGTTTGAGAGACCCACGCTGGTGCTTTTTCTAGATTCAAATGGGACAGGCCTTCTCCTGAGATGTCACTGTCGCTCTGGAGCTGAAGATCTCTGCTCCTTATTTAAAGCTTTTGGCAAACGCGGGGGACAAGAAAGCTGGCCTGGTGTAAGCTGCCAGTAACATATTGCCAGAGAACCAACCCTTTATTTGTGAAACTTGTCAGCCTCAAAGAGGTTCAAAACACCCTTGTGTAGACATCCAAGGGAGCCAGAAGGAGAGATGGCTCTGTTTGTACCACGGCACCAAATCCCCGCCTGGGCTGGGTCTGGAGCAGGGCTTCTGCTTTGGCTTCATTTAACAGCTTATCCTTAAATGTTTGCACTAAAGCCCTGGAGCCCTGAGAAAGAAGATGCAAATAACTTGACTCTTTTCCCATGGAAGCAATTAAGAAAGTGTGTTAATAAGAAATCAAGTTGTTTGTAAATTTTAATGGTTTAAAAGATGCCTTAGGGAAATCACAAACAAATAGGACACTGTTTGATGCAGACCCTTGCTAGCCAAGCAGCTCCACCTATGTTGTGGATGTGATCAATTAAAAATTATCAGGAGAAAATGATGCGTTCTTTTAATTTAACATGCCTACCCAGAAGGATTTTCTAGTGTAATGATTAGAGGCTAGAAGAAAATTGTCATTTTGTTTTATTTCCTCCCCACTTAAGAAAAAGGGAAATTGTACTGCGTTTGCTGTCGGCTGGATGGAAACGCTGGGAGCAAAATCAGCAGAAAGTTGTGTTAATATTGCAGCCAACGCTGGAAAATGGATTTAATGGTGTGCTGCTGGTTGGCAAGTGGCATAGATCGAGTTTGAGTCGTGGGACCTGTCTCTGGTGTGGGTTTGACGTTTGCTGGTGTCACCCAGTGCTGTAGGGACAGGTTGATTTGGAGGATCCTCAGTGGAATAGTTTGGGTTGAAAGGGACATTAAACCCCCCCCAAGTGCCACCCCCTGCCCTGGGCAGGGACACCTCCCACCACACCAGGTGGCTCCAAGCCCCCTCCAACCTGGCCTTGAACCCCTCCAGGGATGGGGCAGCCACAGCTTCTCTGGGCAACCTGGGCCAGGCTCTCACCCCCCTCACAGTAAAGAAGTTCTTCCCCAGATCTCAGCTCCATCTCCCCTCTTCCAGTGTCAAACCCTTCCTCCTCATCCTAGAGCTCCTCTCCCTCATCCAGAGTCCCTCCCCAGCTTTCCTGGAGCCTCTGGAGGGACTGGAAGGGGCTCGAAGGTCTCCCCGGAGCCTTCTCTTTTCCAGGAAACATGAGTACAGGTAGCAGGTTAAAAGAAAACAAAAACCAAAACCACACCAAAACCCACTAAAATGAGGGTTTTTTCTTCTTTCAATCCCACGATTGCAAAGCCCATTTCATTATTTGAGGCCCAGCTTGTGCTTTCTGTAGCGCGAGCGTTGGCAGCGCTGCTGCTGCTGTGGCTTGGAAACGGTCCTGCAAAGAAGTCCTTTTGCTTTCCAAACGTGCTAATATCTGACACGTGCAAAGAGCATGAGCAGAGGCTGTTGTACTGCTGCAGTAGCTGAGGAAAATATTAATGTGACAGGAATAGAAGATGGAGCTTAAGGCACAATACTTGTGTTCGAGGCAGGTGAGAATCAGGCAGTGACGAAGTGACAACTGTGTTTACTGCTACTTGGGTGGGTGATTCGTATGGGGCCTCCATAAGGCTGAATTACTGTGATTTATAAGAAATTCATGGAAGTACATTTAGTTGTATGTAATGTATGTCTAGGCTTACACAGAAATCAACAGAAGATTTCGTTGTTGCCACGACAAGTCCTTTCCAACTTGCTCACTCTATGATTATTGCAATTTGTTTCTCCTTGAATTTCTGTAAGGCATGACAAGACACCAAAGTTATGGTGAGTTACACAAAGGACTCCTTTGCATATTAAAGACTTTGTATTGTCACTTGACTAAATTTGGGAAAACATCTACCACTGTGAGTGTCATTAGAGAGAGATGAATTCCAGTGCTCATTACTGGGGTGCTGTGACAAATAGGTGGAGGAAGGACTCGGAAGTGGCAGTGTGCTTTTTTCCCAAGGCTTGTCGAGGCTCATTTTACTTCTCTCCATCTCTAGCAGTCTCAATCCCTCGATAATAAATGCAGCTCGCATATGAACAACCCCCCGGACTGATTTCTTTCCACTGGAAGAAGTGATTTAAAAGAAGACAAAAAAAGACACTGAATGTGTTCATTATTGATAATCTTAAAGATTTACTGTGGGCTTTCAGAAAAGCTGCTGCCTTAAAGCAAACTGCTTTTATCTCCTTTTTGTTTGCTTAGTTGGCTTTTGTGGGTTTAGTGGTGTGGTTTTCTTTTTTTTTTTCTTTTCGTTCAGCACCTCATGTAGGTAGAAGCTTGAATATTTATTTTCTTTTTTCCTGAGGGGAAGCTTGCCAGCCCCTGCCGGCTCTGGGGAACCTCAGTGCGAGCTGCACGAGGATGTTTTGCCTGTAGATTGATTTGTGGATTCATCTGAGCTGGCTTTGGGTGCCCCTGGCCACTCTGGGCACCATCAGGGTGTTACCAGCGCAGCAGCCAGGTCCCCTTGTCCCTGGAAGGGGCTGGGCTCCTACCCTTGGGCGTCAGGTGTTTTCAAAGTATTCTGAATTAGACATTACTTGGAAATATTTAGAAAAAAAACCAACAGTAACAAAGCCCCTTGGCAAAATAATGGAGAAATCTGCTCAGCAGCTGAAGCTTTTTCCAGTCTTGGTCCTTCTGATCTCCATCCCTTCCTGTTCCCCTGCACCATTTCGGAGCCCCTGTCCTGGGCTGAGCCTTAACGTGTTCTTCACGTGGGAAGTGATGGCGTGAGAGTGTGGGAAACCAAGAGGAAATGGAAGAGGAAGTTTAATTCAGCCGAATCCCCAACTGCTCCTTCACGTTAGCTCAAGGAAAGATGTCAACAAGGTAATTAACAACACACAAAATGCTGTGATGCTTCCAGCGTTCTCCTTGAGGGAACAGAAGCAGTTGGTGCGGTGCAGGAGCTGGGGTGGCAGATGGGAGTCAGATGCCTATGGACTGAGCCAAAGCGTAGGAGTCCGGGAGAAAGGGAATCCATACTAAAACGCCCAAGAACAGTGAATTTCTCCATTGGGTTCTGACCTTTCTCAGTGCACATCAAAGGGCAGAGGCAGTCGCCCTGTGCTCAGAGTCATTAGATATTAGGGATGTTTAAAGTCCAAGATGTCAAGGCGGGAGGCACAGACCAGATGTGCTCATTCACCCCTCTGCCCTTCAGTTTCCAGAAGTTCCAGAATCTCTAATTAAAGCCAAAAATAGGTTTGAGCAGGAGCAGATGGCACTAGGAATCAGGAGGTGTGAATGAGCTGCTACAGGGATATGAACTTTTCGCCCACAAAACCTCTGGATGGGCCCTGGGAGGGCACCATGATGTCCCGAAACTGCCAGCTTTCTGGGAGGTCTCTGCTGGGGCTGGACGAGGAGGTGGTGGAGAGATTGTCCTGGGGAGAGCAGGTGGGTCACAGGCTTCAGCTCAGTTCTGTGCAGAGCATCCTCGTTATTTTAGGGAGATTAGGTTTCCTACATGGATGAGTGTCAGGAAGCAGAGAGCACCTACTCAAAGGTCTGCGAAATTGAGAGAAGCTGCAGGTGCTCCAGTACCTTGAAAAATCAGGCCTTCCAGTAGAAGCTTTTTCACCTTTTTTCCCTTCAGCTCAAGATAAGCACCCCTGGTCTTGAGAGTATTTGTAAACAAACACAAACTCTCTGGAATTTAAATCCCAGAACAAAAGGGGAGGGTCCAAACTTGTGTACAGCAGGGAAGGACTGAAGACAACCTAGAAAGATCTTAGCTAGGATGAGTTGTGTGGATGGATAGTGGAAAAGCAGAGCAGAGAAAACTTTGCCTTGATGTTAAAGCAGGAACAACTACTGTCTACTTGTCTGGGGACTCCATCTTTTCCCTGTTTAGGTCTCCTTCTGCAGAGCATGCTTTCCTCTGATCCAATGTGGGATCTTGGGAGAGAAGTGCTTTTGGGCACAGGAGGCACGACTGGCTCCTTGGACCCACAGGCATTTAGGGACCTGATGGCTAAAAAGGGTTTGCAGGGTCCGAAGTAAAAAACTGGATAACATCTACCACAGTACTAATAGGAAATACAGATAATTTGGTGTATTTTCTTGTTGGATTCAGTACAGTGTATCTTTGTAACCGAGTCTCTTTGGTTTTAGGGATTTCCTGCACGTGTAAGTGCAAACTCATCAGGCAGATGTGAATTTGGTGACATGGTGGAGCAGAAGCAGAACTGAATGGACTTTGGGGTTTGTCTCTTTTTTTTCTTTTGTTTGTTCCCTAAGGAGCCAGGTGACTTGTGCAGAAATTGGTCGACTGTGTGCTCTCATTCGCCGTTTCCTGGGGTGCCTCTGCCTTCCCCAGCCTGGTATTTGCTTCTGAGGCAAGAGATATTTCCCAAAGGCCTCTGAGCGTGTGTAGCTTTATTTCATCCCTGTAGTTAATTCAACAAAGAATCCTGGAACACAGAGTATCAGAAAACATTTCCTCTGTGTTCAGAAAGCAAAACCATATGCTCAAACCCTGTCATCAGTTCAGAGGCGTTTAATAACCTCATACTTCACCAATCAGAATAATTAAACAGGCTCATTATTTTAAATATTCATTGCGTCCAGATTCCATGTTTGGCTTTCTTGGTCAATTTGGTTCTTGCTAATCTGGGGGAAGGAAAGAATGTTCTCTAGTGCTTAATTTGCATTAAAAACACTATAATTTGTAAGTAAATTGGAAAGCTTTTAAGTGAAGAGGGAACATCAGTGAGTTGACAGTCAAAGCTCTCCTTTGTTTTTCAAGCATAATGTTCCAGAAAGATGCTCTTCCTTTCTTGGAATTACATGGCGGTAAGAATGAAGCCTTGTAATTGTTCATTAATCCATGGTTATCAGGAGACTGGTGGAAACAAGCACCAGAGAAGAAAAGCAAACCCAAAGCGGGTAGTATCGTGCCTGTGATACCTTTACCAGAAAATTAATTTTAAATTATTGAAGTCATTTAAGGGGGGGTAGATCATCATGAGAAACACAGTGGCTGGTCTGTGCGATGGATGCTGGGGGGATGGAAGAGCTGCCCCTCTGGAAGTGCAGGGAGACCCAGAGACCCATCCTTGTCTGCTCCTGCTGTTCGGCCACGGTGCTTGTGTCCAGTTTTCCCCTTTCCCACTACTCCCAGTTGGGTGAGACTTCCTCTTACTGGTGAGAGTGGCCCATGAGGAGTAATAACTGAAGCTGGGCCAAAAGGAGCAAAAAGATATAAAGATTTGTCACTGGGACTAAAAGGGGATGGGGGGGGAAACCCTTCTATTTTCCTACTTGACCAACCTGACTCAAAGAGAATGTCTTCATAGATTTTCAAAAATGTCCAAATGAACAGGCTCTGCTTTTCTTCCTTTTTTTGGGGTATATCTGATTGCATGGGTGTTTCTTGGAAAATCTCTGTTGTATTAAAGATGTTGCTTCCTTTGTTGCTTCCACCTCTTTCTTGAGGAGGAGGAGGGGAGAGGGGTGAGAAATGCAGCAGAGAAGCTTATTTCAATGCAAATCTATTGTTGGTAATTGCAGTTTTAAAATCTTCTCAACCTTCAGCGGAACAATGATAAAAGAATAATGGCTGTGAATTATTAGCTGTTCCACTTACCTTCAAAATAGTTCTTACGTTGTTGTGATACTTGAATATATTTATTTTTGTACATCTTTTGGTTTCTTTAATGTGCGTGTGGTTCCTGTGGTCTTTGTTTTCTGTAGGACCTCTGGGAATTCTGTGCCCATGGGTTTGGTATGGCTATCTAGGGATAAAATGAGTTTTAACATATCTACTTTTTTTCCCTGTGCTTCCAAAGTAACCAGATTCATTTCTCCATTATTCTGTTTCTAGGCCAGGATAATGCAACAAATACTATTGTAAAGATGAGGCAACCTGGGGAAGCTGAATGGGCTGGTTTTGTGTTGCTCTGAAGCTTTTAGGTAGGAATTTGCAGAGGTGGCTCAATTCAGAGCTGTTGAGCTGCTTTGTTGTGATCAAAGTCCAGATTAGGGCCAGCTGTGGCCCTCACAGGGAGGGAATTGCAGTGGGTACAGCATCTTACACACGTTGTGGATTCATTGGGCATGGAAATGGCCTCCAAGTTCTGGGCTGTGGGGAATCCAGCCCAAGGGATTATTTCCTGGTGTGTGCAAACACCTGAGAGTCTGGGTCAACTCATAGAGCAGAGGGTTGTTCTTCCTTTTGATTCTGTTTTAGTTTTATTTCTTGTTTTCTTTTTTTTTTTTTCTTGAAAAATGTTTGGAAATTTAATGGCTGCCATGGAAATTTTGAGGAAGGAAAGGGAGAGAAGGTTTGCATTGCAGTAAATAATAACAGAGAGCTAAGGGTCTATAAATGTGTATGCTTTAAACCACAAAGCTCCAAGCTTTGTTTTTTTCCAGGTTTAGTGTTAAACACCTTTCCCTCCAAATCACAGAGCCCTGCCTGTGGCGAGCAGGCGCCGTAACTGATGATTGTATTTATCTGCTGTGGCAAAAGAAGGGCAAATCGAGATGGGTACGTTTCCACCTGTCTGAACTGACAATTTATCACCCCAATTCCTAGTGGATCAAGCGTTTGCTGAAAGAGGGTAATTGTTTGGATGTGAAACTTGGCTTTCTGATGCAAAGGATTTATGATGTGTCAAGTTGTGGACATAAAGTATAACATCATATTATGCTAATTCTCGTCATGCCTATGCATGTCGTGTGGCAGTGACTGCCGCCTGTGACAGCAGCAAGTGTCAAGAAATGGCCAGTGGTAACTCAGAGGGTGAGAGTTGGATGGGGAATCGTTCTGGAGGTGGAACTGCCGCGTTAAGAGAATGAACTTGCTGCGGTGGAGGTGGGGGTTACCTCCGAAACTCGTGCTGTGAGTATGGCAGACTCTAACCATGGAGCTCTTGCACAGAATATTCAGTGCTCTCTGGTTTATGTGTGGAAATTATCTCCTCTTCCCCCGCAAAAAAAACTAAAAGCTTTTTGGTTTGTGTTTTTTCTGGAAGTACATGAACAATGTGAGAAGGCGGCAGCGTTTTCCTTAGGAGGCATTTGTGAGAGGAACAGCAAAGTTCCCAGTGACTTGGTGAGGATGACATTAAGGAGCAGATGAAGGGAGCTCTGCCTTGGTGAAATGGCTTTCACCCATCTCAGAAGGAGAAGTCTGGTCTCCATCAGGAAGGTAGGACCAGGCTGCTAATGTGTAAGTAGGAAGATAAATTATCAGTGTAAGGGGTAGGATCATCTTCTGAAACCCTGCTGTTCAGCGCCTTCTCCTCTCTCAGCCTTTTAATCAGCCATCTGGAGGGGGGGCTGGCTTTGGAGAGCGAGGAAGGTCTGGCTCGTCATGGAGGGTTTTACACCCAGAAAATCCATGCCCCTTTGACTGGGAGCTCTGCTGGCATACGTTATCCATGGCTGATGAACACACATTTGATTCAGAGGACAAACACAGGGTTGTCAAGGATTTGATTGTTGTTCTCAGCTGCCTGAGGAGTGTTAGACCCGATTGTTTTTGACAATGCACCTCAATTAGGTCTTAAAAATAAAATCGGTAGTACATGCTCTGTGAAATTGGAGGAGCTGTGGTGGATTCCTCAGAGAACTGAGCTGCTTGATTTAGGCTTAAGGATGATGTTTCTCCACAAGGGAGTCACCAGTCACAATAATTACATTGCCATCTTCTTATAATATGATTTATTTAGATGTTGCCATATGAATTAATTCTCTCTAATTGCTGCTCTTCTCACTGTAAATCAAGGTTTCTTGCGTTCTGGAGAGTAGTGAACATGATCCTACACTGAAGTAATTAGTCCAATTAGAAAGGAAAGCAGATGTGGAAAACCAATTACTTTCAGGAATATGTCTGCTCCTGTGTAGTCCAAATGCTATTCAATCAAAATGTAAAAGTAGCTTAATAAAGCATTGTTTTATTCATAAACTCTAACCAACGTTAAGACTACACAGGCTCTATTGGAGAAGCCAATTTGGGCTGGTTTGTGGCTGATGAGCTTTCTCCTGGCTTGCTCTGAGTTTACCCAGCTCTGGTGAGAGCGAGCACCCAGAGAGATCCCTGCACTGGAGTTCTGCCCATCTATTTCCTTCTATCTGCTGTGGGGGAAGACAAGTGTTCTCATAATTGGGCCATTAAAGGAGGTGTTGAAATGTTACTAATTGTCGAAGGCAATTAAGTGTAGCAACGTGTCACAGGTAAATTAACGAGATTCCAGGTGTTTGGAGCAAATTGCATTTATCTGGGTGTAGAACAATTCCAGTCGTCTCTGCTATTTGTCTGTACGCTTCTGGTGTGCTCTTTTTGGGGGTTTTTTGATAGGACTGTAGCTGTGCATCTGCACCTGAGCTGGATGGTATTTATAGGGTTTCTGAAAGATGCCATGTACTGGGGGGGTCACCCTGAAACCCTCATGTGGAGCACCCCTGTAAGGATAATGTGATCTCCAGTGATCCCTGCCTCTGTCACTAGCCCAGGACTTGGCTCTGGTTCTGCCACAGACTGTGTAGGTGACCTGAGCTGACCACGGGCCAGGATGTCTCTCAGAGACCCAGATGAGAATTACGGATCGGTCACTCTGTGTGTGGATCCTCGGCAGGAATAACAGAGCTATGGCCTGGAAACACAGTGAGGATGAATGTCCTGACGACACTGCGAGTCCCACAGTGATTCAGGAGCAGCAGGAGAGGAAGTATCTCCAATACCCTGCAGCCACTCATTTTTATTGACTAGCACATTTAGTTCATAACAAGATTTTGTAAACGTGACTTTATTGCTAAAAATATTGTGAGGAAAAAAAATGCACTCATCCAGGTTAGTTTCTGCTTGTGTGCTTCATATGCACTATAGATACAAGCTATTGTAGCATGGGCTTGAGTTTTGTGTTCATTAAAACACTGATTTGTCTGTTGAGAACTACAGGGGCCATAATCACGACGCTCCTTATTACAGGCAGTGAGAAGGCTGTGACCTGTGCTCCAGGCGACGCTCTCTTCAGGAAGACCTGCAGGGACCCAAAATCACTGCTGAGAATATTCAAGAGTTTTAATAACCCTTTGCAGAAGCGCCGTGGGCTTTTTATGCCTGGTTATAGGATTTTAACACAGGAAATCTGGAGTTACTAACTGGAGAGTGCCCAGCAGCTGCAGGGCTCCTGCCAGAGCGGGTGGCGTCCTGCCCTCCCTGCCGCGCACGGCGTCGGAGATGGGAGACGCTCGGAGCGACCACAAAGGGGTGGAACCGTCACATGGACCCATAATTATCACTCTTTGTTCCTTTTCTGTTCCTGCTGGATTGGAAGCCCTCCCTTGCAAAGAGATTTGTGATTGTGTGTGTGTGCACACGCGTGTTTGAGGGTGGGTGAAACCCTAATTGTATATTATTAAAATATTATGATTTTTTTTCTTCTTTTTCCCCTTCCAAGCTGTGGCAATCCACAGCACCTCCCCGATGTCGATGTCTTGTGCAGCTGGCTCTGACTGGCACTCACAAGGTTGTCCTCCAGGTGCTGCATCAGAAATCTTTTGACACAGTGTCAGTAATTAAGTGTACAATTAAGAGAATGTCTGCAATTAAGTTCAATCAGTCAGTCAATCAAATCTACATTTGTAAAGGGTTTCTAAAGGGCCTCTTACCCAGCCTCCCCTCTGCTTCAGAGCTCTGCAGAGTCAACACCAGACACAAGGCAATGTTCAGTTGAGGCAACTCAAAGAAAGGGCTATAAGGCTTGTATTGAGGGGCTATTTGAGGCCTGCCTGCCTGCTGAATAAAAACTGACTTTAGATACAGAATTTGGGCACAGCACTGAAATGTAACTCTTAAAAAAGTTGAAAACTCCTGGGTTTTCTTGTTGGCTGACTCCGTGGGCTCGGCAGGCCCAGCTCCCACATTTGGTTCGTGCTCTGTGATGCTGAAGGTGTTGTTCACCAACACCTCAAATAAATACCCTCCAAATCAACCCTTTTCAACTGGGTTTTCCAGTTGCCCCTCACCAAGCTGCGGTGACAGACATTATCCAGGAACACCAGTGGGAAAGGACATCAGCTTTTCAGTTCTTGTACCCAGGGAGTTAAACCTGGTGTCACTGGGTGGCCCCACAAATAAGAAAGTGGGGGGAGTCACACTCTTGGAGACACACAGCCCTTTTCTTGATGTCCCTGGTGTTTCTGAGGCCCCTTTGATACGTAAAGATTTAACCCCAAGTACTGGTGCTGGCATCACCAAGGAGCAGCTCCCACGTGGTACTTGTGTGACTGTTTTGTGTTGATCTCGTTCCTTTTAACTGAAAGTGAGTTTTTCACGTCTGAATTGCCAGATCTATATTGTCAGTTGCTTTTGAAGGTCTGGAGATATTCAGCCTTTAGACTGCACATATTACTCCAGAGTACCTTGAGAATTTTTCTTGTCTCTGATGCTCCATCCATGTGAGTACCGAGCCCTGGTTTTGTCGATAATGAGCTTGTATTTTGGTGGCACTGTCACCTCCTGCAGGAGCTCTGCTCACCCCAGAGGGGACACCCACAGAGACCTGGCCACAGCAACGCATGGCTCTGGTGGTTTGTCTGCTGTCTCCTTATATATTTAATGTATGGAAAGCTGTTGGCCAAAATGCCCTTCGTTGTGGGGGAGGGAGAACAAGTGGCCAAGTACTGTATTACTGGTAGTGCTGTAATTATTCCTTTGCATGTCATTAGTACTCAGCTACGTTTCTGTCTCCATCCACAGGGCTCACAGTGCCTTGCAAAGGAGGGACTTCGACGTTGGGGAGGGAAGGGCACAGCATCCTGCTTCGGCAGATCCTCAGCAGAGCGTCCTGCCCCTGGGACCTGTTGCTGCCTGGGCAGTGGGAAGGCAGGTACCCTGATTTTATTACCCCTAACTGGTAAATAAGCAAACTTACATGTTTTTCACCCACTTATGCTTGAAGTGCAATACTTACCCTCTTTCACTTTGACTCTCTCTCACTAAAAAGATAAAAATGGGGAAAACCCCCTCGATTTGTTGTCAGTTCTGGTTACCCTCTGCTGTTAATCATTACCAGAACCCTAAGGAATGGCTTGTGAAGGTCTCAGTTGTTCTGGGATGCCCTGAAGAAAAATACTTCAGGAAAAGATATCAGAAGCTCTTTTTGGTTATGTATTTCCAGATGCCTACAGAGATGGAGTATTGGATGGATAACAAAGTATAGGAAACTGAAACACTAGAGGGTTGGCTGGATTCTGGTTTGAAAATATGTTGTGGTCCTGCTGTTGTGATGATTTGATTTGAAACAGAGTGTAACTTTGATTAACACTTCACAGGGAAATCAGTTTTTGTAAGATGCCCAACAGAGGGGGTGTGTTATTCTTAAGAACGAGCCTGGAAATAGATGTGAGAGGCTCTGAGAAGCGGCTCTGCTGGAAGAGCTCAGCCACGGAACAGGGAACCTGGGTGGTGGCTTTCCAGGGCCAGCCCCGTCAGTGGGCTGTGGTTGGAAGAGAAGCCATCAGCAAGGGGCTTTGACTGCTTTTGAAATCAGTCATATAGAAGGGGGAGGGTGAAAGAAGGAATAGGCAGGCAGCTGAGAAATAACATGGGGCAATAAATTCTCAAAATCTGGTACTAAATCTATCCAAGCAAATAATATGTCCTGATGGTGGGAGGACATTTGTTTTTTGTTTTAAATTTGCCAGACCTCATTTTTTTGGGCATTTGTCTCAGGGAGGTGAGGATTTTGAAAAGGCAATTACAACTGGTGAATGATTAGTGTTAGATGTGACACTTTTATGCATCAAATATGTTTAACTGCATTAACCTTTGAGGAATTTACACTGACACCTCAAAAGATCTATCTCATTCTCGGCCTGAAAAATCTAAGTTGTCCCTTAACTTAAATCTTATTTACATTTGTTTTATTACAAAATAAATGGGTCTAAAATTTTAATGGAGTTATGCCAGGTTCCAAAGGCACTGTGGACAGGAGCTGGAAGGAAATGGGCATTGCTGGTGTGATCCTTAAGGGGAAGATCCTGCAGGGAAGGTGGGGTGGTGCACGTGCACCAAAACTAGGCTACACTGTGGTGTCTTTACCAGATATACCATCCGAGAGGACTGGAAACTCATTTATCCACATTAGGGTTTGATTTCCTGCTAATAAGGTATTTCAGCCTCCCAGGAAGCAGCTTGTGGTCTTCGTAGACTTTTAATCTTTACATATTATGCAGAAAGTAAGTACATTCTCAAAAGGGGTTCTTACTGGAGACTTTCAAGAAATATTCAGGTTATTAAAGTGCTCCGTTACTGCTCCTCTCCATGTCCCAGCACACTCAAGCTCTGGATGCCTGATGTATCCCCACCTCCGTGCAGTTTCCCCTCTGGCAGGGGGAAGCAGTTCCTCTTGTTGCTGATTCATCTCCATGTCTCTTGTGCTTCACTCCACTGAAATCTGGTTTGGTACGAGACAGACTCCGGTGGAATGAAGGACAACAGAACCCATGGATCATCCTTATTTCACTTGGAACAGGCAGGCGAGTTTCTCTCATGTTAACATACCTTTTGGGGAAGCAGGGGTGGTTCACCTGCGACGGTTGAACCCTGGGTAAGGGCATTAGAACTCTTCAACCAGTGCCGTGGGGACGCTACGGGCTGACACTTCCTTTTGCTCTTCCCCCCCCATATCCCTGTTTTTTATTCACTTCAATATTAGCCCGTAACACAGTGGCCAGGTACACTTTGTAGCCTTAATTGTGGGAACAATTTTCAAAGGGTGGGGCAATTCTCCATCTTTTGAAGGTTTTGATCTACCAGGAGCTTCCCCAAATTAAACACTGGAGGGTTTGAGCTTTTATGGCTTTTAGGAGGGAGATCCAACAAGGTAACAGCCACTTCTGGCCTTAAACCCCTGAATTTGCAAAATCTGAAGAATGCCAGTGGGCAATTTCCTCCTGGTGCTGCTTCTTTTTAAGGACCTTTGTCAATAAGGAGAAGGTGTAAAGCTATGACTTCTTTTGAGCCTCAGGGGAGAAATAACCTTCCTTAGTCAGTCCCAGCCCCACAAGGTGAGGTCACTGGAGTCTGCTTGGGCACATCGCGGAGCAAGGGCCACCCCATGTGGCACTGCCAGGCTGGCACTGCTCAACCACAGTTACTGCATCCTTGAAAGGGATTATGTATATTATGGGATTGCCCTAAGGCACTATGAAGATGCAAGTAGTTAAACTGAGTGCTGTCCAACCCCTCTAAAAAGTGTGGAGCCTCTTCCAAAGAGCTTCCAATCTGTGAAAGAGACAAAAAATAAAAGAAAATTAAGACTGTTGGAAATATTGCCCCTTCCCAAAACCTAACCCATCCCTGCCTCTCTGCAGTAATGATGTTTTTGAGATTCTTGCAAAAGAAGCTGTTTTACTCGTTTTAGATACACCCTGGTTTTGCCTGTGATATGAATGAAGTCTGAATGTAATGCGTATACTTAACATTGCATGTTGCTTCTCATCTAAAGAATTGAAAACATCAGGAAAAAACCATCTATGCTGAAATACATAAATGCCCTGAGTGAAATGAAAGATCACCACAGCCCAGCAAGGAATGGCAAATACTTTTTTTCCCAGTTGGGTTGGTTTGTTCCACAGGAGCATGAAGCCAAACTAAGGGAGCCAGGCCCTGGTTCCTGCCTCCTTGATACCTGGGAAAAATGGGACTTTCAAAGTGCCTGGTGAAATGCAGGGTCCAGTTCTGAGGAGCAACGTGTTTTGGCAACTCTCCCATGCACTCGGATAAATTAAGATTTCACCTTTTCCCAAGCTGTGAGGTAGAAGGAAATGAAAAGGCTGGGATGCAAAAACTTGAAGATGTACCACAATGCTTGCCTGCACTTAAAAAAAAAAAAGGCAACCCACAAAATCCCCCTCTATGGGAGTGCTGATAAAGGATTTACCAGAACAAATAGCTTAGGGTGTTTCTCTCTGCTTTTGCCTTTCAACATACCCCTGCTGTCTCTTGCTGCACCGAGGCCTCTCCCTGCATTTTGTTGAGACACGTTGAAAGCCTTTGGGTAAGTCCTGAGAAAGGGTGGCCCAGGCAGGAACCCATCAACTGAAATTCCTCTGTGCAATCCTGCCTTATTTGAAATGCCTTTTATCAGGCAAGTTACAACGGGCTTTAGCACCGCAAATGCCTAATGCACAGCTTCCAGCTATTAACCCCTTTGTGCCTGGAACTCACAGAGCCAGTGTGCCCAGCAGAGAGGGAATAACCAGCGGCAAGGGCGGCTTTGGCTGCCCTCAGGAACAGCTCAGATCATTAAGTACAGGTGCTTATCAACCAAATCTTACATTAAAAAATGGTAATAAAAACTTGACATACAAGCTTCAGGGTCCCACCTGCAACAGTGAGTGACTTCTCAATCTTGAAAAAGAAATTTAAATGTGACCAGTATGGGTTGTTTGGTTGCTTTCTTCTCTCTCTTTTTTTTTCCCCCTCCTCAACCTTTTAATGAGATACCACTTGGGTTTTGTTTCTCCCTGGGGAGAAGCCGTGGGAGTCAGGCTACAGTCTTTTGCATCTACCTGAACAGTAGCAAAGATGTGCTGCATCCTCAAAAGCAACAAACCTTTAAATAAAGGTCAGAGAAAACAGCAGTGGACTCCTCTGAACTTTAAAGTGAGCACACGGTTTCTGTATTTCTTTGTCTACAGGGGAACTAAGGGATAAAGAGAGATGCTCTGAGCCAAAACCCGTTGCATTTGGTACATGGACAGGACTTTGCACTTGGCCAGTGATTGCAAGCCCTTGCAGTTTTCAGTGCGATGCTCTGTGTGCTCCTGAAAGTGCCTGTAGCTGTTAATCTTGGTCAGAAAAGTATATAAAAAATTTGTTTCACCATAACGTAAGCTTGTGTTCAAAATTTAAGCATAAGTAAAAAGTGCTTGCTGAAGCTCTGATCTAAGTGGGACTTCCAGCAGCACTCTTCTGCAGCCCCTGCCTGATCCAGGTGTTGTCTGAAAATGACCTTTGCTGGGCCCTTTTCTAGTAAATGTTCCCGCTCAAAGCATCTTCTGCTGCTCGGTCAGGGGTTCCATTTTTCTGCCTTACTCTGCTGTTACCCTCCCGCTTTTCCAAAGCCTTTGCCTAAAATTGGCTGTTACTGTTTTTAAAAGGGAAAATAGCTCTGCATTTCTCTTGGTTTTGAGCAAGTTTTACAACATAGTGATGAGTTAAATTTGAGGTTGGCTTCACCCCTGTGTATTGCTCTTGGAGGAGGAACCTGACTGTACTACGGTAGCTGAAGTCACTACAAAGCTCATGATTCCCTGTTTTAAAGTGAGTGAGCAATCTGGGGACCCTTCTCTCTTGCTGGTGCACAAATGGGACATCCATGGGAGGGGGGAAGCACTGGCTCCTCTGATCCCAGGGACAAGCTCTGCCTTGGCCTAAAGCTTCAGCATCTGCAGAGCGATACGGGACTTCTGGACTTCAAAGTACTTATCAAACTAATGCAAGTTAAAACTTTCTCTATAAGGAAAAACAGCAAATAGGTCTACTTTCATAAACTTTTTCATGATATCTCTAAATAGGTCCAAGACCATTTTTTCCCCAAGTGATTTGCACAGAAAATGGAGAAGAATCAACTGGTTGAAACTAAGTTTAATCTTAGACCAGTTCTCAGAATGGTAGGTTAGATGTTTGCTAGGTCTGGTATTCATTGCACTAGTGTAAATCCAGAGCTCCACAGCTTCTAATGGAATTATATTGTTCTTAAAGGCCATTGATAATCACGTGATTCGTGCCAGTTTCGGAAATAGTTCTGGGTTGTTTGTTTTTTTAGGGAATCTCTCCATCTATCACCAATTACTGCTTTGGATAACTTTGTGATTATTTGTGATTCAAGATGCCCGTAGGAAAAGCTTAAGAAGTTTGCATTTTTCCTTTCAAAAGCTCTTTCCCGACGTCAAGTTTCCAAAGAGCAGCTGGGTTGATGGCCCTATGGAACGAGCATCACTTCAGCTGCCCCAACAGCACTAACGCGCCCCCGCGCTGCCTCCTGCACCTTCTCGCCCGGGCAGGTGCCTTCCAGAGACCCCCAGCTCTAGACAAAGTGAGTCCCAGCCCCCACGCTCCCCCGGTTCCCAGCAGTTTTACCCAACACATAAGAACACGCGGTGGTACCACTCACTCACCTCTCTCGGTTAACTGGTACCAGTCCCGTCTCACCACCGCTTTGCTTAACTTTAAACCAAAACAATAAATCAGTGAAACAGACTAAGGAGATGGGAAGCTAAAATAAAGCAGCTGGTAGGTAAATACAGTCAGGGCCTGTTTATCTTCTTCTTTTCCGTCCTTCTTGTGCACAGAATCCCAGAGGAGGTGGAGCAGGAGACGAGTGGGTCCTTTACTGGGGTGTCCCGGCGGCGGGGAGCGGAGCAGAAAGGGCACTTTTTAGACGGGGGAGAGTCGTGGGGAGCCCGGGCAGGTGAGCCCCAGGTGGGCGCTTTATGGCCGCGCTCCCGCGGGCGCAGCCCATGGAGGCGGAGGCGGCGGCGGCGGCGGCTCCTCCTCCCCGCGGCCCGGCGGGGCCAGGCGGGACCGGGCCCGCTCCCGGGGGGCTGCTCTCGACCCACCTGCCCTCCCTCGGAGCCGGGGGGTGAGCAGAGAAAGCGTAGCAAAAGCGAGCTAAAAAAGAAGTTAGAGCTGCTTCTAAGGCGGGCGGCTTCGCTGTCGCGGCTCCAAAGGGGAACCCTCCCAGGCCCTCTCCGGCTCTCAAACCACTTGCTTTTAAAAACCTTAATGCTGTGTGTGACCGTTTCGAGAGAGAACATCTTAATTTTTCATCAGATCAAGCCGCCTAGCTTTTGTATTTGCTTTTCTATGTAAGAAAAGTTTCACTTTGCTTCTCCAGAGAAGAACTGGGAAATCTACTCCAGAGCCAGCTCTGGGGCAGGCGGTGTGTAGTGAGGTTGGGGACGTAATGTAATCCCTCTAAAGGTGGTTCAAGCAGCAAATCCCTGCTGTTAGGGTACCTCTCTGCAAAAGAATTGGGGTAGAACTTTGTGGAGAGTAGGGATGCTCTGTCAAAGGCCTTCACTGCAACGGTCTTAATTCCAGCTCCAAAGGAGATCAGTGGATGGTGAGGCTCTGGGAGTTGCACCAAGTATTATGTGATGCTTGTGTCTATTTATTTATTTATTAGGCCTTTATCTTTGCTCTCCTTTTCCATGGGCGGAAGGTGCCCACCCCTTGTCTGGCAACAGTGATGCCACGCAGGAGTGGGCACTGGGAACAGTGTTCCCAGAGCAGGGGCTGCCCTTCAGCCTCCTCCACTGTGGTTAGGAGAGCTCTGGGGGCCAGGCTGGCCCTGCCCATACCCTTGCTTGCTTTTATTTCCTTAGGCCTGTGTGAAACTGTAAGCCAGACTCTCCCCAGTTTTGTGCTGTTGCACAGTTTGAAGCCAGGGCACTAGTTCTTTTAGATACAAATCAGTTCTTTATTTGTTGTTTTTTTTTTTTTTTTTTTTCTACTGCAAAATAACAGATACCTTTAAAGTTTACAATGACTAAGGTTTACCAGCACTGTGGCACATGCTGGGGTGTGGATAGCTGGGTAGGAACATAATGTTGTTCCATAATGCCCAATCTTTTCAACTAGCAGTTCTCTTAAACTTTCAACACATACCCGTTAGGTGGAAAGAGCTGCCAACACCTCATAAAAGTGCTGCTGCAAGCTCTCCAGCCCCGCTGATGGAAATATGTCTGGGGATGAAGGCTCTTCCCTGCGGTATCTGAAAGGCACATTCTACCGTTTGGCTTCCAAGGAGGAAACCTTGTGTGGTCTTGAAGGCTTGTCAGCTTTGACCTCTAAATTTGTCCAATAAATGGAATCAAATTATTTACTTGGTCTGCAGGTTGGAGACATCAAACACAGCAGAGGAAAGCTCAGGGCCACATCTCCTGAAATTGCCCACTGTAAAATCAGTCTACAAGCAGGTGGAGAATAATTACTTGAGGGTTTTCCCCCACTCGCCTCCAAAGCTTATTTATGATTGTGAAAAACGTCTTTATAAAGCAGCTGCCTACATAGCAGTAAGGATTAAATGGAGCCCTCAGACTATGCATTCTTAATATTCCCCATCACAGAGACTGAACCACAGTGTACCACTGCCTTTTGCTTTTATTCCGCGTGGTTTCTTTGGCTCCGCTGTGCTGCGGTGTGACCAGCCCTTCTGCACCCTCTCCCTCTGCAGCACTTGCTCTCCCACATGCATAAAAGGAAAATGCTCCTCTAACCTTTCTGAAGTGAAGCCAAAAAGCCTTGTTTGATCGCAGGGAGCCATCCTCCTTGCCATGTTCCCCTCCAGTCTCCTGGAAGCCTGGCTGTGGTGAGACCCGGGGTGGCTGTGGGAGCCGGGTTCAGCGCTGACATGAGCATCACTCGGGACGTTTCTTCAGCTGCTCCTGTCTCTGTGGAGATGGGCATGTGCTGAAGCTTAGTGCTGTGAATAGTGAGACATACTTGCTGCAAAATTAAGGCTTAAAGCTTGTAAGGAAGTCTTTGTATTCCAGCACAATGGAGAAAAGGAGAAAGATTGAGACTTGCTTAGCTTTCTTTGAGATTTATCCCTGTACCATCATACCTAACAGCTTGTTTAAGCCCACAGATCTGTCATTTGAATTATCAATTACTGTTGCTTCCCTTTAAAGCCTGTTTCACTGGTGTTCTTGCTTTCTGATGGAAGCTGCTTGGAAATGTATGTTCTCATTTACATCAGTGATACAGAAACTGTGTAGTGTTTTACCATCCAGGTGAGCTCTCTCATCCCTGACAAGCAGAGGCCTCTGAGATGCTGGAGGGCACCTATAGCAACTGTAGGTCCACATCTACTGGAACTTGCAAGGAAGATGGCAGGACATGCCCAAACATTGCCAGGGAGCCTGTCCTGATGGATTCACAGCTACATTAAACGGTATTAGATCATGAATGGCTCGAAATAGCCAAGAGTGACCATGCTCCCCATGCAGCAAGAGACCTGTACAGAGGTCAGTCAACTGATGACAGGTTCTGGTAATTTTATTTCAAATATGATCAGCCATAATTGCTCATTTGCAAGTTGCAGAGGAAAGAAAACTGATTACCCCAACCTCTCTTGCCATCCTCACCCCATCCCCAGGCTCCACGCAAGTTGACTTTCTCCCTCTCACTTCCAAATTTAAAAGAAAACACTGCCTCTGTTCTCTTCCCATTCCCCCTTTGGCAGTGGGAGTTGGCATGAGCTGGCACACCTGGTTCTGCAGCGCTTCCACATTAATACCTTTGGCTCTTTGCTTCCTTTAGAGGCAGCCGATTCGACTGTGCTGTGCATCCATGGCAGTCCTGGGCATCTTCCCTGTGAGCTCGGTGTTAATGAGCCTCAGCAGAGCAGGAGGGCTCCCACCATCTCATCCAGGGAACAGGGGCTCTTCTGTGCCCAGCTCTTCAGGCTCTGGCCGTGGGGAGCTCACGGCAGCGCACACCGGGGCGGGCAGGGGCCATGGCTGCTCTGAGAGATGGCCAGGGTGAAAATAAATTCATGGTAGCATAAGAGAACTTTGGACTTTTCAGTCTGTTGTGACTTAATGGGAAAAATAAAAAGAATAAAATTGAGACTTTAGAATCTTTTAGGGAAAGTTTGGTTTTGCCATTTCCCCCTGGGTCTCTTCTGTTGCTAAAGAGGTAAAAGAAAAAAACGAGCTGAAAAAGGAAAGGATGGAAAATAGAGAAGCAGAGGAAGAAAACCATTTTCTAGGAGATTTAGTTCTGTCTTTGCAGCAGGGGCCATTTTCATGAACACATTTCCTGCTTTAAAAGAAGGAAGGTTTTGAGGAAAAATGGTTTGTGCGTATTTTTTTTGTTCAGCTTCACTTGATTCCTTCAGAAGGTACCAGTCCCTGAAGTTGCCACCAAGAAGAGGCAACAAGCTGTAGCCTGCTCTCCCTCACGCTTCCTTCCGGGTGCCACATCCATGTCTCAACACAGCGCTCGTGAGAGGACGCTGGTGACACATCACCTTAGCTCTGTGTTTCCCAGCAGTGTTTATGGGATGGCAAAGGAAGGCTGAGTTTAAGATCGTGCCTGCGGGCGCTGGGGGCACTGGCAAAGATCTCTCTGCCTTTCCAGTAAAGCAGAAAATTGGAATCCTCGCTGTTTCTTCCACAGCATTTTTCATTTGGCTCTTTCTGACTCGTGTGTTCTCCGTGTGAAGCATTAACCCGCTAAATCCTGGCACGTGAAACCAGGGAAAAGGAGGGAGCACAACCTTTAACTGTAGATAAGATGGTCTTTGCTGCTGTTTCAGTAACTAGAAAAACAACAGCCCCCGAAGGGTGTTCATGTGAAGCAGGTTTGTGTCAGGGGAAAAAAAGTGTCTGTTGACAGTAACAACTTAAAAGGAGGTAGATTTGAGCTTTAGCAGGAGGCTGGGTCTGTAGCTGCTGCGGGTGTTGGGATGCTGTCCTGTGGGTGGAGTGAGCTCGCGGGGACACGAAGCTGCTCGAGAAGACAATGAGGTGCCTCTGTGCCAACATACCTTCTCTCGTGGGATGATGTGCTGCTGTATATTAATTCCTGGGTACAAACTGCACTCTCTGCCAACAGAGCAGCTCTGAGGCGAGATCTGTGCAGGGGCTGGGGCTGCAGCGTGGCCAGGTCGGCTCCGAGGATGCCCCCATCTCCCCTAACGCTTCCCCAAGGGGCTGTTGTAAGGGAAGGGCTTAAGTAACCTTCAAACGAAATAATTAAAGATTGATTATACCTTAATTGTAAAACAGCATCCCAAGGCTCTAAGGGTAGTGGGCCTTTTCTCCCCTGCCTTTGAAGATAAGACAGAATGGCCGTGTTTTAATTGTTGGAAGGTTACTTGCATTTTCTGTGTCTGCGAGAGCTGTGGGTCTGGGGTGGTCTCTGTCTCCCCACTCTCAGCCCCATCTGACTGCTCCCACCCGGTACCTGTCAGCAGAAGGTCAGGGCTGAGGAGGGAAGGTATCGGGAAGCTGAGATAACTGGATCACAGATGTAGAGATCTGTGTTACTCGGACTACAAAAATGTGCAGACAAACATATTTTGCATAAGTGTCCTCAACTTCCTGAGGCTTTTTCATAATGTTCTAGATTTTTCTGGTGTTTTTTCTGAATCCATTTACTGGTAACATTAAGAGGTTGGGATGTGGGAAAGAGATTCTTTGTGAGTTGAGCAAAGGTGAAAATACCAAGAAAAGTGTTTTCTGTTCTGGGTTCTTTGTGCGTTTTTACTGACTAGAATTAGGAAACAACCCGTTCAGAGTTGGCTGTGTGTCTGCTTGTGACTGTGCTGGGGGGAGCATCTCTCCTGGGGATTGACATGAGCAAGTTAGAGAGATACTGGGAGAAGTGACCATGCTGAGGACAGACTTAGCAGCACAGGTCCTGGTTCCACCCGCTCCCCCTTCAGCCTCTTCGCTGTGGCCCTGGTGCCCGTCCCCATCACC
This sequence comes from Nycticryphes semicollaris, assembly GCA_013400055.1. NCBI lineage: Eukaryota > Metazoa > Chordata > Aves > Charadriiformes > Rostratulidae > Nycticryphes > Nycticryphes semicollaris. The sequence goes on from VXBJ01007267.1 coordinate 492,322, forward strand.
CACTCCCTGCCCAGCAGAGCCTGTGGTCCCCACCGTCCCCAGACTGTCCCTCGAGCTGTCCCTGCTGGGCTGTCCCAGCATGTTGAGCTGCAGGGCTTTGTCAGCTCATCCCCGGCCTTTTGTCTGAGCTCCACACAGGCTGTGAGCAACCCCAGCCCTTCCCTTCCCCGGACATGACAGGACACGCTGCTTATCGGAGCGGCAATTCCAGCCCGGGCCAAGGACACGCCTTTGGGAACACTTCTTTCTTTACCCTTATTCAGCTCTGCGCTGCCTGGGCTTGTTCTGGGATGCTCTCTAGGCTGAGAGTGCATCTGTGAACCCTCCATGGGAGCTTTCTGTGCCAGTGGTGTCCCTTCAGATCCCAAGGGAGTGATGTGGCACCTAAGCACCGTGGCCCTTTGGTGGCCTGGTGCCACGGGTGATGGCTTCTGGAAAGCCAGGGCAATGCAGACACTGCTGTGGATAATGTGTGCTCGTGGGCACGGACCCCGGCTTCAGCTGGGTGTGTTGAAGTAACACCCGGATTCTTTTATATGGTGGTTAAATACATAATTTTTAATTTGAGGCTTTATTTTTCTGACCAAGTCGAGTACTGGTGGCGTTTAGGAAGGTGCAGGCGGAGATTGGCAGCTGTTTAACACGGGCTGAAATGGGGAACTTGCTGCATTGAAGGGAAAAAACTGCCGTTTCCATTTCTGTTTCTGTAAGTGACATCACCAAAGGCAAAATCACCTTCTTTGGGGGTGTGTGTGTGTCTTTGAAACTCCGGTCAAAGGGAAGCCCCACACAGACCCTGTTCCTGTCCCACCTGAGGATGCCCCGCAGAGGGGTGGCAGAGCTGGGGGCTCAGGGATGGACTCGCAGGTCAGGGGAGCCCCTGCAGCTCCCTCCTGACCTCCTGCCGGTGGGAACGGCTGCACCGTTCTGTTCAGAGCTGTACATTAAAATAAGAGGTGGATAATTTTAATAATTCTGCATAATAGCTGATGTTCTGATCTTTGTGTAGATTGGGGGGAGCAGAGGAGTGTTCGTGTATGTGTGGCTTCAGTTGAGCAGGAGATGAAAGGGTTCAGAGGAGTATTTAAAGTACATGCCCCCGCTTTGCTGGAAGTCCCAGGGACTGAGGCCCAGCCAACACTAATAGCACTAATTTAATTATTTTGGTTAGAAGCATGATGTTTTCACCAGGGCAGTTGTTTAGACGCCTCCCCCATGAGTGGTGAGTTGCAAACCCCTCTCATCCCCCCAGTGTGGCTCTGGGGCGGTGAAAATGGGTCGTGTTGGAAATAGCACCATTTTAACACCAAACCCCTGCACGGGCTTCACTGGTCTCAGGCTGGGGTAGTTGGGGCAATAAAAAAAATGCTGTTGGCAAGGTCTGAAGCACCTGGTTTCGGTTGGGTCCGTCGGTGTGCTCTGCTGGCTCAGGCCGCGTGTGTTGGTGACAGCCCGTGTGCTGGCTCCCACCTCTGGGGGTTCGTGGCTCCTCTTTTGGCCTTTCCCTCCCGCCTCTGCCTCTCCCCGTGTGGGATGTGCAGCTTCAGGGCACACTCGCTCGATGAACGATGTCTAACTCAGTGACTTTGACCACACCTTGGGAAAAAAAATAAAATACAATTTTAAGAAACTGCAAGGTTCTCTGCTTGCAGGTGCTGGGCTGTTGCTCCCTCCCAGCAGCAAGAGAGACGGGAGAAAGCCATGAACTGGATGCTCTGCACTAACATTCTCCTGTGTTATTTACTGTTGCAAGGTGTATTCCTGTGCTCTCCTGTCTAAGGTGACATCTGGGCTTAGGATTTTTGATGATGACAATTATAATGAGACAAAGGAAGAGAGGCAGCTCGGGCTTGATTTGGATCCCTTTGCCTGTTTAAAAATTGAAGATTTCTAACTCAGCAAAATCCCTGCCACGTGAGAGCATGTTTTACATTCTGCCTCTTTGCAGACCTGATATATTGGGGCTTTATGCAGAATCCCAGAATGTCATTGTTCTCTCAATGATGGAGTGAGGCATTAGCTTCCCTTTCGTGATGCCATCTTGTATTCTCATGTTCTGAGATCACATTTTTGGATATGTAATAAACCAACGTTAACTATAGACATAGATGGGACTTTGGGGAATCTGCCTTCCTCAGCCAACAGTGAAAGCCGTTTCACAGAAAGTTTTGGTGGTTTTTTTGCTGACTTCATTTTATGAACAGTGAATAAGTCTGCATTAACTGCTGTAAAGATAAAGGGATTTAGCTTGACTTGGGGTGGATGGAAGGTAATTTTGTAGATGTTGTAGGTGTTCCCAGAAAAAAACCCAAGACTCGTTCCCCTCCATGCCACTGAGAAAAATGCAGAATTCTTCCTTTGCCCTGTTCCTTTTCTTGCATAAGGTTCCCCATGTGGCTGTTGAAGGACAGGCTGGGACCCAGGAGCCAGGTTTGATCCTGCTCTGTCCTGGCCATGCTCCTGGCAGCCTGTTGGTGTGTGCCCCATCCCTCTGTGCCAGAGACTGTGCCCAGGGAACCCCCTGGCACTGGGGGATAACCTGGTTCCAAGGGTGTGCTCAAGGCACCTCTCGGAGCATAGAGTTCGGGGACAATCTGTGAGATGTGGGTGTTGAGAGGGTTGTGGCAGGAGGAGCACAAGTTCCCTCCGTGTCCATGTGTGCCAGGGCTGGCGCCGCTGTGGGTTTATCTCACACCACCCTGTCCCATTAGAGCTCCTTTATCTGAATGCGTTTTGAGGGAGTTACTCCAGATCTCGGCCAGAACAAGGAAGTAGAAAGTCAGACTGAAACTCCACAAGTATTTCCATGCCCTGCCTCTGCCCAAGGCTGTTGGTGGCTGAGCCCGACGTTTGCTGGGAGTACGTCAAGCAGTGTCTTTGGCTGAAACTGGAGAGAGCAGAGGCAGGATTAGGATGGGACGTGATCCCTGGTTGTGGATGCCAGGCTTTTGCCAAGGGCTTACACCTGCCCAAGGGGGGTGTTTGCAGCGGGACCTGTCTGTGTGCCCTCCCTGGATCGTGCCTATTGCCCACCAGCTCTCAGGGGGAAGCAGTGGCTCCGTTGCTGCTCATCAAACCCGACTTGAGCAAGTGATGTTCTTGTGTCAGGAGGTGCCTGTCTTCCCCAGCTCAGGTAAAACACCTCTGTGCCTGTCAGTGCCTCCTGCCCTGGCACCAGGCAGCCTGTCACCCCCCCAGCCAGCTCAGACCTGCTACACACCTGTATTTGAAGGTGACATATTTGTGGTCCTTGGCTGGTCCTTGGCTTTGCTACAGTTTTAGAGCACCTGCCGTGGATTTCACAAGGCTTCCCTTTGTCAAACAAACCTGAATACAAGTCCTGCAGGTCCACAACTCGCACCTTGTGACAGCCGCCCTTCACTGGGCATCCAGCAACACCCAGTACCGCAGCTAAACTCTCATCCGCTTTGAATTGAGGTCTGTTTTTTTCTAGGCAGCAAACATGAAGCAACTTGCTTCATCAGTGTATTGCTCTGGAATTACTGTAGCAGAGGCATCCAGCAGCTGGGGCAGTCTGACATCAGTCACTGCCTTACAGGTATATTCAGTTTCTCAATCACATGCAAACTGGTCCTTGTCCGTACTTGCAGAGTCTCCCAAAGCCCCTGCCTTTGAGAAGCTGCTGTTCCCTCCTGCTGCAGAGCTAAAATAAACCAGACCCACCGGATCCCACATTTGTGTTATTTACAGTATTTCCATCCTCTGTGAAGTGCCGCGGCTGCCGGGGGCTGCTCTGCTTTCGGGGAGTCGCTGGGATGTGGAGCATCCCCGGGATGGTGGAGACCTGTGGGGCGGCCCCTGCTTGGGCTGGGGGGGCTCGTCTGAAGGACAGAGCTCAAGGCCCACACGCTGCCACCGCGGGAAGGGGTGTGCGTGGTGTGTAGGTGACACACGACAGATAAGCAGCAGGTCTTCCTCAGGGGACAGTCTCTGCCTGTGGCGGGCCTTGTTTGCCATCGCGTGACTCTCTCAGGTGTGTCGTGGTACTGTCTCACCTGTGCTCTGTGTCTCTTCTGAGACAAGCCAGGGAAGGGAACAAGAGGTATGTATGGATATTTGTGTCTCTGCTGCTCGTTTGCTCCCGTTGCCGGTGTGCAGGGGGCTGGAATGCAGGGTACAGAGCCATTCAGTGTGTGCAGCCTCCTGGGAGGCGTTGGGCAGCCAGGAAAGCTGCTCCGGTGAAGGGCAGGCACCCAGACCCGAGGGAAACATCCCTTTCAGTTTTGTTCGTGTCCAAGTACATGAATAAAACATCGCTCCAATAGGTGTTAGTGAAGGAATAAAAATCAATACTTAACCCCCCCCACCAAACAAAAACAACAGCCAGTATTTTCAGGTTTAGAGATATACTTAAAAAATCCCCCTGGTGGGTAGTATCATCCATTGCCCAAAGGCAGCCCAGCCGGAGGGGTGGCAGGTCTGGGAGGTCTGGTTTTCCTTCCAAGTTCTGGAGTGGGAGTGGGGAATGTTTTAAGGGGCTCGTGCTCATTTGTATTTTAAAGCTTCTTATTCTGAAGTGCAAGACCAGGGGCTACATCTTCTGCTGGCATAAATCTGCCTGGCTGCATGGAGATAAACTGATTTACGCTGGCTGAAGATCGGGCCCTGGATGGAAGAAATGGAAGCAGGTGGATGCAATTTCTCTAAATTTCCACTCAAGCTGCACACGCCTGGAGCACCAGAAATTGAACGGCACTTTCCCTAAGAGTAAAAAAGTTATTAGCTTCATATTTGTGTTAGTGCTTCACTGCCCTCCCTCTTGACTTGATCATCACATGTAGCCACGGGCTGTCTCTGGCAATGACTCTGACTCCCCAATAAAATTAAAAATCACTTTTGTTTCATATCTTTTTAATAAGACGTGTCCTTTTTAATAAAGGACTCTGCTCTTTAATGGGTGACGAGCTGATGAACAGGAGGCTCAGAGTTTATTGCCTTTCCCTGATTTGAATTTCTCTTTCTGCATTTCAGATGTAACAATAAAGCTCAGGAAAACTCCCCACAGCCTCAGCACTCGTGGCACAGAGAGGGTTTTGCTGCCACTGCTGGGTTGATGTTGGTGCTGGGTGTCGGAGGGTGCGTGGCTGCCGTGCAGCTGGGCGTAAGGAACGGGTTTGATTCTTGCACACGCGATGTAAGAAAGGAGAGAGGCAGAGGATCAGGGACATCCAGTGCAGGTCCACAACTTTCACCAAAGTCCAGGGCATTCTGAGTGCTGAGGGGCTCCTCGTCGCAAGCAATTAATGCCTTGAGTGTAAGTGCTCGTTAAGGAAATGAGGCCGAGGCACGGTGACGTGCGGGAGAGAAGGAAGAATTTCCGTGGCCGCTGGCTGCGTGCACAGACACACACCCAGCGACGTGCAAAGGGACAAAGTTGGGCTGGAATTAAGCAGTTTCTTTGTCTCTTTGCATAACGTTAGACTTCGTGCATTTTCCTTTTAAAAAATGAGAGCAAAGAACTTTTCATAAGAAAGTTGTTTTCAAATTATTTTTTTTAAGAAAGATCATTAAAAAGATTTCTAGAACCTTCTCCAGAAATTTTTGCGGGATTCTGATTTTATTCCAAAATCCGTTCAGTGATGTTGAAATTAATTTGCAAACCTTTCAATGCTATTAAATTATACTAGGAACAGCTTTGGTTAAAATTACACAATCTCTTCCTTAGCACAAAAGCAAATAGACTGCATCGCTCGCTCCAGAAATAAAGACAAAGGTTAAATTCCAGGGATTCGCTGAGTATTAATTTTATTCAAATAACCTATGCAGATTTCCTGCCTCTGGATTGTTCCAAGTTTGAAGAATCAAACAAACCCAAATGCCTCTCTATGTTTAGCTTCGTATATTGATTCATTTTTTCCTGGGTTCGTTTCAGACACAGACCTGAAGTAACTTTATGAGCCAGATTTTTTTCAAAAGTGAACAAGGAAGGCAGTTAAACCCAGGCTGTTTGGGAGGCTTTGGGAGCAGTACAGTTATATCCCATCCTGTCAGGATTTCTGGGGAATTCCATTGCTGGATGGTCGCAGCCACCTCCTGGGGGTGGGTTCTCAGGGAGATCCGGGGTCTGTGTCGGGCAAAGCTGAATCAATAGGAAGTGCAGCAAGGGGATCATCCCATTAACAGTAGGAAATAGGGCCATAGGGGACTTTAGCCATTGCAGATTACAAAATAAAATATAAAAATGAGAAAGGCTGGGCTTGAGCCCCTCGTGCCCCCCTGAGCTTCCCTCTCAGAGGTTTCAGAGGAGAGGACCTGCCGATGGGGCAGGGATTCTCTGTCTCCTCCAGCTGGTTCTGCACAGGGGGAGATGGATTTCTTCACCTCTGGAGGCAAACAGGGACAAACACCAGCGCTCTCAGGTGCTGTCACTCTGGGAGTTGGTGACCCCAGAGGCTGGTTCACTTTGGCAGAAATTGAGGTAGCTGAGATAGCACAGTCCCAGGCCGTAACAGGATGGGTGTATGTACCCATCGCTCCGGTCTGTCTTATTCCATCTCTTCAGGGGGAACGAGACAAATGGGACAGAGTGGAAGGATTTGTGCAGACTTTTAATTTCTTAACCCTGCAAATTAGACATGATTTTGTTTAAGCTGTGTTGAGAACACTAGATCTGATGCCCTTTTGCTAAAAAAATTAGATGGGGCAAAGGCTGAGAGCATCATTTTCCTTGTCCCCCCAGGCAGTGGCATCCCAACCTCAGGCTGGGTGGGGAGCCAGGAGCAGAGATCTTGAACCCTTCCAGAAGCGAGCCCTGTGCCACCTCAGCTCCTCCAGCCCAGAGGAGCCTGTGTGTGATAAAACCTCCCTTTAATTAAACCAGAACCTCCAGCTCCGCTGCCGCTCATGTGCTGTGGTTTCTGGGGTTTTCCAGCGCGGAAAGTATAACTGTGGGCTATGTTTTCAGGGACGGCAGAGCAGAGGTGATATGGTTGCAGTCTTTTTTGCATAGTCCTAATCCTCAGGCTTTCCCGTGCGGGCTGGTGGCTGCACAAGTTCCAGCAAGGCCGGGCTGGGCTCTGCCGAACCCTCCCCAGGGGTGGAGGGAAGGTGCCGAGGGCCGTGGGGCTGGGGCTCCGGCCGGCTCCTGCCCACCCGCTGCCAGGGGCTGTCTCTGCAGAATCCTCCGCTCTCTCAAAATCCAGTTGAACAAGCAAACTTTGCAACCAGGAAACTTGGAAAATAACCAACAGTAGCTATCAGTGACTTCAATGGATTTTTTCTTGCCGATCAGCTCCCAGTGGCAGGTTTGGCCGGGAGGTGAAACGAATCACGGCATCGCTTTCCCAGTTCTTTCACACAAGATACCGTACAGTTAGTGTTGACGTGTCGCACGTTGGTAGATACCACATTCAAATGCCTGTCCTGCACCCAAATGCTACATCTGGAAAGTTCCCAATATTGAGGCTGGTCCAGGCTTTGCAGCGCTCACTCCTTCATTCCGGGCACACGAACTCATGCATCAATGGATGAAGCACCTGAGCACCAGGCTCTGCTGGAACACAAACAGCCAAACCAAGGCTGGGGATGGCTCTCTGGGAGCACAGGGACGGGGGAAAGGCTGCCTGTGCAGCAGAAACACACCATTCACACTGAAGGGGTAAATGATCCTAAACCAGCCCTTACAATTACAGAGCTCTGAACCAAATCGTGTTCATGTTTTAAAAGGATTATGGTGTCAGGCTTTCCAGGGCTTTGTGAGCAGGGGCAAGGTCATTTTATGGTTTCTCTTGTCCAGGTAAAAATGATGTTGTCCTGCTTAAACCTCGTGGACTCGTTGGGCTGAGGGTGTAGAGGGAACTTGCTGTACCCCCAGGGTGCTCGGCAGCTGGGGGACCAAGGCTCATTTTAGCACTGGGTACAGGGAGTGTTGACAGATCATCCATCCAGCCAAGACCCACCGCTTCTGGAGCATCACTGAAGCCTCTGCTGATCTTTAGACGGCAGAAACAATTTGGCTTTATTGTGGACTAGGGAAACTAAATAGGCAGATAAGTTAATATTAATTTTTAAATTTCTGTGCAAGTTTAAAATACTACAGGCATTTCTCTTCCAGCCTATGGTCTTTCTGTCATGGCTTTTCATGTTATTCTTCCTGCCGTTTTTCTTTTTCCGTGCGGGAGCAGTGATGGAGAGGATTCCAGGTGTGCGAGCCATGCGACATTTACTGGTTGAGGTTCAGAAATTCCTACCCTGGGGTGGAGGGGGAAGTTAGAGGGAAGAGAAGAAAAAGAAGAGAAATGAGAAAATAAAGTAGGCTCCACCACCTGCCATGTAATGATCGGTTCTGGAGATAAGGCTGTTTTAAGGTGCATTCCAGACATGTGGGTCCTGCCCAGACACAGCACAAAAGAAAAGGGAGACTTAAAACAACAGCCAGCTCCTCCTCCCCCCCCGGATCAGGTGCGCACACACATAAGAGAATAGGTAACTCTCATAAAAACCTCTCTCCTGGCCCGTGTTTTCTTACAGTTTTAATTCAAAGCCCCCTTTAAGCACACATGCACACACAGCCCCTCTCGTCAAGTTGATGCCTGTCACTGGGGGGGGGGGGTTAAACTCAGGGGATCCGAGGCCAATCCAAACAGAACATCATCCTGAGAAGCTGCTGGCGAGTGCCGTGTGGGGACTGGAAATGCCCTGGCCTCTTCCGTGATCCTCACAGGGAGACTTGTCTTTGTAAAAAAACAAACAAAAAAATCCCCCAAAAAGAAAAACAATCACACATTTCTCCCTCAAAATGGGAGGATTCCCTACAGCTATCCTTGATTCCTGTCTGTGTCTCAAAATTCCAGCAGGATTAGACTTTAATGTTCCACCTCATGCACCAACTCTGCAACCAGGAGGCTGGACCCCCTTCTGCTGCTGCAGCTTTGGGGGGGAGTTTGGGAGGTGGCAGTTGGTACCGGGGGGGCAGAGGGGGACAATGGTCAGAACAGCCCGATACATCTTCTCTGGGCTTCACGTGCTCACCCCGGTGCAGTTAGTCCAACCCCTGTTGTCTTTACTCTCCCACCATCGAGAGCCCTTTGAGATGGAGACAAGAATAAAGCCTTTATATTTTTTGGTGGTGCTATAAATTCACATCTCGGGGGTACGTGGCACGTCTCGCCCAGTGACAAGGGTAATATAAAGTTGCTAATTCACTGGGATTTGCCCCAGTGAAAACTGAAGAAAGAACAATGGGTAATTGTAACAGCATCTTAGGAAAATGCCGCGGTGATAAAAGTGGAATCACCCAGTAAAAATGTGTCGTAAAGCTCCTAAATTTCAGCCTCGCTTGTCATGCTGTCTCTAAGCAAATTTGCTCTCTGTTGGACTGTAAAAATCGAGTGGTAGACACTGGCTTTTGATGCAAAAATAGGAACATAACTCTGCAGGACTGAAATTTTATCTTGAATCTCAGAGATTTTTTGGGGGGAGGTGGTTGCTTTTGAAAAGGCAGTTATTTTTAGAAAGCGAGACAATTACTACTTTAATCCCTTTCAGTCTTCTCTAAAATTAATATTGGTGTGATTTTTAATAAGTACAATAATAAAAGCTTGTAAGATCATGCACTGTGCTTGTGTAAGTGATAAAACAAACTAGAGGAAAGTATTTAAGCGTTATCATAATCTCGTTTCTGTTTTTTACTGTAGTTATGGTAAATGTGCTCTGGTTAATTACAGGAAGAAATACTTGATTTATATTTAATCAAAGAATTATTTTTCTCTTAAGGACCTCATTACAGTTTGACTGTGTTTATATGTACGTGAGGGTGAGGAGCAGAGGGCCGGGGGGTCCTGGTTGTCCCACGGGCAGGGGCTGAGCATCCCTGGGGTGCCCAGGGAATGCATTGGGACCCCCCAGCACCTCCTCGCTGGGCTCCAGTGTGGCAGATCTGCTGCTCCCGTGGCACAGAAATCCCTTGTTATTTTGAAATCTGCATCAGAGTTTGCTTGCTTAAGTTTTGTGTAGTTACTTCACCTGATACCTGTTGACCCAAATGGAGGGCGAGAGGGAACACTAGAGATGCTGAGCTCTTTGGTAGGAAATGAGGATCATTTTTTTTTTCAGGTTTCACTTTTAGCATGAGGGGGGAAATGATTTGGAAAGGGTATAGCAGTATTGAGAAGGAACCGCAGACAGATGCAGCCACTGATGCCATATCGCTGCATAAATATTCAATGCAAAAAGTAATGAAACTTCAGAACTTAATGAGAATTAAAATCCCTGTTGCCATTTTACACTCCGCCCCTGGCATTTCACCCTTGGTAACAGATGATCTCTCTTTACAAATAACTTGCTTTAAAATGGAATCCCTGTGAGCTTTCCTCTGCCCTCAAGTAAAAGGACTTTCTTTCAGCTGTGTCTTCAGGTGAGGGATGCTGAGGGCTCGGCTGGGCAGGGGTGGGAAGTGAATGGAGGAGGTTTTATGGGACCTGAGCCTCTTGGAGCAGATTGAGGGGAGTCACTGCAGCATTTTGCTGTGGAGAAGGACTCGTTCCCCCACAGTCTGTCTGAAGGGCACGGCTTCTGTCTCTCTTCAAATAGGGAAGAAAAAATTAATTTATTTTTTATTAAAAAAGATGGTGACAAGTGGTAATAAATGCTTGTGTGAAGTGTTGAAGGCAACTCTTTACATCTATAGGTGATAACTTTTCAAGTAGTCATATTCATAACATTTTAGCTTGATTCCTCCCATCTCCCAGAGCCCTTCTCTGTCTGGCACCGGCCGCGCTGCTCACTGTGGGGAGAGTGACCTCTGCTGTGTGCCTCTGTCCCCCCAATCCTTGTTCTTTTGTTCTTCTAGATGGAAATTTTCTTCACTTTCTCTGCAGTCTCTCATTGACTCCAGCAGCATGTGCTCGCTCCTGTGGGGCAGCACTAATTCTGTCCCCGAGTTTCCTCTGGACAAGTTCCATCCTGTGAGCTCTCACCCTGCCAGCTTTGACTCCTGGAGGATCCATGTGGTTATCTGTGCCATTTCCCCTTAGTTCAGAAGTGCTTTGCCTCTGCTCATCCCTTCACATGAAGCCAAAATTGCCTTCCAAATTTTGATTCTTGTCTCAATATTCATTCTCACCCTCCTGTTCCAGTGAATGTTTTGGTAGATTCGGCCAACGATGGAGATGTTAGAATTTTATTAGAAATAAATGTGAATTTCAAATGAATGTCAAAATGGAAAATATGTCCATAAATATTTCAAAAGTTCTAAGCTGAGGCAGGTTTCTTCCCCTTTGGGTCAAAGGCAGTGTTGATGTACAAAGGTGTTTTGGCACTTCTGAGCAGTGTTAAACAGCCTTTAAAATACATATTCAGATCAATTCAAAATGGGTGAAAGCCCACAGAAAGGTTAGACTTTCTTTTTTAGTCATTTCCTGAATTTTAGTTTCCTGATCTTAATGCATTGTATAGCTTTCTGCCCATTTAGTCCATTTCTATTCAACTCATGGAAGTTTCCTGATAATTACTTAGCCCCATCTAATTCCCTGAGGTCCCAAAATGCAAAACAATTCTTCGCAAGAGAAAGCTTTAACAGGAGAAAGAATAAAAAGGCATTAAAATGATGTGATCTAAGGAAGAGTTTCACTGCTGAACCATTTTCCACAAGACCTCATTTAACAGATAGCAGATATTACGTGACTGCATGTAAGGGAGGGTTTGAGTCTGTCCTTGTTCGTCCCAAAGCCCAGTTACCTCTGACATCGGCAGAGCAAAGCCATGGAGGATGCAAACTGACATTGTGTCACTAAATTCGGTATAACCCGTGTGATCTGAGCACCCTACTCAGATGATAAGAGCCATATCCTGATGTAAATGAGAAGAAAATCAAGCCCAACAGGGTTCCGGATCTGTAGGCGTCAGGAAGAGGCATTTGTCTTTTATCTGCAGAAATGCTTGCTCTCCTGCCATACTCTTCCCCTCACAGATTTGTCACTGGGGCCAGGAATTGCACCGCTTTTCACTAATTAAAAGTGTAATGTTCCATACTGCTGTACTGACCCTCTCCAGCCCCCTTCGTTTGGGTTGCCTTACCTACCAAACTGATAGAATGGTTTTCCAAGTGCAAAACTTCTAGAGTTTCGGTGAAAGGATTTCCTTTTCTGTGAGGAAAGGAGAAAGCTTGTGTGCCAGTCTGTACCAACGACAGGGCACGACTGGTAAGAGCGGGTGGATTTATCTCATACTGCATAGAGCAGCGGTTCGGGGAAAGGTAGAATTAGGGGAAGGCCGATGTCGGAGCTGGCGCCGTGTTCTGAGGGGAAGCTGCTCTGCGAGGCCGGTGTCTGCAGGAGCTGGAAGGGCCGTGGGGGATTTGCTGGGAGGGTTATTTACATTTTACTTGTGTTCACCAGCCCCGTGCCAGACCAGGGCTGTGCTGTGGGGCACATGCAGAAACAGGAGATCACTCCCTACCGGCAGCGACGTGCAGAGTGAGCCGAGCAGGGCAGATGGACCACCTGAGCCCTGCAGACCCCAGGGTTTGGGGAAGGTCGGGCCACCCCGGAGTCCTGCAGACTCCAGGGTATGGGGAAGATGGCCCTGGGAGCTTCCCTTCCCCTCTAAAACACAACAAGGGCAGGACACAAGGGAGTGGAACAGGCTTGGGTTTAGGAGAGCCTAAAGGCAAGTTGTGTGAGTATCTGAATTAGCATTGTGACCGCATTTGTCAGGAGCAGGAGGTGAAAAGGGAGAAGACACAACCTGGGAGGTCTCAACCCATGGTGTGCATTCCCAGAACCTGTCCTGAGGGTGGGTGCACCCAGAAGGGTCTCTGGGGCAGGGCAGAGGGTGCTCTGCAGGCACACCATGCTGTTGTGCTCACATGATATACAAAGAGCTCATCTCCTTCAGTCCTTCAGGATTGTGGGAACCTTCATTTGTCACTGCAGAAAGGGGTTTCAATATTTTATGGAAAAAGTATTTTACCACAGGACTTTGGTGAATATCAGCATAATTTAACTGTGATTTAACAGAACCTTTCATTGACTTTTAAAATTATGCCTCTCCATCACCTACCCTATGGGTTTCCTTGCTTTTCATCTTGCAAATCCCATTACTTATTAATTTCCCCATAATACATAATAGAGGCAGGAAAGCATATAGCATCCCATTCAGCAATGATTTACAAGTCTCTTAGTTCTGAAGCAACATAAGAAAGAGCAGACATTTTATGAGTTTCCTCTGTGCATGTTTTCTTTGGAAAAATGTATAAAGCAATGCATACGAACCTGAGGCTTCTTTGGACACGATCTCACAACTACAGCTATTGCAGCGTTACAGACGGTGCAATCTCATGAAGATTACAGAAGCACAGGCAGGGCAGAATTAGCAACGAGACGGTGAGCAAAGATTTACCTCATGCTCATTATGATAATGGCTGTAATATCCGTGGAAATGCTGATGGGCTTTGCTTAGCAAGGAAGAACTGCAGGCAAAGAACAAGTACACAAAACAGCATTATTTACCCACATTCTCAATCAGGCTCTTGCGAGCCCGTTAATATTTCTACAGGGGGCCCATGAGAAACTTTGATTCCCTCGGCGTTTGGAGAAAATGACTAGCACATACCATGAATCAGAGGGGCTCATTTAGGAATGAAGAAACTATTACTCATCCTGCTCTGGCATGAATGAGCATCTGGCAGCATATTCTAAAATTCTGTGAAGACAACAGGAGGCAAAGGAAAAAAAAAACCCTGAGCTCCAGTACACCTCTTGTCAGCTCAGCAGGCAGCGTATGAGAATTGGAAGGAGGTAGCACAAAGATAGATCTGCTGAACTGAGCCTTTATGCACTTGCTTTCTGGTTCCATCCATCTATTCTTTCCAGCTTTTTTCTTTTTTTGTTGTACAAGCTGGGGATCCTGACAGGATGTGTGAAGATAAATTCACCCAGTTAACACTGCAGCGGGTCGGTTCTGGAAGTTGCATCCCAGAAATTCTCAGGCTGCAGGAGTTGAAGGAGACACCAGTTGATGCTCTGGCCCCATTGTGCTGGAGCTGCTGGGGTCTCGAGATGAGTCAGAATTGCTTAGAGCCCCTATGGTATAGATAATGTACAGGAGAGTGAGTGCTGTATTCCCAGGAGCAGACATGGAACAGTAAGCATCAGAATAATGAGGTGCTAATTCACAATTTTTTTTGAGGTGTAACCCACATCTAGGTCAGTAGCTGATGAAAAATTGAGCAAAGTTTCTCACAGAGAGGGCTGTAAGGCCATGGGGTAGGAAACAACGGCTTGTTTTAGCCTTTAATGATTGTGTCCCCTGACTGCTTACAACCGCTGCGTTGTCTCCTCTGCTTCCTTACCCGTGTGCAGAGGTGAAGTGTGAACCGACCAAACCATTGCACAAGCACATTGTTTTTTCTCCTACAGACAAATATCCAAAGCCAGTGTGACACTGGTGGATGGGGAAGTTACGCAGGGGCAGGACACTGTCCCACCCCGCTGTCCCGCAGAGGCTCTGGCTCTGCAGCTCCCGCCTTTCCTGAAACTCGGAAGATGCTGTGCTGCTCCTCCAGGGTTTCTGAGCTCACCAGAACGCTCAGGGTCGGGGCCATGTTAGCAGCGTTATGTGTATTTTATTTCTTTGTGAGCAGCAGCAGCGCTGGCAGCGTGGGGTGGGCGCTGGAATGTTCTGGGGCTGCAGGGACTTGCCTTGGCCGCAGGAATGCTCGCAAGACGCGGCACGTCGCCCTGGCCGCCGTCTGCAGTCATTGCCCTCCAGGTGCAGGCAGCTGCTGATGCTGCTCTCAGAGTTTAATGTGACATTTTTCTCATTATTATTATTTCTCACTGGCCGCCTTTTCTCTCTGCTGTATTTTTTTTACTTTTTTCCTCTCTTTTTTTTTTTCCCCCCGCTACTTTCCTACAGCCACTTGCCTGTATCATAACTGTCAGCCTTCCTGAAACAGGCATTCCTACCGGCAAAAGCATTTTGTCAAAACAACCCTGTATTTGTGTTTTTTCTTGTTTCCTCATCGTGGCAAAACCTTTTTTGTTTTTTTTTTGCAAAGGAGCCCTTTTGTGCTGTTCTGTTCCCCAAGGTATTGTGTTGAATTGATTTCTCCTCTCATTTTACAGATGAGATATTCCAGGAACAATCGAACTAATATTAGTTCTGTCAAACTTAATCTAGGATACATTAATCTAGGATATAAGAGGGAATCAAATGCAGAAAACCCTGGCTTCCTTTTTCTATCAGAGAGCTAACCAAGTAGGCAGATGATGACCGGCTACTGAGATTTAAACAACCAAGAACGGGAAAGATATTTTATTCGATAGTTGAAATAAAACTTAATTTTCCAGAGATTCCAAGGAGTACAATCAAACAGGGCAGAGGAAAGAAGGCTAACTGGTGTTCTTTTTATTTTTCAGAAGTAAATTAACAGGTTTGGCGATATTTTTTTAGGCTGTCTCTGTACTTACCACAGGCACATCTCTATTTCCTCTTCTAAAAAGCAACGTTAAATCAGAAGAAGTCTGGCCCCTTGGAAGATCTGGAGTTAAACCCTTTCTGAGGTCTCCATAGCCCTGGCAGGGCTGGGGGACCCGAAAGCTGCTTCTGCTCAGCTGGGACAGAGCCACTTCCAGGGGCCTTGGTGGGACGGTTTCAGATCTCTGCCTTAGCATGAGATGGATCACACCTTGCAAGTGCTGATTTCTCTCAGATCTCTCCGGGGAGCCCAAGGTGACTAGTTGAGATCCAGACATTCAGAGAGATGAATCACATCCTCAAGGCCATGGAGAAAATAATGAAAATTTGCAAGCCTGGGCCCAAAACTTTCTAATCAACTTGAAAAATTTTACTGTTTTACTGACTAGAGTGATCAAATGTCTTTAAATAGCTTCATGCTTACTGGGAGAAAATGAAGAGAAGGAAATTATCTTCGAAAACAGAACCACTTTCCCCCTCCCCCCCGCCCAGAAAGCCAGCACAGGCAATGGCGTTGCTTTGAGTATGCACTTTCTTTAGTTAGCTTCTTTCTTTTCCAAATAAACCCATAATTTACCTCTCTGTGCAGCCTCCAGAGCTCCTCATGCCTTCCGCAGAGTGGAAATTTCAAAGAGGTTACCAGATCAGTCTCACTTTCAAACCCTCTGGTTTCTGCACCTTGTGTCAAGGTTTCCAAACCGCAGTGATGTTCCCCGAGCCTTCAATGCCTTGTTTCAAGTTCTTCTGTCCTTTGAAATGCACGTGTTCAAGTGGGAAGTTCTTACCCAGAAAACTCTTCTCCCTGTATAAGTAGGTAATATAAAGATGGTAGAAAGCATCACTCTTCAGGAGACCAGCTTAAGTGTGTTGTCCCATGGGAACTAAAATCCCCAGTGATAGACTGCCTCCTTCCACATCCCGTCTTAAAAGTAATGTGTGGTGGTGACAGGTCATTTAAAAACGGGGTCAGGAGAGTAGAAAATGAGGGTATGGGAAATGATACTTTGTGAAATGGTCAGGATTGATTCAGTGCTTATCATTTCCGCTTTGTTTTATTTCTTTGCTTGATGCCTGCTGCTGAATCACCCGGTGATCTCTCTGAGCAGGGACTATCTGTTTTATTTTAGTGGAGTGTTTTGCACAGACGGGTCCAGCTCTCTGACTGAGAGCTGCAATGGCTGCCGTCATAATAAGGTAATATTTCTAGAAGCAAGACGTATTTTCTTGTGCATGCCCTTTGCAGAAAGGTATAAACCAAACCTTGACTTCAAAGGATACGTCTTTGTTCTAAACGTAATGCTCAAAAATGTTTTACAGTCAATTATTCGCAATTAGTATTAAGAGAGAAACCCCCTTCCCCAAACAGCCTATAATTACAACTGATCCTTTCATGAAGTATAAATCCAGTAATTAAGTAGTTTCAAAAGTTTTAATTCACTGGGCAATTAAAAAGAAAAATGTTGGGTGTTGAGGCAGAGAACAATGGGGTTGTGTGTCTGGGGTCTGAAGTTATCAATGGAACTTTTAGCAGAAAGATTTTTCTATTGATCCTCATGTTTTTCAGAGGTAATCCTTCAGTGGGCAATCGTTACCAGTTCTTAATGACTTCTCTCATCAGCCTCTACTGAAACAGCGATCAGTAGAAAGGGACTGGTGGCCAGAGTTTTCCTGGCACTTGCTGGTGCATCCCACCACATCCCACTGGCAAAAAATATGGTCAGAGATTGTGAAAGCATCAGGATTAAATAAGTGTAAATAGTTTGTAGCAACTTTTTGGTTGTGCCGTTACTGTCAGAGAGCACCAAGGTGTTTGAAATGTCAGAGGAAGTAACAAAGAAAATGCATTTAAGATCCGGAAAAATAATACCATATACACAGCTGTAAAATGTCAGTAAGATATTGGACAAGTTTATCTGGCTGTTGATAGCAATAGATGTCACCATATTGGGCAGTTTGAGTATGTAAAACATTAATTACTAATAATAACCTGCTGAGGAAAGAAGCTCAGGCCTGGCCAGAGCGTAGGAATGTCTATTATGTCTCCGTCTGAGTGTGTTTAGCTACTGAAAAGATGGTTCCTCCACAGGGCTGTTACAAAGGCTAGCATGTTGTATGAAAACAAAAATACAAACAGTTACTTTATAAACAAATTACTGGATGCGTTCTAGGATGAGTAATAAAGAAATGATTCATGGGGATGATCTAATAGGGAATTGAGGGACATCAGTGGACAGCCACATAAAATAAATACGTTGAAGTACTAAAACCTCAGACCAGCACAGAATTCATATTTTCAACAAGAACTGAGCTAGAATACGGCTGAATTAGTGCATGTGCAATAGAATAAGAATTGAAACTAATTAATTATTATGGAAAAAATAGTGGTTGGGTAACACATTTTCATGCTTTGCAATATGAAATTATTACCTAGAAATACAATGGAAAAAAAGCATAATTGGTAATTTGTGTTTGTAAATGATCTTCCTCTGTTATTATTTAATGCCATGATTTATGTTTCCCATCAGGATGCTTATGCTTCAGCTGGGGCTACATACTAAGCCCAGTTACTGAAGTAGGATGTTCTAAGCTTAACATATGCTCTATTTCCATTAGACAATTTTGGTCCCTCTCCTTGCCCTCTTTCCAGTAAGTACATAACAGATACATCATTAGGATGGAGCCAGAATGGAAACTGTAGGTCTTACTCCTCTCTCTTAGCCTGGGAAGGCAGGAGGAGGAAGGAAGTTAGTGAAACATATATTTTAAAATTGGACTTAAATTTATTGACTTCATTGCAGAAGGGAGGCCTATTTCTTTCTAGATATTTATTGGTCTTTGGCAATACCTTATGTGTGAAATCCCTTGGTAACTGCAGTAAGAGAAGGTGTGAGGTGGATCCGTAAGGTTCACAGATTTTTCCCGTCTATGCTATAGACATGTTTTTGTTTGGCTCCAGGGTTGGTGATGCCACACCGCGTGTCCCTGCCAGTCTGCTGCTCTGGCTGGGCTGGTGCTGTGGTGAGTGGAGGTGCCACCCAATGGAATGAACCAGAGGAGACTCAGCTGCATGGGTGTAGAAATGTACCCAGAGAAGTGAAGGTGTTTCCCACAGAAGTGTCAAAAATCAACCCCCTTTTAACATCCAGTGGTAACAACCTGCTTCCATCGGGAGGCAGGACACTGCACCCATAGGAAAAGAAACCCAGCGGCTTCACAGGCCTTTTCAGGCACCTTGTCCCTCTGTGCCCCATCTTCAAAGATGGTGGCAGATGCCACATCTGAAAAAATGCATGAAGAGGGGGAGAACAGAGCTGTGTGGTGTTTGCATTTTAACCGCCTGATGGAAACACCCAACTTTGACTTTTTACTTGATTCAATCACAGATCTGGTCTGATAAGCCAAATTTAGGGATACGCGAGTGTGTGGCCATGGAGGAGGAGCTGTAATTTTTGTCCTCTGAGGTCATGCTCATACACTGCTCTGCAGGCACAACAGTAAAAAAATAGTGATTTTTTTTTCCCTTGCAATTTCAATGTCATTCAAGGTATTATTTTCAGATGCCCCTTCAACCAGAAAGAGTCATAGGGAGTTACCTCAATGATAACTATGTATTTTTTCCAGAACAGGGAAAATCTCTGTGCCTCCAACACGTAGAGTGTGTTACCCGTCTCTGAGTGGGAGGGCACATTAGAATCACAGGGGATCTTATTTCCAGGGGTACTGAACAGTCCAAGCTTCCGGCAGCTTCTAATGGAGTTGCACATTCTCAGCATATTTGAAAATTAGGATGTACTTGCTTTCCCCCCTGCCCTGCACACGACTCTTTTAAAATAGAGATGTTTGGTTCTTCCTGACTCTGCTCTTGCAAACACTTTTCATAAGGTGCTTAACTCTGGTTTGGAGGAAAATCTTCGAGACCTTACGGAGCCCTAGTGCAGATTTGTGCTGTAAGTGTGGAAAAGCCAGAGGTCTTGTGTAAAACCATGAAGTCTTTTCACCTTTTCCCTATTTGGTAATGCGTTTTCTCATGTGCTTTTTGACTTTGTGCCTTCCCCACCCCCCTCCACCTCTCCCCTCCCCGAGCACAGGTAACCACACATTTTGATGGAGGTTTAATCTCCTTTCTTCCTTCCTTTGCAAACCCACCTCCTCCCTTGCCCGAGGCAATCTGTCAACTCAAAAGCATCACAAATCAACTTGACAGTGGAGATCTCCCCTTGAGCAACAGCGCTGGGAGTTACGCTCCTGCTGATTCTCAGATAGAGAGGGTGGGGTGCGTTTTCCACATAAAACCCAGTCCTGGCTAAATGGAAGTAAATTTCCATTCCCCATTCCCTTTGTTTCCAACTTCTGCTTTCAACAAAGCGGATCCGCAGCCTCCGGAGGATGCACAGGACAGTCCATAACCGCAGTCGGGCTGGGAGAACCCTTGTGCCCATTGACTACGTCTGACGTCTGCTTATGCCTTTGTCACTGCCCTCCCCGGTGCCCTTGAGCTGAGGATCTCTGGCTACTTCAAAAAGTTGATCTAAACTGCACAAGTCGTCCGTTACTAGAACAGCTCTCGTGCTGCTATGGAAGCTGAGGGTGAAAGAAAGTGAAAAAGATGTTGAAGATGAGATGGAGAAGTCCCACGTGCTCCAGGGAGCCCTGTCAGGAACACAAACCAGCCAAACCCTCTGGCTGCTGTTGGACCGAAATCAACTGTGCTGACCCTAGGCAAAGGGCTCAGCTTTTGTTCAAGGAAAAAGGCTAGGTCTTCCTTGGTTTCATCTGTATAATGTTATTACTATGGAAAGGGAAAAAGCTAGAAACTAGCCCCAGCTTGTGTTGCTCTTCCAGGACTTCTGCAGGGTGGTGGGAGAGCCTGCTCATGCATTCTCATGAGAACAGACTAGATAACACTGTGAAAATGTAAGCATCAACTTCCTGTCCTTAAAAGGCTTACTTTTAAATGTAAGTTGATTAGAGTCTTTGCAGACACATTTGTGAACTTAGCTGAAGTCAGCAGAACCCTCTTATTTCATATATAAACGAAATATATATGTATATAACATATATAAACCATTTACATTGTTTGTTTCTCAAAAAGGTATCACCACCAGCGTGTGGAGTCAGATGTTGCTCCTGTCTGTATCAACATAAGGGACTCAGGGTGAGGAAAAGAGGCTGCTCTCGATCAGCTTCTCGTGATAAACTGTTTTCTGTGACTCTTTGAACGTCAAACAGTGACCAGACGTTGCAAAATCTGCTGCTGATTCAATGATATTTGGGAGGCAGAGTTATTTCAAGTGCACAACCTCTCTGTGATTCGGGGACGGGAAGCTGCACCTATTAGCTAGATTTAACCAGAAGTTGAGCACTTGCCACCTTTGATTTATTAGTTTTATAAAATGCAAGGTCTTTAATGTTTAGTGCTTGGAGCACGTTGTAACTTTAGCTGCGTTATTACAGTTGTTGACCAACATGTGAATTATCTTTACAGGCTCTGAGTTCCTCTTCACGAGTTTTCCCACTCCAGCTACGGAGTCGAAGGAAGCCAGGGAGGTCTGTTCTTTCAAGGAATGAAGTGAAATGCCATAGGTGGGATGTGTGTGAATGTTCTGGAAACATGATCAGCAGAAGCCCCAGAGAAAGCACAGGGATTATTTGGAAGGTCAGAAACTACAATCAGTGCTGATCACAATAC
This sequence comes from Nycticryphes semicollaris, assembly GCA_013400055.1. Taxonomy (NCBI): domain Eukaryota; kingdom Metazoa; phylum Chordata; class Aves; order Charadriiformes; family Rostratulidae; genus Nycticryphes; species Nycticryphes semicollaris. The sequence goes on from VXBJ01007267.1 coordinate 513,449, forward strand.
GTGATTTTAAGTTCTATTGAATAGCTTCTTAGAAATGAGTTATTAGTCTCAAAATCCTGGAGGAGAGGTGCCATGAAAGCACCCACCAGGTGGCTGCTTTGCTGGAGTCGTTGGACCCAGTGGGCTGAACTTGCAGCTAAAGTGATCATCTCTGCGAGCCACGTCTGAGCTGGCAGAGCAGGAGGTGTTGGTGCTCCTTGCCCCTGCTCAGCCTCTCCTCTAACGCGCTTTGCCTTCAGGAGCTGTCACAAGGAAAACCATTCCCACCAGAATTAAATGCATTTAAACTCATTTTTGGAAACTGTCTGGGCACAGCCTACTGTAGAAATGAGATGGCACAGAACTGATTAAATAATGTTTATGCAAATACAAAAGTTGTCAGGGCGTTGTTTTCTTATTCTTCAAGATCCAGCTTGTCAAAGGCTCTTGGCTCAGTGTCGGGTTTATTGAGCCCAACGGAGCTGCAGGAGCTTGATTTAGGGTGGGCAATTGCCAGAACCTCGCAGAAACTCTTCTCTGGCGCATCTTCTTCCCGTCTCTGACCTCAGGGATCCGTGGGGCCTCTGGACTCTCCACCCATCATCTCGCTGCTGAGTTCTCATTAGCGCTTGCTGACACCCCAGGCTTCCACTTTTCACCTCCTCTTGTTCCTTAAAAGTCCCATGTTGTTCAGACACGGTGTCTAGTAAACAGTAACAGCCACCCTGCTTCGGTTTCACAGCAGTTTGGTCAATCCAGGGCTCAAGCAGGTACTTCACTTGTTAGAGGAATATTGGTGGTGTCAACGCCACGATATTAGGAAATTACTGAGAGCTGCTAAGAAGACAGATGTTTGCAACAGCCTTGGGATATACAGATTCCTGCTGAGAGGAATTCAGAGGCTTTTAGATAAATTGGGCGATATGAGGAATAGTTTCCTAAGATATTAAAGTGACTTTCTAATCAGGTGAAAGATCTTGGACTGAATCGTAGTAGAAATATTAATAAATCCTACAAGAACACGGCTCTCAAACTACAGTGCTGTTCACTGGTCAGTGTCACTTTCCACGTGGTACATTCTAGACTCCTGGGCAGATCGACTCCCGAGTTCACAAATAGTGTGAAAAGTGTCGTTAGTCATCAGAGGAAATATTTGCGTAACTGCTCAGATTTGAGCATGTATTTGCCTGTATCTTTTATGATGCTTTGTCTGAATATTCTTCCAAACAACAGTTCATTTGTGCGAGCACTCCAGGAGAGCCTGCGAGAGACGTTATGACTCGTGGGTGCTATTGAAACTAATTCCAAGCCTTCATTTGAACAAATGTTTGCAAATTCTTTTCTACAGTATGTACACAGTTCTGACCTAAGCTTCATTAGCTCAGCAGATTCATTTCTCTGCTCCAGTACCTTGCTGCCCAGCTGGAACCACTGAGTAGTTTCATGTGGCGTTTTCAAGGGGAACCCTGGGGGAAGTCGCTGATGAGAAATAGAGAGGGGTAACGTGTGTGTGGGTCTCGTGGTGGTGTCTCTGCTGATGAGCCACGTCTGAAAGGACGACTTCTTGGGGTACTTCTGCCAAGAGCAGTTTTACTCCCTGTTAAAACGCAGTTTGAAGTTACCAAACTAAGTCAGCTTTTGCAGGGATATATAGATTTTATTGCACATGCAGTCTATTGCCGGCCGTGTAACAGTCTCGGAGTGACAGCACTGTGATCAGATAGACATTGAAAATGTCAAAATGACAAATGTGTTTTTCTGTGCAGCGTGGAAGGACAGAAAGCAGCTACTGCACCTCAGTGGGTCGTTAGTGTGTGCCCTCCAGACCCGTAACGTTTGGGTGAATTAAACAGCAATGAGTTCTTCACCCCACATTGTGGATGTCTCGGGTGTAGGTACTTCCGATGGGAGCTGGAAAACACAGAGAGGTAATCACCCATGTAGCTCATTTTTGCCATTTTAAAATGGCTCTGGGTGCTTGCCTAAGGTAGCCACTTGTACCAGGGAGTGGCCCAGGGCCTGATGCTGAGCTCACCACACTTGCACTGGCAAAAGTCCATGGTCTCCTGCAGTGTTCACACGGGGTTTGGTTTTACCAGGCTGTGAGTGAGATCAGAACATATGCCTGACACAGGACTAGATTTGAAATGGGAACTGAATTTTACTGAGGTTCTGGTGGGGGGCTCACCTGCACCAGTTACTGCTGTAACTCCCAGCACACACCTCTGCTAAATTCCAAGCTAAATTCCTTCACACAAATGGATCTTCTGTAAGTCATCCCAGTAGGAGAGCGGTGGCGATGTTCAATCTCCTCAGTCTCCAGGTGTTTTTACTCCTATGAGTACTTCTGCGATGTCAGAATTTTATCACACAATCTTTTATGAAATGGAAAATGTGTATTTCAGGTGAATATTTGAATTGGTCTAGAACTGGACAAATCAGAAAAGTGGAATGTTGTCTTTGTTGTCGCTTGTATTTGTCTTTTTCCTGAATACTTTTAGTTTTGACCAGTAGTGGAAATGGAAATGTATCCCAGAGCATGTTTCCTGTGTTATTTTGTCCAGTTTAAACTTCTCAGTAGGAATCAGAGTTCAGTATTTAGCTGGGATACTGCTGAATCCCAGAGGCATGGATTTGAATCTTACATCTGCCCTTCCCACTAAAAGATTCAGTTTTAAGCTTCAGGCTTTGGCCACTTTCTGCCTTCTAAAAGCACACTTTAATCTTCTGAAAAACATAAGCCCGATAGCTCCTGGGTGCTTTAATTAGGTGAAATGAAAGACGTTAATTTCCATAAATAGAAGAGTTTCCAAGAACAGTGCAGGGCTCCAGCCCAGCCACCACCCGAGGTGCTGGTGAGAACCACCTTGGCCAGGTCAGCGCTGCCGGCGGTGGGGACCGAGGGGAGCTTGGACCTTCTCCCCAGAGATGCTGCTGGTACGGTAACGAGAGACAAAGAAGTCTGGGACCTGAGCAACCTGTCAGTGTGATAAAGACCAGGGAAGATGGAAATAATTTCTTTCTTCTGCCCAGCTGATGGGGATGGGAGACCTTCCCCGGCCAGGCTTTGGTGGCTCCCCTTGGCCAGGTGGTGATTTTGAGTCACGACAGACACCTAGTGGCTGGGGAGCTGGAATTTCCCCAAGCTTTGTTCCTTGTGAGATTCTCTCCTTGCACGATCTTCCTTTTCCTCTCTCTGCATGTTTATTTATTTGTTTATATTAAGGAAGACGAAAGCAAGATCTTACTGCTGATACTTATCTACCTGCTGCATTTCCTTTGGTCCTGATTTGCCTCATGCTGTTCTTGAGCTTTATCGTGGGAACACTACACTGACAATTCAAGGCTGTTTTCATAGGGATATAGATTCCCTTCTGGAAATTCAACATATCTCAGCGTTGCCTCTGAAATCAATTTGTGCAAACCAACAGCTTTATCTGTGAGGACGAAGTGAGGTTTAAAATTGCCAAAACCGCAAAAAGAGGGTGACCCCCAGAGAAGATGAGGATGAGGGTGAGAGAGCACAAGCTAGAGAGAGTCCTCACCAAGAATTGTCCCAACTGCACCAGCAAAAAGCAGGGTGGGGAGCTTCTTGCTCAGTTTGGTCACATCTAGTTTTGTCCTACCCAGCACACTCGCCCCCCGAGAACGGGCACCAAGGTTTATCTGTTCTCACAAGTGGAAAAATATGATTTTCACATGGATTGCTGGAAGCTCTGAAGTCCTAGAGTGGTGATGGGATTTTATTTTGGCAGCTGGCAGAGCATCCTTGGCTACTTTCAAGTTGGGAACTTAAACCTGTGCCATCTCCTCTATTTCCGCAGCCTCACGGGCCGTCGTGGGCAGCAGCGGGGGAATCCTGGAGCATCCTGAACGGTGCTGAAGGCAACAACTGAATTTGGCCAAGGGTGCTCCATCATCAAAATACAGCAGATCAAAATCCCAACTGACTTTCCCCCCACGCTGTAGAACGTTCTCCTAGGCTGGCATCTGATTTGAATAGTAAAAACTCCCTGCGTTGGCGATGTTCAGGCAAGGAAAGGGAGAAAAGCATTGAATTGAGCCCAGTGACGTGAAATCAGGGCTACAGTTAAAGTCTTGTGGCAGCACGAAAACACTAAACTTATCACAGTGTCACACCAGTTGGCAGAGCAATTCCAGAACATTTATTTTGTGGCCAGTGGTTATTTCTTTGTGCTAATGAAACGGGCATCTTTCTTCAGTGAATTGAATAACAACTAATTGAGAAGTAATCAGCACAGGCCCCACATTCAGATAAATGTTGCCTTCCTAATGCTTTGTAGAAATGCAGAATCCATTAACTATTTTCAAATGAGATGTGGGTTTTTTTTTTTTAATTAGTAGGATCTTAGCAAACCATTACAGGAGGTATTCGTGCTCTCACACAGAACTTTCCTGTTTGCCCAATACTGGGAGGGGAAAATTATTTTAAATTAACTCAAGTGCTGATAGGGTTTACAGTTGGTTTTCAAATTCCAAAAATAAATACAATTTTCTGATAGGTGAGCAGGCCTGTCTGTGCAATTTGTAGTTTTCTTTCTTGAGTCTTCAGCAAGCAACAAGTTACCCTGCTGTTATCTATCGATTCATCTCAATGAGCCTTTAAGTGCTGGGAAACTTCTTTCATTGCAAATCTGCCTCTGCTTTCTGTTGCTGCCTTTACCTAAAGGCCAACCTGGCGCCATTCAGCAGTACTCAATTTCCTCCTGAAAAATACCTGCTTTCCATAATTCTCCAAGCTCCTGAGCTTCATGATCCACATTAGCATTTCCTTCAGGGAACATCAAATCCTGGGGCACCGGCTGCTGCAAAGGGGTGGGAGCCGCTGCCTCCCATCACACTCTGGCCTCTGCATCCCATCCCATCCCATCCCATCCCATCCCATCCCATCCCATCCCATCCCATCCCATCCCATCCCATCCTTGAATTTATCTTTATGGCAACTGCAGAGAGCTCCAAGGCTAGCCAAAAATCAGGGGGTGGGGTGGGGAAGGGCGGGATGGAATCAGTGGATGAGAAATAAACAAAATAATGTGCTGATGCGTTGTAGAAGAATGGATTTATGGGTTATGACATTCCTAAAATATCTTTATTTAATAATGAAAACTTCATTATCCAGCCCTGTGCCGAAGTGTTGCCATGGGCCTGCTGCAACTCCCTGGGAAGATCTTTCATCTTGACAGAAGTTCTAAATTACAGCATTAGTGCTGTAACGCAGAGGAAGTTATGGCCTGTTTTGTCTGTCCAGGGAAATGAGACACACGTTACTATGGAGCGGGTTATTGAAATCTAATCACTGGGAATATTAAAAATGGGGTAGCAAATTTTTTTTTTTTTCCTGTGTGAGCACTGGGGATAAATTAAGTGATAAACCTTGAGTGTTTACCGGAGTTTCTTTATTTTATTAAAAAGTAATTCATCTTTATTACAGTTGAAGCTATTATGTTTCACATCATTAGGAAGGCAACGCATGGAGACCCTAAAACTAATTTTTGATGCAACTCTCAGAACGCATTGTGTTTTTATTTTTATCACAGGTTTTGCAACGTCCTCTGCAGCTGCACGTGCTGACCTCCAGAAACCTTTGATCCATGATGTCTGAGAGACAGTGAGGTGCCACCAGCCTGCGCTCATCCTCAGCACGGTGGGCACTTGGGCTCCAGGTTTGGCTCCATCCTCAGCCCAGGTGAGAAGCCTGTTTTGTGCTCTGTCCTGAGTACACTAATAAAAATGGTAACTTAAGGGTGCACAGGCAGGAGGAGAGGACTTACGCTGTTCTTACAGAGAGGGATAATTTAGAAGTAAACCCATTAGCTCTAGGGCTTGTGTAGACTCATGTAAATGAGTTTCAGCCAATTTAGTTAAAACTTTCCAGGTAAAACTCCTTGTGTAAATGGCTTATATTAGTTTAAAATAACTTAAACATATTAATATAAATATTAATGCATTAAATATTATAATATATTAACTTGACACCTAAGCAGACAGCTTCTTAATGTAAAATAAATAATATTAATCCACTTTGAGAATGTTCAGGCCGAGAACTTAAGTTCTATTAAACCACAGTAGCGGGACCAAAGCAAATCCCCATATTGACAAAACCCCAAGATAATTCTATTGACTTTCTTCATTTTGATTCAGTTATTCCCATTTACGGCAGCCCCCTTCAGAGAAAATTTAGGCTGGTGTCATCAGGCCAGGCAAAACCAGTGGCAGCGGTGGTGGCTGATGACACCCGTGGGTAGGGAGGATGTTTGCTGAACAACCCGTGCAGAAGAGAAAACTCTGATTTTGATGTAAATGCAAGACAAAAATGTATCTTGTAATAGGATTTTCTGAAGGAAAGCACACCTGAGAGTGTGTGTGTGTGTGTGTGTGTGTGTGTGTGTGTGTGTGACAAGGAAATCTGGGTTCAGTCCCAGGCCAAAGCTGCTCTCTGGCTACTCCTTATGGAGGAGCGTGAGCAGGAGGAACAGACCTTGGGGACAGGAAAAACAGACCGTGGGGACAGGAGGGACAGACATTGAGGGTGGGAGGGACATTCCCTGGGGACAGGAGGAATGACAGGTCCTGCTGTTCGTAGGGCAGGCCGAGTTGCCTGTGTGACCATGAGTGGTCCGAGGAGCTGTGGGGTCTCATGGTGCAGAGTGATTCCCTGTCTGGGAGCGTGTCAGGTCCAGCCCCTCGTGTCAGGGAAATCATCTGGTGTCCCCTGTGGGACCTGTCCCCGTGTGACGTGCGGTGGAGGCTGTCACGTAGACCCTGACACAGCGTGTGTGTGTGTGTGTTCTCTGGGAACATTTCTGGGGACAGGGGTCTGCAGTCTGAGGCTGCCACCGTTATCTTCACGTAATGCAAGCGGCAACAGGGGACCAGCCTGAGAATTATCTGCGTGTTTTATGCAGACCAAGAGGCAGTAATTGCTAAGAATGCCTCGCTCAGGATTCTGAAACAGATAACGATATCACTACAATAAAATACAAATGCAGTAAAGAGAACAGACTGCTCCCGGTGTCTGGTTAATCAATGGACTGTGAAGACACTGAGGTGATAAACTGACTGTGCTCAGGGCTAATTTTATGCAATATAATAGGTTCATAGGATTAGTCTATTTAAAAATAATTTTAATCAAACTTTTTTAAATGCACAGCCGTTCTGCACTACTCATTTTCAATGTATGCCTTAAAACAGATGAGGGAGGCAGAAACTTATCCTATTATACATGTATAATTTAAACAATATCATCAACTAAGTATTGATTGCTGACTAATGTGCTTATTAATTAATAGACGTCTTCATGTTAAATACATTTCTCAGAGCTGTTCTGGGACCATTTAATAAGATAAATGGGGAGTTGTAGTACAGCACTTTGTCATTAAATGTGTAAGTCACATCAGAAAGGAATGTAAAGCCACGCTGGAATGAGCCACTCAACAGCTGCCAGAGCAGGGGGTGCTGCAGAGGTGGAACCCCTATTTTAGGCATCTACTCCTGCCTCTTGTTGCTGCTTATCAGAAAAAAAAATAGAAAACAAAAAGCCCCCTCTATTTTCTAAGCAAGCCTGCCACTAACAAGGGAAGCCGGGAAGGGCTTTGCTGTGCCTGTAAATACTGCACTTACAAATGCCACTAAAAAACCAGTGCAAAGAAAGAGATAGTGAAGTCCTAGAAAAAAGGTTTGTCACGGATCAGTAGTTTATTCCTGCAGTAACGAGGGTGCAGAGGAACCAGCCATAAAATCAGTGATCATCACAAGCCCATTGCTCTCAACCTACAGCTTTTGTAAGCTCTGGACCAGCCTGAGTCCCCTGTCCCCTGGCTGCTCTTCCCCGGGCAGCCCATATGCCCAGCCCACAATTACCCTTTATTCCAGCTCCAACCACAGCCACTGCTTTTGGTATCATTGTCATCCTGGTTTTATTTGCTCCTTAAAGGCAGGTTGCAGCCCTTTGGCTGGCACCCAGACATCTTCAATTCTTTTATTGTGTAGATTATTTCCTGTCTTCCATTATCCCTACCAAAGTTGTTAAAACTTACTGTGGATGTTTCCTGGCTTTGGCAGGGGCAGAAACTGCCACAGCAGTTTTGAGCCAAGCACCCCTTTGCTCAGTGTTTCACCGCTGCCATCCCACTCCCATCCCACTCCCATCCTGCTCCCCTCCTGCTCCCCCAACTGCTGTGCTTTCCATGCGGAGCAGAGCGCTGAAGATTATGGATGATGGCTTGTACATCTCAGATGTACACCGTATCCAATTTTCTCTACTCCTTCTACTCTCTTGTGTGCTGAGCTGACTTTTTCACTGACTGCTTGATTGATGGATATTCAAAAGGCACCTTTACCAGCCCTGTAAATAATCCCTTAAAGGTTTTTCTCCTCTTCTTCTCCCCAAAGGTGCCATTTAATCAGTTCTCCAAGCCATGGTCCTTGCCACACCTTTCTCTTACTGGCTGTTTGAGCGGTGTCTGCCGTGCTCTGAGTGTCCCCACTGCTCGGCCGTGGCCCTGGCATGTCCCTGCCCCCTCCAGTGTTTGGTGGGACTGGCCTTGCTGGGCATCAATTGGTATTTTGTTCCCAAAAGCCAAACTGGGCTTTTTGTCACCACTGGTTATTATGGCAGATAAATGGGAGGAGGAGGGATGAAGTCGAATTTCCTGCTCTGAAATTTGTTTTATTATCAATTGTGATTGAAGTGCAGACTGGATGGTGACCAGCAAGTGGGCACTCTGGGTAAAGAGCTTTTCGGTGTATGCGTAAAACCACACAGGGCCATCTCCAACACCCGAACCCATTCATGGCTCTTGGTCAGGAAGGTGCTGAATTTTCCTAAACCAAAAATGCTCTTGTGCTGCAGTAAGTGATGCATCATAAGAATCTTCCCCAAACCCGAGGTCTGTCTGGGTTTGGAACAGCAGCAAAGTCAAGAGAATCCTGCAATAGCTGCTGTGCCCCCTGGCAGGCGGGATGTGAACCCACCTTTTACAGATGTGTACTTACATCAGATGTAAGTTCTGATGTCACTGCCCTGCCAAAGCCACACGCAGGGAGCTGGAAGGAAGGGACCTGTGAGCACCAGGGATCTCCCTGCTCCTCCTTGTGCCACTGACACTCGAAATTACTCCAGTTTCCTTTTCAAGCTCCCAGACTGTCATTCCAGCTGACACAGTGTGAAGTTTCATTTTTTTTCCAATTATTGCATGATTTGCGGTGGGATCAGTTTAAAAGGCACATCCCTCCCTATGTTTTTATACCCACTGAGTTCATTGTTGGCAAGAAAAACTGTTGGGACAATAGAAGAAGCGGAATGCTGTCCTCTGAGCGTTGTGTCTGGTCATGCATTTTACAAGTATCTTACAAGCTCTTTTCCACCAGGGCTTTGATTAATACCTGGCTTTTAAGAAAATATGGGCTCTTTTCATAAGAGCCACTTTGTATGTCTGTTACTTGCCAGCTGACAATGAGGACTGGATCAAACTGGGCAGGTAGGAAACAGCAAGATGAATAAGGGACAAAGCAGGTAGACATTAAATGTGGCACCAGGTACAACTACTGGGAGGGTAATTGCAGGGAGATGGAGCCACACTCCTCATACTCATTTACGTTGGTGCTTCCTTACCCCACTCATCCAGCATAAACAGGCCTTGGAAATGAGCATCCCTGATTCCTGCCACTGTGTTGAGGGTGGTGTAAAGGGATCTTGCACCCGTGAGAGTCAGTCTGTACGTATTTAAAATAAATAGATGTGTACATAAAAAAATAACCCCTATTATTGCACAAGGATGCAGTGGGAGTACCAGGGGAACGGCTAAAAGTAACAAAACTTGACACCAGTGATAATAAAAGAGGGAACTAAAGCAAAGAGATCACCCCAGTCTGCTGGGTTTCGAGTGCTTAATCAAAACTGACTTCTACTACTGCAGCTGCAAAAGAAATGTTTCTAGCCTCCCATTAATTTCCATACAATAACCCTCTAATGGGGGAGTTGCTGGGGAGAGGAGGGCGATCAATCTGCTGTAATGACACACTAGAGACTAAGGGAAAATGCAAACTTGGAGCAATTTCATGGCAGGTGCAACCTTGGAAAGTACGGCCATTTTTCTAAGTTAATTTGTTCCCCTGATATGTTTGAAATCCATATTTGTACTTTAAAGGTCTAAAATGCAAGATGATTAAAAAATATAACCGGGTTTTTGTAAGCTTTTCAACTGCATCAGGTGATATATTAATGCCCCTCTTTGGAGCCAGGACAGCTGGATATCTTTTATCACTTGCTGCCAGCAAAAAGGAAGAGGATTGTTTATTTTAGTGTTCACTTTCTGTCTTTAGCCTTCCCACTTACCTCTCTGGCCTCCTGCTCATCTCTCTCCCAGCTGAACTGATCCCGAATGCTACAGGAAGTAATAATAGTAATAAGAATGGTAACTAATACCAGTAGTAATTATTATTCTTGTTATTTTTAGTAATAACAGTACTGTATGATGATAATGATTATTGTGGCTAAGAGTTTTAGAACGTGTAAATGAGTTAACTCAATTTCTCATTCACTTTGGGCGCCGGTGTCTTTTGGACATTGCTGAAAATTCCAGCTACAAGTGGTACCAGGAACAAGCACCCTCACTCAGGAACAGACACCAAGGCACCAAACTCATTTAATTTCTTGGCTTGTCCTCAGTTACCATTTTTTGTTAAAATCTGTGTTGTTTTGATGGGTTTTGTATGTATGTAGTGGGATGGGGCAGCTTTGGGGTAAAGGAAAGTGTTGGCTCTTTGGGGTCTCCTTTCCCGGCTCTGTCTGGTGGAAGCTGTTGGGAAGAAGGAGCAGAATTAGTGGGACTGAAGCAGAGCGAGTGCCGGGGCAGGATTTCTTGGGACAGGGAAGGGGCTGTCGGAGGGGACTTGTCGCAGCTCACCGCAGGATGAGTGAGGAGCACCCTCCTGTGGGCTCCCTGCGCTCGGGATTCCCCACTAGGCTTTTCCCACCCATTTTTGACAGCTGCCGCCTTTGGGAAGAGGCACTTTTCCTTCTCTTCCCACTGAGCTGGCTCGAAGGGAGCTCTCTGTGGGTGACACTGAGCCGCTGGGATGTCCCCTCTGGTCACAGAGTCACAGGGTCAGCCCTTTGCGCTCCTCATCAGACCTGCAGCCCCATCCTCTCTTCACCCTGTGATCTGGGCTTCTGAGAGCCAGTCTCATTTATGCTGATTACTGCTTTTCCACTCTCAGCACTCAAGAACCAGAGCCAGAATCTTAAAAGCATTGAATTTTGAAGCTCTGGAAAGTGCAGGGGCTTTGCATGAGAATTGGGTACTTGCTCTGCTCAGATGCTTTTGTACTTGCCGCTAAGTACCTCTCTGCATCTTTAGATTCCTGTCTTTGTGATATGGCCCTTTGTGGCTAAAGTTAAGGTGTGTGCTTTTTTGCATTAAAAGATGCTTATCATTCTGTAATGCTGCATTTATGTGATGCTTGTGGCATCTGGAGAAGCTTGCTGGGACTACTCTCATGTCCTGTTTTAGATACCATTTTAAATACATACTCTTCCCCACCTGCCTCAGCTTCAAAATTCCCTTTCAGCTGCACCTACAAACTTCCCACTGGCTTAAGTGCCTTGGCTGCTCTCTGCTACCCTACTTGGCTCCCATTAGCATGCTTAAGTAGATAAACAAAATAATTGATCGTCTAAACAAGATTGTGGGATTCGTAAAGGTTCAATTATGTCTTCCTAAGTTTGATCTCAAGTCAATGTAATGAAGTATCTGCCTAATTCTCAGTACATCATCAAAATCAATGTATTGGAATCAAATGCTACAAAGAAGGTGGCTGGAATGATCTGAGATACAAAAGAGCAGCTACAAGAGAGACTAGAGCTTGTGTTACTTCCCTTTTTGCCTATGATTTCAGAAAAACCTCTAGGGCTGCAAATCTGTATTTTGCTTGTGAACATCCATAATGCAAAGCTGGATTTTCTCCACTTGTTTGCTGAGGAAAGCATCGGGAGAGCAGCCGGATGGGTTTGCGGTGTGGCTCCTTGGGGGTGGGAGACAGGGAATTTGGGGTCTCTTCCCAGAGGAGGCAGTTTGTGGATACAGGCAGAGACCAGCTTGGGACCCCTTTCTGATCCCTGCCATCAGCTCTGTACCACTGTTCAATAACCACGAGTTCATCAAGCAGCATTAACGTTGCTGTTTTTAAAGCACTATTTTTGCACATAGGAAGTGGTGGTTTTGAGAAAATCCAGGTGCTTGTTACTTCCTTTCTGCCGTCAGGTCTGGAGTTTTCCCTTTGAATAGCTCCCAGTGCCTCTTCTGAGAGTGACTCTATGCATAAACAAGCCCTAGATTAAACACAGGAAAATACTGTGACATTTGAAAAAGATGTAAATAGAATAACTCACTTTGCATCCAGACAAGAGTCTCGTGTCTAACACGTACACGTGATTCTGTGGCTTGCTCCTATTGTTCACTCTTCACCTCTGCTCATAAACCTCCACCTAGAAAATAATGTAATTTAATTAGGAATGTGGAGTTAGCCTATTGCAGTCACACTTGGTTAAGCTGAATCGCTTTGTAAATTCCATTGTCATTGGGGCTGAATAAAATAGATGTTACATTAGCAGCCTAACCTTATGTGCAGATGAGGAGAGGGACCGCAGGTGAAGGTGCTCCTGGCCCCTGGTGCCCGCAGTGGCCGAGAGCAGTGACGAGATGCCCTGTCCTCCTCCTGCTGGGTGGCACGTGGGGTGGTGGGGGGAACGTGAGTTGGGGGGAACGTGAGTTCCAGGGAGGAGGACATGGCCCCTGGTGCCTCAGGTCTTCTGTGAGAGGCAGGAAGGCAACAGAGAGAAACAGGAGTCTCTGCACCGGTGAGCCCATGTCCCAGGAGCTGGCTGTGATGGAGCGTGGAGAGAAGGGCACCATGTACCCAGGGGCTGGTGGGATTTTACACCAGAGGGACATTGCAGGATATTTTACACCTTCTGCAGGCTCCTTTGGTCTGTGTGGAGGGGGGGCAGAGGATCCTGCTCTGACCCGTGTGGTTTCCACATCAGAAATGTGTGGCCAGTGGTGAGCTCCCACCATGAGGTTCTGCCAGAGGGTGGGAGTGTCGCCTGCTTCTCTCCAAAAAGAGATGATGGTAATTACAATCCAGGCAATAACTTTAAAGAGAAAGAGAAGTGCTTTTTGGTTTCTAGTCTTGCAGGGAGATGTCATAATCACACGTGTGATTATGCATACTTTCATGACTAATTACATGTGTGCATACACATAGAAATTCAGGAAAAGGAAAATCGAAGCAAATCTTCAGACCCAGACCGTGTGGTACACCACACGCCAATCACAGAAATATTCTGAGTTTGTAGTGTTTAGCAGGAAACTCCCTGCATCATCCACCACCTTTTCTGCTTTGTTTGCTCCTCTGCCATCCAGCCGCTTCCGTCCTCATCCACCACAATCTTTCGGGTTTTCTTCCGGAGCCTTCCACATCTCCCTGCCTGGCTGTAGGACCTCCCCCGTGGTGTAACGGCAGCAAGAGCAGTGATGCTAAAGGACTACAACCAGGTCATCCTTTCCCTTAACATGTTTATTTATCAGTAAAGAAAAAAAAGAAAAAGGAAAATCCTAAGGACGCTCATTTCTTTAAAAAACAATATACAGGTAAAGCCATCTTGGTTTGAAGTTCACAAATATTTTTGAAGGCAAATGGGATAGGAAGAGTTTAGCCTGCAAACACTTACTTGTCATGCAGTCTGACTAATGCTTTTCAGTGGGTTTTGATCCTCTCCTTTTTTTTTGGCCCCAGCATTAGATAATGCTTTAGAAGCCATTAGGAAAAAAATTGTGACAATTGAAATGCTTTGAAAAATGACAGTTTGATAGTCTAATAATAGCCCCTACGCTGATCCGGAGAAGGTTGTCTTTTCCCTTTTTTTTTTTGTATTCATTATGTACAGTACATTTCAAAATGTCCTCTTCTCCCCAACAAATAATTTAACCCTTTCATGACCTGCAGCCCTGGAAATGGGAACCAGGTAGATGCTGATATGTGCATGGGTAACGTATACATGTATTTAAAGAGATATGTACACTACCAAGAGCTGGTAAAAGGTGCTGTGATGTTGAGGGGGAAGAAATGGAGAAGACATCTTTGGCTGTGCTCTTTGAGCAGGGTGACTGTGGTGAGCGGGGTTGTTAACGAGGGACACTGTTACTGTAGGGTCTCTGGGAAGATTTTCCATGGGGTGAAAATACATCTGGGAGGGTGAGGCGGATGGGAGCTTGCATTTCACTGCAGGATCTTGTTTTTGCAAGATCTTATTTGGCAGCAATAAATGAGCAACTTTCAAGCCTCAGAAGTGATTAATTTCTCACTGGAGCTGTCTCCGAGGCTGTCACAGCCTGACAATCCTGACATAAGTGTCATTTATAATGTCACAAGTCTATTACACATAAATGTCATTACACAATTACTCTGAGGATGAGGAAAGGTTCACTGGGGGAAGAGCGTCTGATATTAAGTCAATTATATATCTTAATGTTATTGTTTGGTTGTCCCCCCTCACACGATTACATTGTGTCTCATTTGTTCATTTTGTGCAAATTAGCAATTATTTATTGCAGTGATACCACCAGGCAGCCCAGGTAGGGCTGGGGGTGTTAAACTCTGGCACAACCTCACGCGTGTTGCCGAGATTGATATCAACGTGAGGATCATGGTGCTTTGATAATTAGCCCCCTTGAAATGAGGGTTCTCTACCCCGTCTCCCCCCCAACCTTTTCCCTGCATCTGTCTGAAAGGCAGCAACATATGGGTGAGACGATAAATCCTCCATGTGGTTTTGATAAAGATGGCTTGTTTTAATGAGGGTGACTTTTTGTGCTGCCTAACAAAAGAGGCTCTTTCTTGTTAGGAGGACAGAGGAGTTCAGCAAATTCCCCTGCGCTGCACCTCAATTATGCCTTAAAATTGGCATAAGTGTAGCCTTCATTTACTTCTAACAGGCTTTCATCCTCTTTGGCCCAGACAAAAACAAGACTGACGCTGGGGCTTGGTGTACTGAGGAGATTTGAATGCATTATGCATAAGAAGGTGGGATGCCAGGGCTGTCTGGGAGGGAGAAGGAACGACTGGGGTGGTGCTGCGATGCCTGGCTCTCCCCAGCCACGCAGGGGGCTGAGCTGTGGTTTGATTAGAGGGCACTTGAATCCAACTCGGATTCCTTGGCTGGAAATGAACCTGGCCGTTAGGAACAGGCAAAGATCCGGTTCTGAGGGCACCAAAGGCTTTTGTGCTGGCTTCAGTAAGTGGAGTGCTCTTGTACCGTGGTCTGAGCTGACTTACAGACGTGTAAATGCAGGAAAAGGCCAGGAATTTCCATGATAATCCTCCAAATTTCCACCAGGACAACTGAGATGAGAATCAGGCCTTTTAAATTGCTCCCTTTGCCTGTTTGCTATTCTGGGAAGCTATTGTTCTCAAAGGGACATCTTTAAAGCAAAAGCTGGTAGAATAATTTATTTGCGAATAATTTATTCAGTGATTGATGGGAAAAGCTGCTGAATAAATAATTCACTGAATGCTAATGGAACATCAGAGATGGCCGAATAATGAAAATGTTTATTTGCAAATAATTTATTCAAAGAAAAATGCTGAAATGTATCAGCTCAATTATTCTTGGTGAATAATCCAGCCCTTCCTACCCAGCCCCCTGTGACGTGTCGTACAAGGATGTTTTTTTCAAACAAAATGACACCTCCAGGCAGCTCACCTGGGTTTGCTCCAGGTGAGAAATGCTGGTCTCTGCTCGGTGGCACGAGTGACCACGGGAAGTTTGGATAAGAAAGTCCTCACACTTCAGCTCAGGCAGAAGGTTGAGCCCTAACTCTGATGGTGCTGGCAGCCTCCATCACTGGTCTCTGAGACCTACCAGTGATGAACTGGTCACGTAGCCCAGACCTCACTGGGAAGATTCTTAAAGGTGTGCTCTGAAGAGTTCAATTCTAGATCTGCACTGACTACAGCAAAAGTAAATGAATTAACTGAAGCCAAACCCCCAACAGAACTTTTGTCACTAATCCCTCTGGTTTGGCAGATGTTCAGAGCACACGGGCTGGGGGTCCCAGGGCAGAGGACCCTGTGTGGGGCAGGTACCACGGGTGCCGTGTCCTCAGCTGTTCCATTTGCCAGAGGAGGTAGCTCCTGCTTGTGGGCAGCTGTACAGTGGGTCTCAGGTGCTCCTGGAAAATTGAAGTGATTTTGTGCTGATACTGGAGCTAATACCAGAAAAATCTAAATTACATTTAAAAAGGAATCTATCCTTTTATCTTTTAACCTTAGGCCTCTCCCTCTCATGCAGAAAAATCAATCTTGACTAATCTACTGACCAAGTAAAAAAAAGAACCCGTATAAATATGTACTTTATCATCTTTAAAATAATTTTTATAGAGAAGCTTAGCAAAGCATCCAACCCTTCCTCAGAGGTCTTAAGAGGAAACCCCATTGTCCTGAAAGGATCCATCACTCCTCTCGGGGGAGAGCTTGGGGAAGAAACAGCAGATGATAGATCCCCCCCAGCTGTCCAGGTGTTTAAGAACACTCTGTGGCAGGGACTGACCCACCAGCTGTACCTGATCTGCTCTCTGTGAGGGCTGGATTCCTGAAGTCCCACTGAAGACACAGCTGCAGTGAGTTAGGGAGTGGGCATCACCTGGGTGCAGGGAGGAGATAAACCCAGCAGCCTGGGCAACCCCTCTCCTTGCTGGAGCCTTTGGGGTTAGTTGTAGGATAGGCTGTTTTTATGGTGTTATTTTTCATTTTTTCTCTATTTTAGCTGTAGTGGCTAGCACTCATGGCAGGGAAAGCTCCTTCAGCAGAAACTCTTGTAACCAGCAGTTTGGGCTTTGGCCGAAGCTGTGGGGGATGTGGCAGCATCAAAAAAGAAGACAGTCTCTGCAATGGCCGTGCAAAGGTGAGCTTTGCTCAGTCCTGGTTTCCAGAAATCTCCTGTTTTCCTGATGTTTTTTTTTTTAATTTTTATTTCTTCTACCTCTTTTCCTCTGGTTTTGTGCCCATTAGGCAGAACTTATAACCAGGAAAATCTATGACTTCTTGGCACTCTGCTCTCCTGCCCTTTCTGGATTAAGAGGGGAGGTCTTCTGGCTTTACTTTTCATTTTTAAAGGTTTTCTTAACTTCTAATCATATGTAGAGTCAGGCCCTGGGCCAAGACTAGGGTTGGTGTATTTCTTGTTCAAAGTGTTCTGCTTGTGCCTGGCTTTCATAGTTCAAAACCAACCCCTCGATTTACATTTAACTGCGCAGTGCTGCAATCTCAGGTGCAGATCAGGTCATCTTGCCCATCCCTCACTGCTTTATCATCTTGTTTTCTCCATTTCCTTCTGTGATATATTGAAGTAAGCGACATTTTCAAGAGCAGGGACACTAAATCATGTATGCTCTGTGTATGCATAATCTGGAGGATCTGGTCCAGAATGCTAACGAGGGCATGCTGGCAAAAAGAAATTGCAAGAGAGACCTTGGAGTCTGCTGGGACACACTGAGCAAGAGGCAGGAAAAATGGCACCATTTTCTTTTAGCAATGGTAGTCCCATTGCTCCTCCGAATAACTTAATTCCCTCTCCATGCAGCCAGAGATCAGGTTCTTGCATAGTTGAGGTGCTGCAAAATTCTTAGTGGAGGTGAGTTAAATTCTTGGTCGCTCTGGGCAGAATATGGTAGGGCAGGGAGTGATGGAAAAAAACCCACCCAATCCAACAGGGTGTGTAGATGTGAAGAATCGTGTGTGAAATAATTGAAAATACCAGCAGCTGAACTGTAGAGACTTCGGATCTCGTGACTCTTGTCTCGGAGCCCAACTTACAAGCCCTTTGCTGCCCTCCCTGAGTCTCTGCTCGCCCAGAGCTCCTGGGTGCTTCAGCCCTGGAAACAGCATCTGTCCAGGGCTGGAGGTGGGCGAAGGCTGTGTCTGTGCATCAGTGCCAGGCTCCCCCAAGGATCGGCAGCAAACTTAATGTGGAGCCAGATTTCCATCATCTTTGCACTACCCTTCCTAGATCTAAAAATAACATAGCTGTGCAAAGGCCTGCTATTGTATTTCCTTTGTGATTACACCCATCCACATCAGAACCAGCTCGGGGTTGTTTTATTCTCCAAATTTCTGGCTGTATTAGCGCTGTCGGAATCCCTGATGTATCACCTTGCAGGGAGTCTAAATGCTTGTCAGTGCTTTACTTTGCATTTTTGTTCTGGGCTCAAAGCTGAAAGCGCAGCTGAACTGAAATCTTTTCTCTGGATGCTGATAGAAATGTAAGAGAAATCTCATTTTTTAAAAAGTATGAAAGGACCATAGAAATAAGTCTTTCACTAAGCTGATCAACTCGGGCTCTTTATACCAAAAAGGATTTGGAATGAGAAGCTGATAATACAGGCTTTAGTTTGTGGGAAATGAATTAGAAGGATGGTATTTGAAAAAACTATTTCGTTTAGGTGTTTCACTGGCATGTAACGAGCTACTATAGTTATATTGTGGCAAGCTAAAATATTATTTAAAAGTTAATTCATATTTTTAGCACATAATTTCTAATTAACTTGCTGTAGTTATCTTGTTAAATGTCAATTAAATCTAGAAACATTTCTCAAAGGTTTCCTGTATTCATAAAATGTAATTATACAGCTATTGCTCGTGTAGCCCTTATTACTAGTATAATCTACAGCTAAATATATCTTTTACATACTAATTATACATTGCTAAGTGCTATATTGATAATCAGTAATTGATTTAGCCCAACGAATTGTCATGTTACTTCTTCAAATGTCAACTCTAAGTTATTTTTGAATTCAAAGCTCCAGCCACAACTTGTGGCTGCAGTTGAGGTTTCGGGGTTTGTGTGGTGCTTGTCGGTGGCTGGAGGGGCTGGAACTGTGGGGTCCCCTCAGGTGAGGTCTCTGTGGGGGCTTGGGGGGTTGCAACAAATAGCAGAAAATACCTGAAACCCCAATGAACTGGGATGATCCAGATGGAGAAAGGGAGCAAATAAAAAGATGGGGGGGGGCAGAAGCTGGGAAGGCCCTAATTAGACTGGCGTATTTTCTGCCCAGCAGTAACTTGGAGCAAATGTTATTTCTGGTCTCTGTAACCTCTGCTCCTTCCCCCCTCGCTGTCTGAATAATATTTACTGGTGCATCAATGTTTTTCAGAGTTTGGATCATCCACCTCCCTTGCCAGATTCATATGTGTCTCTGTTGATATTGATGTTATTCAAACAATGATCATCTCCTTCCCTTGTCAGTTTATATTGCATCTTTCACGAAGCACAACCTTAGCAAACAAGCATCATTCTCTGCTTTTTTTTTTTCCTATTTGTGGTTTTTTTTTCCCCTTTTGCTAGAAGTGATATTTAAATTAAACCATGCCTTGTTTTTTTTCGTGTTTCCTAAGGCAGCAAAGTTTATGGATCTGGGAAATGGAATCAATATGAAGTTGGATTGTCCTTATGAGATCCTCTTAATATCCCAGGAGGCCAGGCTCTGTAGAGCAGGATTAAGAAAAGGGAAAAATACTGAGGGCAGGATTCTTGGGAGGGCTGTTTGTGTGCACATCACGGACAAATATTGAATTGTGGAAAACATAATCCAGGGAATCCAGGGGTTTGTGTAGCTTTAATTGAAACCGTTTGTAACCTTCATTCTCTCTGGTCTTACGTGACTCTTTTTATCTTCCTTGGGTTCTACTGCACATTGAATTCATAAAATATACAAAATTTTAATGTTCTTAGAAGAAAATTAATATCCATTGTTGGGGGAGAAGTGGCAAAGCAAATAATGACACCAGGTGACATAAAAGTGAACCTATAGCTCGGAATGCTGAAGTTTTACACAGAGCTGTGTGGCCGCTACTGGGTGATTTACGTCAAGGTACGTCAAAAGTAGATGCAAGACTTTCTTAATTCTGAGTAACTACTTTTTTTTTTTATTGGTGTATCGGCGACAAATTTTTCTGCCTTGTTCCCAGCCTTCCCTCTCAGGGGAATGCGTTTGCTTCAGATGGGCTCATAATTATTCCACAATACTGTTGGGTTCCTAACCGAGCTCTCTTCACCAGAGTTCATTAGAAAAAAAACTTAATTGAATTAGGGCAGTTACCCATGCAGGAGCAATTAGAAGTGGCAGAAATATTTTTTCTGAGAAGACAGTTTTGCTTATTCTCTGGGAAGGAGGGGGTGCTCCCTGCCCGGCTGCTCACCGCGGGCGCTGCTGCTGCCCTGCCAGTTCCTTCCTCTCATTTCTCTCTTGATTCTCCTCCATTCCCATCTCCCTCTGCATTCCCTTGGCCTCCTGTTTTTGCTCTTGATGCTTGGTTTTTTTTTTCTCTCTCCTCTGGCAAACCACTTCGTACCAAGCGGATTGGCATTGCTTTTATGCTGCGGTTTTCCTTCTCTCGGTGGCTGCCCTCACCTCGCTGTCGGTTTGTGTCATGTCTGCTGGGCTGGAGGGGCTCACCACAGCCACCCCGCTCACTCTCCTCATCACTCTGCCTCACTTCCTCTGAGGGATTGATCCGTCCTAGGCACCAGTCCCCCAATTTTCTGCCCAATTATTCCATAGCCTAATCCTTAATGTGAAGTATTTGCAGTGTTTTCAGTGACATTAATTCCAATTTACACCACCCATGTTTGTGTGAAGCAGGAACATCCTGAGTCAAGATGAGTCCTCATCTTCAGGATTCTGTAGAAGATTCTTCTCATCTCCTTTATATAATACTGCAATATTCCTGCAAAAGCTTTTCACCAAGGCGATGTATCCCCCTCTTGGCTCCTTAGAGACAGCAGAAGTGGGCAGTATAGATGGGTCAAAGGAGAAAACAAGGAAGTTTGTGGGGACCTGCGTAGATTGAGATGAAGTAATGGGAAATCTGGAGGCAAGGAGTTGGAGTAGGAAGAAGGGACAGGACTGAAGATGAAGACCAAATATCTAAGATTAGAGCTCTGGGAGTTCTCTGTGTGCGCTTGAATTTTACCCAATTTGTAGTCTTGGCATTTTCCTTTCTTTTTTACTTTAATATGCTCATATATTTACCAAGCTGTAGGAAAAAGGAAAATGGAAGTTATACAGATTCAGTGTGCATAACAGAAATGTGATACGGCATATTCCCTCTGAGTATTTTCAGAATAAAAAGCAGAGAAAAATCAGATAAATGCATCAATAGGATTCAGCTGTCTGCCAAAGCATGTTTTAAATATCAAATTTGAATATAATAGTATGCATAGTTTCCATATCAAATTATGACATTATTGGCAGAGACTAGAAGGTGACACAACTCAGAGTCCTCCTACATCCCTGGGTAGCAGATGAAACAGTCTTAAGTGGAATACAAAGTGATTTTGTAATCAAATGCAGGCTTATACAGGCATTCATGTGGTTCACACAAGGGATATTGGAATAGAGGGGAATGGGTGGGGTTTTAATACATTTTTTTTTTATGCTAGGGTGAATTGCCAGACTGAGGACACCAGGACGTACATCCCTGTACCCAGATGATGTAGGTGACCATAGCCAAGCACTCCACTCCCCTTGCATTTTCCTCACTGGCCCTGTTGGTCAAACACTTCTGTGGGAAGAGCTATATATAGTTGGGTGGGAGAGACAAAACTGGGAATTGCAGAGCATTTCCACTGGGGCAGGGAATTCTGCTCTCTGGAGTCACATCCATCTGGGGAAAAATGTGAGGTTGGTCTCTTCCCAGAAGTATAAGGAGACCACGAGCCATTATTCAGTGGCTGAACTGTAGGGTGCATTCTTGTCCAGAAAGTACTTGGGAGGCATGGAGTTCTCGGGTTCTAGAATAAAATTGGCTGCTAATGAGGCATCACTAACGTCCTCTAGAGGCCCCTGGTGTTCACCAGCTGCAGAGATCCCCCAGACGAGGGTGTGAGAGCATCTCTGAGAGCTGAAGGAGATGGGTTCTGCTTTAGGATATCTTTTCTGTTGACAGTCGCCTTCTCTGTCACTTGAAAGTGGACAGAAGAGCAATGTTTGTAGCAATAAATAGAAAGTGTCAGCGTCAGTGATGATTCCTCCATCTTGCAGTGGCTGGTTCATAGTCCCCATGGATGGACTGTTATGAGGAGACGTGTTGCTCGGAGCGAGGGGCTCCCACCGCCTCCCGTGTCCCTTCTGTGTGGGCAGAGGGATTCGGTTCAGCCTGAGGATGTTCACTTGTTGCATTCTGGCAGCTCTTAACCCCAAAATTCCTTTCAGTAATTGTGCAAAAACTAACGTCCTTGTCTCATGGTTACTCCCACCAGACAACAGCATGTAGATGAGTGTCAGGGTAGATTGTATTTTTAATATATCACATACTGTTGGCTTTTTAAGTAATAAGGCAATAATGAAAGCAAGAACATCTGGAAGTATGCTGTCAAACAGTTATTCTTTAAATATTGATGATTTGGTTTTGTAACCATCGCAGTGAAAACACAGATGGAGTTGGGAGCTTTAGCTGGGCGGCTTGGCTCAGGCAGTGTGGCCGAATCCTGAGCAACATGAGGAGAGGAAAGGACTGCAGAAATCCCAGTTGGATGTGCTTTTTCTCACATGTGTTGGGAACATCTTCCCATTTCTCTTGGGAATCTTCTCTCCTGGAAGATCCGTAGCGACTGGCACAGGGGTTTAATGAAGACCACTGAGGAAACATCTCACTGTATTGTGTACTCCAGAAGATAAAGGTGGGCAGGTTGGATGGTGGCTTCTGAGGGTGATGAGACCGTTCTTGTGGAGGAGGAAAAGTCCATGGTGTCCCCTGCATGTGGCAGTGGTTTAGGTGCAGTTTGAGGCTGTGGCTCCCCCAGACGTGGGGAGAAAGACAAAGAGGAAATACTTTTTTTTTTTTTTTTCTTCCCAAGCCTAAGATATATTGGTCTAATATTTCTTTTTCTTTTTGCTTCTATTCCCTCTTGGCAGTTCCATCTCTCCATATAGCTATAGGCTGTCTGTCAGCAGCTCTCTCACACACACACAGAATATTTGTTAACTACAACTATTTGAGGCGAAACAGTGAGGTTCTGTGCTGAAGAAGAGTTTCTCAGATAACTGCCTGAGGCACCAGACATCTTAGAATCAAAATCTGGAAAGCAGAGTCATTATTTCTGTTGTTTTAGTGCCTGCTTTTATTCTTTCTTATTGACAAATGTTCCTTAACCCATATTGCCGTGGGTGGGTTTTTTCACATTTGCACTGTACAGAACAGTTAAGAAGGGGGGAAAAAAAAAGACTTTTTATTTAACCATCTTTGCAATGTCTCCTACTTTGTACTCCATCACCTTTTGCTGTCTCCTTTTTGGACTTCTGTGCTAAGGACCTAAACTCTGAAGTCTGTAGCTTTCCATGAGAGATGTGTCTGGAACGAATAGGAGCAGAGGGGAGAAGTCCTCTCCAGCTCTCCCCATGGGGATGCGTCAAACAAATCCCAGCACTGCAAACTGCCTTCAAGGAGGTATGTAACCATCTGCCTGGCTGGCTTGTGTAGCTGCTGCCAGTTGTACAAATGACTGATGCAACCTCTGTAGCAGCTACAACTAATGGATCTTCTAGAAGATGGGTGCTTCCCACTGCAGAAAGCAGATATGGGTCTTTATTATTGCATAAAGCCCCACTGAGGTGCCCATACCAGGAACCTGAGAATTTGGCTGAGGGAGAACTCTAAATGGCAGATGAGGCATCTGTGTCCTTGTGGTTTAACCTCTGACAACTGCTCACACTTCCTCAGGCCCTGGGAGGGGATCTCTGGCACCATGATATTCAGGACCTCCTTTGATGACAAGTCAATGTGTGACCGATTCCAGTGCAGGTTATCTTTGGACCTTGTGATATGCTGTGACACAAAGGTACCAAGGTTAATACTGTTCAGTGTGATGGAGATGCCCCACAGGTTGGAGCTGAGGCTGCTGAACCACAGCTACTTGTGCAATTGTGTGTGGGCCATCAGAGGAGATGACCAGTCCCTTTGGGACTTTGGGAGGTCAGAGCCCAAGGATGTGCTCTTGTCTATATCTTTGCTCTGCAGCTGTTTTGTTCCCTGCCAGGTCACTGTGGTGAGGTATGGATGTGGTGGATGTGGTGGGAGTGCCTGTTCTCAAAACCCATTTCAGATGCAACAGTATCTGCTTTGTTCCTGGTAGTGGTGTGAGTTTAGTGGAGTCGTGTCTTGGGGCTCAGGTCAGGGCCTTCTTGTAGGCTGTTAAAGCCAAGCACTGTGCTGCTGCTGCTGAGAGCTTACATTTTAGTATGTAGACAACGGGTAGCAAGTAAATAAAGTGCTATAAAGATAATGGGGAAAGGTAGAGAGGTGATGACAGCACCATGGTTTCACAAGTCATTTGTCCTGATGACCTATGGGAGTCTCAGGTGTCTGTAAGAAATTAATAGTTATTAATTGGCATAATGGTAAAAAAGAAAAAAAGATTGGATGTGAGACTCAGAGGAGCACAAAATGTGGTTTTTTTTCCAGTAGCAGAATAAGAGGAGAAATCATAACCCGATCATCCTCCTCTCAGCAGCTTGAAGCCTTGATGCTTTTGTGAGCCTCACAAATCAAAAGGGCAGTTTGTCTGAGTTCATGGTGAGGTTTTTGCCTGCACTGGGATGAGGACAGTGACAGAGAACACTCTTGGGACCAGCTCTTCTCAGCTGAAGAGCCTGTGAGAAAGTCCTGAGGAAGGAAAGGTTTTCAGGGAGAGAGAACAGCTTTTTATTACCTCTACTACAAATGCACAGATGAGTTTTTTGGTTAGACAGCCCTCTTAAGGCACCTTTCACTAGCTGCAGGAGTGCCAGCTCTTACCTCCTTGCTACTGTGGGCCACAAAGAAAGGATCCTAAGATGTGAAGAGCTGAAGTCTTGGGTGGCCTCTTGTTGCTGCTCCAGCAGTTCAGGAGCTGACGGTGCTGAGCTGTTGCCCTGCTGCCCTGGCAGTTGTGCATCTCTGGTGCCCCTGGTGCCACTATTCTCCCTGAAGGCACAATCTCCCTAGTTGTTTTTATCATTATTTTATTTTTGCATTTCATTCTTTATTGGTAGAATTGATAGATACAAGCTAAGTTTGAATCACACCCGTTTGTTTCCACAGTAAGCCCTTAAACCTGGGCTGTATGCTGCTGCACATGCTGTGGCTCAAGGGGATTTTTAAGAGCTGAATGTAATTTACTAAGGCTCAAAAAACCCCCTCACAGTTTTACAAAAATATGAAAGTGTGATCTGGTGACAGAAATACTTCTAAGACCTAAAATTCCTTCCTTTCGTTTGATAACATTCAGATTGGTCTGTCTACAAATACTAATCATTGCAGCATTTTATTTACATTTTTAAACATGTTTGATTAACCTGCCTTTGGACTGCAGTGCTAAATGCCTAGACTGACAGATGAACTGCAGTGGAAAATTAAGGATATAAACTTGTTTACTGAGACTGGGTGGAATCTTTACAGTTCTCTCTGCGTTCGTTCCAAAAGAGCCTTTGCCTCTGTAATGAGGGTAGAGAACTTTATCCAATTGCTCGGTGTGTCGATAGCAAGAGGTCTCAACGCAGGGCTCGGCCGTGCACAGCCCCACATGCTGTGGGAAAGCTGGTGCTGAGCTCCCCTTAAATTTTTTGCCTGTTCCTGTCAATAGCCATAAATAACAGGGTTGCACAGAAATCATTCCAAGGGAGGACTGGAGGAGGCTGCGGGACCGTCCGTCCGGGAGCACCGCGCTAGAGGGGGCTCTCAGCCCGTCGCCACATCCTGCAGGCTCTGGCAGTGCTGGCGTGAGCGTGTTTTAATGCTGCCATCAAGCACTTCAGTAAAAAAAAAAAAAAAGCTGAAAATCTCAGGTTCTTCTTGTCTCTATGTAGCCACTGATGGAAAAAGGCAGATAAAATGGTCTGTAAACAGTTTCCTGGATTTCTTCGGCTGGGTTTCCCATGCTGTGTGTGGCTCAGGGCACACTGTCGGCCCATTCCTGGGTGAATGAACCCTTCACCTGGGTCATAACCAGTTAGTTTTGTTGTGAGAAGTCGTGTGACTACAGTGATTTAGTTGCAATTATCATTAAAACTGATGGAGATGCTTTCGTCACATGGCATCCTCAACCACTTCCCAGATCTGAAAAATTAAGTAAATGCGAATTATCCAATACATCCTAGGGTTTGAAATCAGACCCAAGTTCTTGTTTGCAAAGGTGCATCGACCAGAACTGTGTCGGAGTCAAACAGGAGCAGAAATACCATGGCTGATAGAGCCTGGTGGGATTGTGGCCGGGTTTCTCTGGGTGCCATGGGCAGACTGGAACACGGCACCGCTGTCACCGTGCCATGCATCTCCCTCTGCCCCACAGCCCCGGCAGGTCCCCTGCTGCACCAGTGGGACTTAGGAAATTAATTTACTGTCCAAAGTCCTACTCTTTTATTTGGGACATAGAGCCAGTTTGTGGCTGGTGTTTGAGCCAGAGAGATGTTGATGAGGTTTTATGTAGTGTGGGGCTGTGTGTAATAAGTGTAATAAGTCATTCTTACAGTTGGAAAAGAAAAATTAGTTCTTGCTACTTCATGAGACTTGGTTTCTCAGGCAGTGGGGTCCAGCCCTCCCCCCAGCCTCCTTGAGCTTCTCCCTCTTCTACCAAAACCACTGTGAGATTCTCAAAAGGAGGATTTGCTGGAAGTGCAGCCAGGGCTGCATCAAAAGCTGCCGGCATCAGTGCTGCCACGTGTTTACATGTTCTGCAGAGCATCCCCTCTTTGACAGCACATCACAAGGCACCAGATCAAAAAAGGTCCAGCTACTTCTCGGGTTGTTTTTCAACCCACTTTGCGCAGCGTGAGTCACAACGCCCCCGAGGAGCCGGGAGGGGGTGGTGGCTCTGCACGTTGTTTCATGAGTGGTGCAAACCCCCAGCACCCTCAGCTCCACAGAAAGGGGTTGGTTTGGTTTTTTTCAGGCGTGTAAAAACAGCAGGTAAATCAGGAATGAAGATTTCTGGCAAAGCCCATGGGCCAAATGGAAATTGGAGCAGAGAGGGGAGGCCAGGCAGTGGTCACAGTCCTCTGCATCCTGGGTACCAAAACTGATGTAGGAAAAGAAAGAGTTTTAATTGCCAGGTTATAATAAACTGTGCATGGCCTGTAAGTATTGCAGGTGTCAAAAATTGCTGAAATCATAGCAGCAAACTTACTTGCTTATTTTTATCATGCAAAGTTGAGCTGTTTTTTTTTCCAATTGGATAGCTGCTGTAATAGAAATATTATACTGGAAGCCAAGCTTACTCCCAAACCTAATGCATTTTCAACCTTTTTATGCTGTTTTCAGGATGTACCACTCCTGTCATTTGCATCCAGTATCAGGAAGTGATGTGTTAGGAGAACATCTCATCTGCTGCCAGGGATGAAGCCACAGAAATCACTTATACCAACAGATTTACAGGTAAAAGTGTCTTTATTTTAAAAGATTGCTATAGAAATAGAAATTCTCTCCTTTAGCCTATGAGCTAATAACACTGGGCATTTCAAACACTTCTGTTGGACCTGCTGGAGAACAGGGAGCTGGTCGTGCTGCAGATGCAGGATCACAGAGCAGTGGTGAGTTTTCCAGCCTTGCCTTCATCTCCAGGAACACAAGGAAGGTCTCTTAGCCACTAGTGAATGAGGTCAGAGTGCTGTAAAATCAACCCAAATGGGGATTTTACACTGGCATTGGAATGCAGCAAGTGCCCGTGTGCTGTGGGTTGACATCAAACACGGTGTTACAGCTGGAGCGGTGGTTTTTTGGAGAACTTGGTCTTGCAAGAGACCTAAGCGTTTATTACATTCTGTTTTCATTTGTATGCAGCCTCGTGGACTCTGAGCAGATTGGTTGTGAAATTTTCATCAGTTGTTCATTACTGGCCTGTCAATTTATGGTTCTGGCTGTGTCTCTCACAAACGCTTCTACAAGTAGTCAGTCTGAAGGAAATCAAGGGCAGGACCGGACTGTGGGTTCGCAATCCTCTAGGTGATGTTCCCAGGTCAACAGTTTCAGTTCATTATTAGGGAAAGATACCTCTGATGCCTGTGCTGTTGCTGAGTTATTGCTTCTTATTCTTGTGGAAATGGAAAATGCACAGTTTTCTGAGCTGTCAGTCTGGGATCTACAATAAGCAGTAAAAGTGAACTTAAAAAGTAAAGCTCAAGCAATTGGAAAAGATGGTGCTTTGATACTGTTTTCTCAAGCCAACTTGCAGCCTAAGCAAAATTATACATGGGTTTTGCCAAGCTTAAGATTTCTAACATGCTTTGATTTCCCCTCCTTCTCCCTGCATTGTTTGGCACTTTGCTTGCGGTGTGTAACCACAGCAGGAGTCACGGGTGTAACATGTGTGTAAGAACAGGGAATTTTAAGTGCTGACATGACAGAGAGATCACTTGGTTCTCAAGGAAAAGGCAAGTGGAATGGTGGGAAAATAATCCAGTACTGCAGTAGGCTAAAGGATAAGTCAGAGGTGCTTTGCAGGCAGCATTATTCATCACTGGTATTGCTGAGTCAGAGAAGAAAGATCTACATAAAAAGAGCTGCTGTTGGATCACGTCTTAATGCAGAAATTTCCTACTAGATTTTTTTTTAGTGGTGCTGAAGCAGCACCACTAGTGAAGGTACAGAGCTTACAGAGGAAATGTAATGATGAAGTTAGTTCCGTTAGGAAGCCTTCCCAATAGTAACTTGCTTTCCACAGAGGGTTCTCAGTGTCCAATGGAGATTTCTCCAGTGAGAAAAATAAGAGATTATTTGGTCCCTGATGTTTCAGGGTGGGTTAGGATGTAGAACTAGTGATGTGTGAGCTCCAGGTAGTTGGCTGATAGGACTTTTTATGACTTTCTACCTGAATTTTTCTTGTGACTCTTCAGAGGCCTTTAGAAGAGTGTGCAGAGTGTCTGCCACAAAGCTAACACCTTCTCTCCTGAGTAATGCTCTTCAGATGCCGTGCTGTCAGCTCAGAGCATCCTGCAGGAAAGCTTTGCTGTGTCTTTCATTCGCATGGGGCAACATCATACAGACAGCACAGATAGACCTGTACATATCTATGGTACCCAGCCTGCACCCGGGGAACTTCTCAGCCAGGTGTATGGTGCTCCCATGGGATGGGCCGTGCCCCAGAGCAGAGGTCCCAGCAGGGGTCCTGTCAGAGCTCTGCCCTCCCAGCCCATGGCCAGCTCTTCCCTTGCACCTTCTCATCTGCCCACACTTACATTCCCAGCTTCTGGGACACCTTTCAGAAATGTTTGTTATCCCACTTACCTGAGGAAATGATAGAAAAATGCTCAACTGCCAGATCCATCCTCCTTGGCAGGGAGCAAAAGCTTTCTCTTTTTTTTTTTTCTTTTTTTTTTTTCCTCCTGTCCCCCCCCTCCCCTGGCTGAATCACTTTAATTCATTTTTAAGGGTGCATGAAGAAATCATTTCAGTACAGGATCCAGCTCTTGGATCCTTTTATTTCATAAGATTTGTCACTTGGTAACATACTAGGTCTTGGCTTTTTGCTATGCAGGGGATGACAAATGAAGGATCAAACAAGAGAATTAAATGATGAGGAGTTACGAAATCCTCATTTTGTTTTGCTGTCTCATTATGGTATGAAGAAAACCACCCTTGTGTTTGCTTCCCCCCCTCATGGGTTAGTCTTAGTACTTGTACTGGAGAGAAAACAGGGGAAAAGTTGTACCTTCTGTCTTCCTATTTCTGTTCCAATTAATCCAATTTCTGTTTGGGCAATAGCCATTCCCACTTACAGTAGGTACAACTCACCAACCTTGCAACTACATTTCCTTCTACATAAATCAATCTCTCTTTAATTTTATCCTGTACTGTATTTGACCAAACCCTCAGGAATTGGTTATAAAAACTATACAAGTTCAGCTTTCTATTTTGATCAATTCTGAGGGCTGTAGGCAGGTATTCTGTAATGTAATCAGTGCTCATGGATAGCTGAAGTGCAGTACAACAATGTTGATGTTGAAAATCCAGCAACAAATTTCTAGCCACCTGTGCTGTCTGCATTGTTCCCAGTTTTTGAAATGCCAACTTGCAAGTTAAAAGCATGGGATACAAAAGTTTTCAAGACTCAAGCAAGACTCTTATTTTAAAATATTCATTTTAAAATTATTTATCACTTCCATATGGCTGTCGTACGACGTGGCTGCATTATATATGGACATCTAATAACAACTTTAATTGGTCTTTAACAAGGGAAATATTTTTTGTGTGTGTAGATGTACAATCCTGCTCTGGTTCTCCAGCTGCATTAGAATAAAAATCAGTGAGTTCATCAACCCAACCAGCTTAGAGAAAAGCACCCGAAACCTTCCCAAACTGGTTGTGGGATTTGATTCTCTGCAAGAACCCCTTTGGTGCTGTGTGGGTGGGAGGGTGTGAACATCCTTCACCCCAGGTCTTGCAAAATGCTTTAATTGTAAAATCATAAAACCTGTCTGGAGGGGTGACACTGGGCGAGGTGTGAGGGGGCTCTGAGCTGGGGGGACCAGCTGTGACCCTGCTTTGCTCCTGGGCTTCTGTTCTAATGACAGGCTTAAAGAAATGGGAGAGGAAGAGCATCCACAGAGTGTGTGAGAAAAGAGGCCTTTCTTCACTCAGTCTGTGACAAGTCATTTGGGTCTGCACCTTTATCTGCGCTTCCCCTGTGATGGGCAGCTCCTGGGGCACTGCCCAGACCTTTTCCTGTGAAATGTGCCCTGAACCTTTCCTACATCCTTGTGAAAATCTCCTCCTTTCCCCCAGGTCTGTCCATGAGCTCTCTCCCCTCCACGGGGAACGTGTCCAAGTGCCAGCTTTGGGAAGGGTTTGGTGGTGGAGGAGGCTTTTTGGTGTCTGTGGCAGGGGATGGAGAGCTGGGGGAGGTGAGGTGGCTGGAGGACCAACCAGACTCAATTCAAGAAGTGAACTACTATTTTCTTACAGGTTTTGAAGAGTTTTGCATTTCTTGATGAAGTTGAGGCTGAGATTTTACTTTTTCCAAGTCTCCTACCTGGTAGTAAATGAGTCCAAAAAAGATTTCTGTCATGTTACAATAGAAAATGAGACAGATTGTGCCATTGCTTCAGCTTTCATTTTAATACCTGCCAATACCATTTTTGCAAATCCTGGAGTGTAATATTAAAAAAAAAAGTGTAGCTAACATGAGGTTAAAAAAATGTCTTTAGTGTGTAAAATATGAAGCTGGATGACACATAGGCAGCTGCAGATGCACTAATTTGATTTCATGCCTTAGAATCAGCTGTTCCCCTGCACTGAAAGGCACATTTACATCCATCTGTCAAAGTCGGTTCCTTGTCTTTTCAGAGCTCCTCCGCTCTTGTTTCACCCCATGCTGTGTTCACGGGGGTGAGTTTGGAGCAGACTTTTCCAGCCCACCCATGTTTTTCAGGAACTTCCAGCAAAAATCTATTTCCCCCCCCCTTTTTTTTTTTTTTGTTTTCACCCTTTTAGTTTCTTTCCCCTCCTGAGTCTTAGGGAGGCATTATTACAGGATTATTAGACAAGGAACGTAGGATCTGAGTGTTTAAGCTTTAATCCTCATAAGCCAAAGCCCCAGCTACAAAGCTGGGTTCATGACATTGGAAATCGTTTGATACCCAGCAGTGGGGAGTTGGGTGTTGTGAGGGGCAGCACCTGGGCTGGTGCTGGGGTGGGCACTTGGCAGAATGTGGCATCACTGCTGGTGGGCAAGTGAGGGTGATGGCTGTGTCCCCTGGGGGAGAGGAGAGGGTGGCTGAGGGGAAGGTGGGCTCAAGAGAAGGGCAATGGATCAGCTGAAGGACTCGCACCTGAGTGGCGTCATCCTGGGTGACCCTGTGCTTGGATTAGAGCTGTGTCTTCAGGTGGTCACTCCATCTCCTGGGAAGTCACCAAGGCTGTGCCAATGAAGGAATCCTTGATAACTGGCCTGAACAGCAGCATGCTGGAGCTCAGGTTATAGTGTAAAAAAACAACCAACCAAAAAAAAAACCCATCAACAAAGCAGCAAACAAGCAAAAAAAGCCCCCCAAACTGAAAAGGGAGTAAACCCACATCTGCAATATGTTTGTCTTGCTTGAGGGAACTTTCCTCCAGGCACAGTGTGCCCGGGTGCCTCACTGATGCTGTGCCACGTGGCCCTGGGTTGGCTGGTGCTTCAGGTGTTCTTGAGATGTCTGTGATAAATTTCCAGAGTGGCAGCATTTTCTGTTGTTCTTAATTTTTCTGACTGCATAGAACGTAGGGCAACTGAAATCAAATTTAGATCTTGTCCTGTATCGTAGGTACGAGCAAAATCAATATCTCTCACATTTTCGCCACAGCATGAAATTCTGAAGATGGAAATTAAAGGTGTCTGATAAGCTGCCAAGTCAGCCCAGCCTCTCCTCTCCTCTTTCACTTAGTTTGTAGTGAGTGACTCGTCAAGTTTATCAGAGGCTAAAATTGTTTTAGGACTTAATTTGCCCATTTAAGTACAGTTGCTATCAAGAATCCGTTACCCCTCAGATACTCACTTGATGCCATCATTGGCATCAGACTAAAATGTGCTTTAAAACATAAACTCTCTATGGAAAGATTGTGTGAGGAGGAAACATTGGTGGGCTGTTCAAACGACAGGGCTTATCTTTGCTGCTATGAGACGCAGTGAGTTCTCTGATGCTTCTCCCTGGCTGTGGGGAAGAATCAGCTCCCTGTAGTAGAACCTGTAACAAATCCTTGGCAAAGAGAAAGAACAAAACAGAGGTCAGTGCTGAAGCTGCACGAAGCTTATTAATTCGTGCTTCATGAATTTTCATAATGCTAAATTGTCTTTAAAGTGAAGAGGCAATTGTCATGTCTTTATCCAACGTATAATTAAGCAAACTTACTGCTGAAAGATACAACAAAGATGAAATGCTTGGGGCTGGATTGTGCGACTCTTTCTTGTGTTGGTGAGGACTTGGTTACGCTCCTACGGTTCAGACCAGCACTTGCTGTATAGAACAGGATGTACAGAATCACTGGGGCTCCAGCGAGGCTCTGTGTTATCATTCTCAGCAATTCTTAAAATTATTTTTTTCCCAAGCAGTGGCCAGGGCAAGAACTGTGAGTGTTTCCTTGAAGTATCAGGACTGATGAGGTAATGGTAGGAGTCAGGCAGTAGCTTATTTCTGTGGAAAAGAAACCCAGGTGTTTAGTAGCATTTGTGATAGATCGGTAATTGTGAAGCATCTTGATTTTTCTAATGTAGCTAAAACAGTTGAAGCCTTCAATATGCTTGAAAAACCTCTGATTTCTGTTGTTCAGGGGGTTGCTTGAGAAAGATGCGCAAAAGTGTGTGTTACATTTGAGATGATCTGTTCTGATGTGGGAGTAAAACTCCTACGCTTTTATGAAGAGAGATGGTATAAAGTACTTGTCAGAGCAGGGCAAGAGTTATGGCTCTGGGAATACGTGGATCTCGGAGGGCTTTTGCTGGGGCAGAGCTGCAGAATAAGGGATTTTGGTCAAGGGGGGAGAAAAACCTCGCCTGGTTCATCATGATTGAATATGCCTGGGCTCTGAGCCCTTGATGCGGGAGAGTGCGTTTTGCTGGAGAGAGCTGCAGGCTCAGGTAGTCCCTGCAACCAGATTTCTCTTTTCATTGTAGTGCCAGGTGAAATATAAGAGGGATGAGAATCTCCTCGTTCTCTCTTAATTTCATCTCTTCCAGTCTGAAAATTAGAACTGCTTTCTCAGTGGGACCTTTACCTTTTACATCACAAAGCTTCATCCTCCCCCTCCTACTTCCCACCACTTAATGGGCTGTAGGCAGCCGAACCAGAGGCTGCGAGAGGAGCGAAATGATAATTCATTCGGGATGGAAGCAGGAGGCAAAATGTAATCCATCATATCTGCTCTATCTCATTATGGAGGTGAGATACAAGAGAGGGCAAGCTGTTAATAAACTGGCGGATGAAGTTATTTTACCAATCTGTTACAGCAAGCGGGGATAGACGGGGGTAGAAGTGCATTATTCACACCTTTTCCTAATCCTTTTGTTCCTTATTCTGTGGAAATGCCGTTGCAAAGCCTGTAAAGCAGCCTGGCTCGGGGAGCTGATGTCCAGCCCCTCACACCTTGTGCTCTCCTGTTCCATCACATCTTGGTAAATAACCCTCCCAGGCGCTGGAGGAGGCATCGCTGCGGGGTTTGCTGATTGTCCAGGCTGGAGGGTTCACCCCAGCTTCTGCAGAACTGTTCTTTGCTGTGGCCATGGCAGATTTCCTCACCCCTCAAAATGAAGCTGCCCCCACCTCCCAGGAGCTCTGGGTCCCTGTGAGCTGCCCCCACTGCTCACTGCCCTCCCTCCCCATGCTGTGAGGAGCTGAAGGGGCTCAGAGAGCAAAGTCCTGCTTCTGCTGAGAAATACTTTGGGCAAGGCAAATATTTTTGTCCAGTTCCAGGCTCTCCGGTTCAAGAAGGACAGGGAGCTGCTGGAGAGGGTACAGCAGAGGACCACAAAGATGATNGGTTTTATATCCCTGACCCCCACCCTGCACCCCCCCCAGCTCCTAGTGTGCTGCAGCAAGGATGGGTACCAGTTGGGGGGTACCGGTGTGTGGGGATGCAGAGCTGTCAGTATTGGTACTGTGGGTGTGATGGGGAGCTGGGGTCTGAAGGGCTGGAGCATTGTACTACATAAAATACTTCTACCATTTCCATTCATATGCAAATGTCTTGACAGAGATTGAGTCTGGTCAAGTTTAAAAGCTGCCTCTGAGGGACCAGTAGAAGTGTGTGGAAAATGTGCTTCAGCACTTATTTTGCCCTTTCTTTCTCTACCCACAAGACCAGACACTTCTCTTCTACTGTTTTTCATCTTGTAACGTCTCCCTGGCGAGGGTGAGACCTTCTGGAGCTGTTCTCTGGGTGGATTGGTACCGTGGCAGTGCTAACGAGGTTTAGGTTTCAGGGCTGTTGTCTTAGTGAGCTGGGCTCATGTGTCGTTGTGGTTTGTGTGCACGACAGTCTGCAGAAGTAAGACTTCAGAAGAAAAATGTTTCACGCATCCAGAACATATTGTAATGGAGTTAACGCAAAAGGAAGGGTAGTTAGCCACAGAAACATGCTAAGAATGTTTTTCTTCTCTCTAGAAAGAAAATTAAAAACAATTCCAAACCAAGCCCTGAGACCCTGTATGTGCAGGCATCCAACCTCTCTTTGCATATTTTTGGTTACTTAGTTGGGGTTTTCAACAAAGTAGTCAAAAGTTTTGTTCCTCACAAATACAGACCAAAAAGCTTTATTGAGAGCTGTGGGGCTGGGCAGCCCCAGGGAAGCTGTGTGCCCTGTCCCCCCGGGGCTATGGATGGCACCCCCTGGATGCCAGAGTTCGGCTGAACTGTGTCATTTAGATCTGTAGGTGCTCTGGGCTGTAAGGTGGAAGGTGTAAATTATCATTATACCAACCAAATATGGTTTGAAGGAAGGAGCTGTAACAAATGACCAAGCATCTTTCCATTTGCATTATGTTCCTCTATTAGAAGTGGTTAGTTTTCCTCATATCTCTCCTACTACATCTTGGTCCTTAAATCTTGACCCCTTAAATCTGTGATTACTTGTGTTAATTCCTCGCATCTTGCTCTGATTTGGCCTAAATGTTGGGTTCAACCCCTCCACTGACAAAGCCTTCTAATTCCTTGGTGCCCTGACTGTTATTTTCAACCTTTATGATACTTAATGTCTTTAATTGTTGTTTCTTTAGGCTCAGTTCGTGAGTAAACTTTAATGAAACCACCAGTAACTCCCTTGCCACAAAAGCTTTCTCCTCCCCACCTTCCTTCCCAGCTGTCACTGCTCTGGCAAACAGTGGTAGTAATAATAACAACAGAATAACTTGCAGAAGATAAATGAGGTTCCTGAGTTGAAAAGACTCAGTTCCTCTGTTTGCACCAGGGAGGAGGAGATTGAGACATAACCTCATTAGCATTTCTGGATGATCACAATAGGGCTGCAGGGGTTGAGACTAAATGTTTTCCAATTCAAAGGAGAGGAGAGGAAATTTACAGATGATGACTTTATTAAATTTAAATTACTATAAAAATACCTAGGCAAGGCTTTAGTGATGACATGAAAATCTCTTTTAGACTTTCCTTCCTATTACACAGGATTTTGAGCAAGAGCTGTGAGAAGTGGTTGCATGGTTTCCCTCCATTCACACTTAGACTGGTTTTTACACAAGTTTTAACTGAACTTGCAAACATTAAAATTCTGAATTTTTGCATGTGCAACAATGAAAGAGAAAAATATCTTTGAAAATTCCCAGTGAAGGACTTTCTGGGAGGCTTTGCTAATGTTGGCTCCCTGCACTCAAAGTGTCCTAACTCTTAAGTTCACGGAAACAAATCTAGAAGTGAAAGAAATGTAAGCAAATAAACAAAATAATTAGTTTTGTCCTGTCATCCACACCACCCTGAGTGAGCTGCAAATGGCCTAGAGCCCTTCTTGAGAAGGTAGATTGTTGAAAAAACAGTATACCTCGCTGACCGTAAATGGCTCAAAGTATTATCCGGAATTCTGGTCTCACATTCATTTTTCAAATCAAGATAATGGCCAATTCCTGAAACATGCTTTTACAGAAAACACTGATTATTCCTTCTTTGTCACAAGCCTCACCACGGTTTGCTGAGTGATAATGTCTCCTCTCCTTGGAAATTTTCCTTTCCAAAATAGGACTCAAATACTTGAGAGCCAATTTGAGGAAGATGTCAGTGCCATGCTGAGCTAAATCCTGAATAAAGGACTTAATTTCCTACAACTGCTGGCTGGCATTTTTCAGAAGCTCAGAGCTCCTTCTAGAAAGGAGCAGTGGGAATGTGAAGTGTATATTGGCCAGAAACAACTGAGCTGCCCTAGCTGTGGTGTGTGGCTGTGAGAAGAGCACTTGAGGCCACTCCTAACCCAACTGGCACCGTCACTTGTGAAAGGAGCAGGGCTGTGTGTATTTGACAAGCAGTGTTTCATATCTCCTTGGAGCCCGTACATCTCCTGAGTAACACAAGCAATCTCATTCAAATTTCAAGTTCATGATGACATGAAGGCATATGCTTCCAAAAAAATTATGATAAATGCGTATTATCATCATTTAAGCTCTCCATCAGAAAGCCCTTTCCTGAATAAGCTGGAGGAAGCGCTTAAAGTGTTTTTCAAATCTGCTGGGTCTGTGGTCCTGAAGGGTTAGATTGCACATCTTGCCACGGACAGATGTTAATGAAGATAATTGAAGATGTTATTAGGAGAATGTGTTTGTTATCAGAGGTTGCTTATGGCATTATTACTCAGAGTTACACTTCATTAATATCCATTTTTCATGGCTTTGCTTTGCCATTCATTAGTCGCATGACCTTGTGTCGCTGGAGGAAGTGTCAGTGATAAAGAATATGTACTTAGTCCTGGGCCACCCTCACTTACCCTGATTTTTCAGTCTCCAGTCAAAACCCCCCTTTTCTAGCTCAGCCATAAAAGCAAAGACCACAAGCCCTGGGTGAGGAGCTGCATGTGCAAATGCCCCATCAGTGTGTTTGCAGTTGTAACTGAGGGGTTTATTGCCACACCTGTAAAACCTTCTCCCAAATAAACAAGTAAATATCAGTTCATAGAGAAGCAGCACATGGTGATCCTTTAATTTAACTTGGTAAAGTAAAAAATGCTTGAAATCTGCTAGTACCCACTTTACAAGAACATATTTTACTGTATTGCTATGGGAAATATGTAATGATTATCTCTTGTTAGAATTGCTGCCAAGTATTTCCAAACAATCACATTTCCTTTCTGGAAGTTTTGTTTTGATAACTACAGCTCAGTCAGGAATGTTAAACTTTAACATTCAGAGAAATATAAACGTTAATTTGGAAATGCTGATTATATTGAGCTTTGATAGCCCAGAATTAGTGGAAAAGCCCTTTTCAGAACAAGAAGTCTGTGTGTACTTGATGGGTGCGGTGGGGTATGGACAAGGGGCCTGTGACGCTGGGCAGGGTTAAGAGTCTGGGCTTGGAAAACTGAAATTCAGGACTTCTTCATTTTATTAATGGCCAACTTGGTATAATTAAGAAGCAGATTTTTCCTAAGGAGAAAAAATCTAAAAAGCAATTAAACACCAAAGTAATCATCACACAAAGGATAACGAGGTGGTCTTTGCCCCAGTGAACCAGTCTATTCATTCGTGGCATCTGGAAGTGGGCACTGGGCACGGAGCCGGCTGTGATGCTTGTTGACAAAACGCGTGGCCTTAAGTCATTAGTAAGATGATTATTTGGCAGGCTTGTGCTAATTTTTATAATATTGGCAGTTTGATTAATATGTTAATGATCCTAATTTCCATATTGAGTTTTGTCACTTTAATTTGTCTAACGTGCCAGCAGGGAGAGTATTGGCAGCGTGAAATCTATATAAGAAGGAAAAGGCAGAAATTCCGAACTAACGATGACACATTGGTCTGTATTTTCAGTTTTGCTCAGGCCATTCCATGCAGCCAGAGTCATGTCGAGTGGCCATTCATGTCATTTACTCTTGTTAGTCCTCTTACACCACCGAAGAATCAGATCCAGTATCTTTAATAACCACGTGTGTTGCTCAATTATGCTAAATTACTTTTACATCTTTGTCTCCCCATATATACATTGCTACAACAGTGTGTTTATTCAATACCAGGTGCTGTCTAGATATTATTGTCTATTAAGCTCAGCATTGGGATAACTCTATATTATTTAATGGTGTGTATTATAGAAGTTGGTCTTGTGGTACATTCAGTGTTTAGGAGGAGGTGAATGCCAGTGGCTGGTAAGGAAAAAACATAAAATATCAATATTAGTTAAAATACTTCAAGTAAGTATCTGAACGCCTTACAGAATGCCTTTTGTTCAGAAGTTTTCCCAGTACAGCTTCTGCAGTAACTGGTGTTCTCCAAATGTGGGACAGTTTCTCTAAAAAAAACCTCCCAACTGCCCTTCTTGTAACGCTTATGGTTTCCTCCCAAAAAGGAGTTCCTTCAAGCTCTCCTCGCTGCCATCACTGCAAACTAGGACACACGGCTTTTATTCTTCTCTGCCCCACGTTTCTGCTCATGGTTGTTCTTCTGCAAGCTGATTCCAAGAGTGTCTCTGGTAACAGGAGACTGTCTCTTTATTAATGCACTGTAACATCAAGTATATTAGCATCAAGTTCTCACTCAGCTCTAAGTGTTACTTAGGGATATTAATCGACTGCTGCTTTATTTTAATGTGCTAATTTAGGATTAATGAATATAAAGGTTTGATTTACAGAGAGGTCTTTGATTTGTGGCTTCTGCTGTACCTTCGCTTCCATTCCTTTTGCCATAGAACTCCAGCCAGATTAGAGTTCAGCCCGAGCAGTGTGTGCTAGTTCTCAGCAGTGGTTATTAGAGGCATTACAGAGGATGTGTCCCCAGATCATGGTGATGCCCCCTGACATTGTTCAAGGGGAGAGTATGATCCCTTTGGATGGAGGAAAAGGGTTTTCTGACATATTTTTTCCTCCTCCTTATAATTAAAACATATTTGGTTTGTTCATCATTGGATGTGATCTGATGAATACCTGTACCTGCCCTATCTCAGTGTCTTTTATTGTCATTAGTGTTTATGCTTTGTATAACTAAGAAAATAATTAGCATGCTTTTTTTTTTTTTTTATTTGCAACAACGTTTACCAAGCTGGTAGCGAGATGTGTACAGTATATCATAATTTTATGGTGTCTCTGTAGCCATACAAAAGCAGTAGAAGAAAAATGCCATATAAACAACTACTCAGGCAGACTTTGAATGATCCCGTAATTTTGATTTATACTTTGCATTTCATGGAACTGTATTAGCAGTTAAAGTCTATGGCTAAACGATTCCCAGCACAAAATGAGTCAGAAATACAAAAGAGAGCTTACAATGTAAGATTTAGTGCTGGGGACTTTGTTTAAATTCAGAGGTTGCGTGTAAATTATACAGTCCTGGTTGTCACTTTTAACTAACAATCCCACCCAATACAGCAGAGCCGGGTAATTTGTCCAGTATTTCTTTATGAGATGGTAAGCTGCAGTTTAATTCTGGGCTCCCTTCAAAGGCAAAGGAAACTCATCTCTCAGACATAAGGTAATAGCGTGACCTAACGCTTACTTCAAAATAAACCTGGCTGCCACCTAATCATTATGCATCGCACCAAGGCAAAATGCAGCACTATGGGATTGCTATATATAGCAAGAACATACGGCAGTAGATGGAGAAAAATGACACAACTGCCAGTGGGATTCAATAGATAAAATGACTTGAAGAGGACAAATAGGGTTTATCCTTTCCTGGAGCAGTTGCTTTTTCTACTAAAGACTTAGAAGTTTTTGCTTTATTTTTGCACTGTTGGCTGCCTGCCTTAGACTTCACTTCTCTATGCCAGGGTGGTGTTTCCTCTGAGAGGACACCAGCCCAGTCTGGAGTAGACAGAAATTAGTCTCTGTGGTGATTAGTGGAACAATACAGACTGGCCATGGAAGGAAGTGTTATTACTATTTATTTTTTTTTTGGTGGTTGTTACAAGAGTAATTTTCCCAGGAGGAATATGTGGTACAAGGTACAACTCCAGGATAACTCTATTAGAGGAGAAGAATTGATCAGACGTTTTGGTTGTGTGTCTGTGTAGGACTCTATTCAGGACAGCGTTGGCTGCATGCTCTGTATTAGTTCACTCACACATAGGACTTCAAAAGCTTTAAAAATCTAAATTTAAGCTCCCAAGATGCAACAGCATATTACTTTCCTGAAATCACTGATTGAAATATAATCGCTTTTGCCCCAGTAGATCCTAAAGCACTTTGCAGCCTGTACATCATCGCTGTCTATGAAAAACAAACCCAACCATCTCTGAAAGAGAACATACCATCTGTTTCACAGGACGTAACAGCACTGTCAAACAGCTCCGAGCCAGAAAAGGCTGTGGAATGGGTATTAATTTTGAAAATACAGAGGATGTCTGGGTAGATACAACTTCAATGTAGATGGGAAGAGGGGTTCAGCAGCTCTAGAACCAAAACAGAGCTGTAATTTAATTCAAGTTAAAACTTCCCCCATCAGGGGGGTCTCCTGGGTGGGAACAATTCCCCTGAAAGTGAACTCAGTGCTGTGACTCCGCTCCTGAGAGAGAAAGCGGTGTGTTATCAAGAAAGTGTGTTCTAGCCAAAAACCCAATAGATAAGGAAAATGCTTAAGGTTAAGGGATCTACGCTACAGCACTTACAAGGTACTGGAGCATCTCAGTAAAACGTCATTTATTGATGTCTTGCAAGGAAAATGTTGATTCCTTTTTGTAAATTACATTTTCCATCAAAACTCACTGAGACTGAAAAATTACTTGTGACTGACAGGCTTTATGTGCTCCAGTTTGATGTGAATGTTTTGGCCGGTGGAGCTAGAGAATAATTACATAGACTAACACGTTTGGTGGGTGACAGACAACATCTTCATTTTCCAGAAGTTGCTTTAGGAATACTTTTTCTCTCTGCTCCTGTCTCTTCCTTTCCATAATGAGATGCTTCCCACCTCCCCTTTCTCTGCCCCTCGGGGTTTGCTTTAGGACTGGACGTGGGAGCTTGGCCAGCGTGGGGGCGGTAGGAAGGTGAAGCTCCAAGTGCCCTCCATCCATGTCTGGGCACAACTTTTGAGCCCTGTTTAATGCATCACTCAGTCTCCTGTGCCGTGAAGGTCTGACAGAGCACACATGGCTTTGCAGCTGGGAGGGACCTGCCCAGGTCTCAGCCCTCTGGAGCTTGGAGGTGGTGGCAGATACTCCCATTTCCTCTGTGCAACTGTCACTGCTGCTCACAGTGGTGTGTTTAGAGTGACAGTGATGCTCTGGGGTGCTCCCAGGCTCTGCTGGCTCCCTTTGCATTGTGGCTTCTGAAGGGCTGGACACCAACCAGCTCTGCCCCAGCCCTGGAAAAAATCTTCTGGTATCTCACAGGAGCAGAGCCCTTGAGGACAGGGGACATCCCTGGCCCTGGACAGCCTTCACGAACCAGGGTGATTCCTGATTCCACTCCAGCTGGCACAGGGCAAATCTGGAGCATCCCTTTGCTGTGGCTCAAAGGGAAGTAACAACAAAAGCAGTTTTACACCTTCCAGGGTCTGGCCCTGCAAATCTCTGCCTTTCACTCTGTGAATGCCTTGGTGATTCCCAAAACTTCTGAAATGCATCCCAGAGCTCATTTGTTGCAAGTGGGGCCTGAAGGGAATAAAGACCCAAATATCTAACTTTAATATGCAGATGGCAGAGTTAATCCACTAGATGAGTGTAGCAGAAGAGAATAATGTCTAACATTAAGGGAGCTATTTCTTAGCCTGATTAATATTACCATGAAAGCATATGGGTTGGAAGAGACGTGCTGTAATGACTTGCTGATCCTTGTTTTGCACGGTTCCATAGAAATTGCAGACTTGCACAAATTATAGAGTCAACATATTACTGGGTAACTGAAGAAAAAAAAAAAAAAAGCCAGAAATGGCAATTTCCATAGGTGGAGGTAGGCTTACATGTCACACTACAGCTGGCATCCCTGCAAATGCAATGGCTTTGATGGCAGTTGTCTGCTAAAATAGGTGGGCGGGTAATGAAAGAATAGATTCCGAAACTTAATAGTCTGCGTGAGGGCACCACTGCAAGATGGAATATAAACCCCAGTGATACAGCACAGGAGATGCCCGTGGAAGGATGTGCTTCCCAACAGACTATGGAGCTAATCCTGCTTCAGGTGCTGGGTCTGCCAGGTATGAACCATTAATGCCCCCCCAAAACATGGCCATTTTCCTGGTTCATGTTTCTTTGGTGATGGCCAGGCGTTCATTCTGTGCTTGGGGCTGATGCAGCACCCCTGCACCCACTGCTTTGCCAGTTCCCGGGGGGTTCTCCCCTGTTTCAGAAGGTATTTGCCAGATTTAGAGGTTGCCAGTCTGGGATAAAAAGATGGGCTTCAGTGCATTCTGGGAAACTCTGGAAGACTTTCAGCAGAAAATAAGGTAGGCTGAGAAATGGCAGTAGATTCATGAGCTAAAAATAATTAAGGTAAATCCTGGAGCATTTCGGTTCCCCTTCTTCACTCTGTTTTCAAACAGAATATTCTGCATGATGAATTGTGAAAGTGCAGCACATGCTGGGAGGCTTTAACTGTCTCCTCAGACCATAAAGGGGAAGAAAAGGAATCCTGGAATTGTTGATGGTTTAGGAGAAAGCTAAATACAGCCCAGGAAGAAAAAGGCTATACCTTAAAAATTAATTGTTCAAGTACCAGGTCATTGTAGAGTAATGCACCGTGAAATTATGTTATTCTCTGGGAGAATTTCCATAAAGTTTAACACTCCATGACACATTCTTTTTCTATTGAAGTTAGTTAAAAATAGTACATAAAAGTCCTCAGTGTGCCGAGAGATCCTAAGTCTCACTTGAAACAAAGCCGTGGGAGCGGGAGGGGAGGCAGAGGGGACCGTGCCACCCCAGCACACGCCGTCAGCCCCTGCCCGAGCCATCGTGCCCAGGAGCCATTAGTCTTGGTGTGTTTTTACTGTTACTCACATTGGGATAATGAGATTATTGGAATTTTTTTTTTTCCTAATGAGAATGAGACAGAATACCTTGGCCGCTAAATGATTTAGTCACGGAGGAAAGCCATTAGTCTCCACTTGATTGCTGTCAAATGGTGGAAAATTGGAACATTATACTGATATTTCTTGTGAAGGGGCATATTTTTCCTGCTTGTTTGGTGTCAAATGGGATGGTAAAAATATTTGTCGAAAATGGGTGGTTCTTTGTAAGCTTTACTGTAAGGAGAACAGATCCAGGTCTATGGCTGGTGGGTGGAAGCTGTCCTGGGAGGCGAGCGGGGAGCAGAGGAGTCGGCTCGTTGGGAGCACGGGGGTGATTCCCACGGGCTGGGCCTGATCTGAATTCATGGCAACACTGACTTCCGAAGGGCATTTCTCAAAAAAACGTGTGTTTATTTTGCAAAGCAGCACAGCAGGCAAGCATCTGTTTATTTACATGTTTTATTTGTGTGACAAGTGCAGCCTCCTGGAGACTTGGAGGCCGTTTGAATCATATCTGAAGTGACGATTTTTCTGAAAAAACCCTCTTCTGGGCTGACTTTGTAGGCACTAAGCCTTGTGGTGCTCCCGTGAATAAATATGAACTCCCAAGCTTTT
Source organism: Nycticryphes semicollaris (assembly GCA_013400055.1). NCBI lineage: Eukaryota > Metazoa > Chordata > Aves > Charadriiformes > Rostratulidae > Nycticryphes > Nycticryphes semicollaris. The sequence goes on from VXBJ01007267.1 coordinate 557,706, forward strand.
ATCGGCAAATATGCCATATCCCACAAAGTTTTCAACCAGTAGAATGGAAAGATGACTAGGCAAGAGATGCTGATGGCCCCAAGTCAGAAAGACCTTGGTTGAATGGTCAGCCTTCTCCTGGTAGAGGAATAAAATCTAAACAGGGAAAGAAAATAGCCTTGCTCTGTGTAGTTAACGTCTGCATTTTTTGCCTTTTTTTAAGAAAGTCTTAAATGACTGTGAAGTAAAATGTTCAAAGTGCCTAAAGTGATTGACGGGCTTTTTTTAGGAGTTAGGCTTTCAAAATGATGGTGGTGCTCTTGGAAATATTGCCTTTGCAGCTACGAACAGGAGCAGAGTGCTTCTGAGCACTACATTCCTCCCTTTTATTTCTTTTTTACTCCCTTAAGCTCTGCAGATGCAGCAGTTTTCTGGCAGGAGATGACAGGCCAGAACTACTAACCAGCTTCTAAAGGCGAGATTAATTATAGGTCGGTTTTATACATGGCACCGCTCAAGAAACTGCAGAACTGACTTGCTGGGCACCCAGGTCTGATGCAGAGGGGTTGGACTGGATGATCTTCAAGGTTCCTTCCACTCCAAAGGATTCTAGGAGTCTACGATTCTGTGTCCTCGCCCGGGTGTGAGCAGAGCTGGTGAGACCCGTGGTGTGGGAGAGCTGGGGCAGCTCTGTCTGCTGCAGGGAGAGGGTCCCTGTTGGCCCACAGCTGGTGGTTAATGTTGGCTGGTTTGGTGGCTTTTCTGAAGCAGACTGTTAGGAGACCCCTGTGACCAGCACCACTGTGAAACCCGCAGCGCTGTCGACAGCAGGATCGTGGTTTGCAGGGAAACTTCACCATGGAGAAAGAGAAAAACTCTGTGGGGTCCCCCTGCTCAGACACAGGAGAACCTGCTTGTCACCACTGTGCATTGCCCAGAGCACTGTCCTCCCTTGTCCCTGCCCTTGAGAGCCTGGTGGTAAAAGCTGGGTGGTAGCAACAAGAAGGAGATAAAGAGAGAGAGGGAATGGCAAGGTTGGTGTTGGAAGTATTGGAATGACTTGAGCATTGTGGATTTGGGAAGAACCACCCAGCTCAGAGCCCACACAGGGAACGGCTCAGGGTGAGGAGCAGCACCGTGCAGATGGGCAGGCATCTCTCCTCATCTTCCTTTTCATGCTCCAGACAGACCAGCTCCAGACTGTTTAGCAGAAAGGAAAACCCTGCCTATTTCAGACTTCCTTATTTACTTTTGCTGCCTCTCTCCCTCCTTTCCCCTGCAATAAATGTCTGTTTTATTTATTCAGGGTTGCACCCCACTGTCCCTAAATCACCAACCTCTGGTGTCGCACAACAGCCGAGCAGAGCTGCTCGCAAAGACAATTTCCAGCTCAAGAGGACCATATGCTACAACAGCTGAATTTTAAATGAAGGGATGTTTTTTCCCCTCTNTGGTGAGGCTGAAGGAGAAGGCCTGAGGGCAGTGTCACAGCACCTTGGGCTGGTTCCCTGTGCTAAGTCTGTATCCTTCAGCGATGGTTTACTGAATTTGGGTTTGATTCACTATTCTTTTCCCTCTCTTATTATAGCACCGTTATTGGGTCTTCTATGAGCTGTGAAGAGTCTTAGTGCCAGGCCTGGGGATGCTGGGAGGAAAAGCAGTAATAGAGGGGGTGAAACAGCGTGACAAAACACTTCTGGTCCATTTTGGAATTAATGAATTTCAGAAGCTATCAATTACATCCCTTAACTGGGGAGCACAGATTATAAAGAGGAATATAATTAGTGGCAAATGCTGTGAGATATATAAAGACAAATTGGGGAGTGGGATGAATGGGAGCTCATATATTTTATTAAGAACCACATTTTGATGTAATCATTTATTACTGGGGGTCTCTTGAAGTGATTCCAAAATGCAGGTTGTGCACATGGGAGCAGGAGCGAGGTTGCTCCCATTACTAAATCAAGTGTAAGAGATTATTGATTCACAAAGAAAAATTGGTGTGTTTTAAAAGTGGAAATAAATGGACTTGGTGCAGTGTTCCCTCTTTGCTATCAAGTAGCTCTTTATAGGTTTGTGCTCGGTTCCCTGCGGTGCCCATTGTGTGATTAAATGGCTTTACCCTCAGAGACTCTGCATTTCCCTGGGTGAAGTTCAGGGCCTGGGAAGGGGCAAGTGGGGACCCACTGTAGCTTGTAAAATATGAAAATAAGCAAAGCTTTGCATTGACTTTCATTTGTGGATCTCGAAACACCATCAGAACCATCAGAATAAGGTGTTCCAAGTTTTCCTTGCTAGTTTACAGAAGGCGGAGTAAAGGCGCAGCAGGGTGTTAGGAGGTAGCGTTATGTTCCTGTAGATCTGGAGATCTCCAGCAGGTCCTGTCCCCTCTCACTGGCATTGCCCACCTCTGCGTTACTGGGGCCTTTGCTGGGTGACCAATGGAGACACAACATCGCTCCCAAACCGGCTCTTTTCCAAGCAATATACCTAATCATTATTAATGACAAAAGGGTGACCTATAGGCTTCCAAATATAATCCATTTTCAAATCTCCTATTTTCCCCCCAATCCTTCAATCTAATTAGGCTCACATCAGTATATTATTACAGAACGTAATCATTCCTTTCTTCTAATAACATTCATGGATAATTTTATTTCTCATTTTCAGCCTCCTACTCCTGTGGTGTAATTAGTGTCTCTGGCACCTCGTGACGCTCAGAATGAGTTGCAGCTGCTAATTGCTAATTGAAAAATTAGAAACTCAGTTAGAAAAAAGGATCTAATTAAAATGAAATTAGATAAAATCCCTTCAAACTAGTTTCTTCCTCTTTGCTTTTTCCCCCAGTTCTGCGAACACAGAGCCATTAGCACTTCCCAATTACATTTAATTGTTAAACACAAATACATTTTTATTTGACTTCTTACAGTAACCTTTTATTAGTGAGAGAAATGCACATTTATCACGGAGGTTGTGATTCTCTCCTACCTCAAATTTCAGCAAATCACCTACTCCTCTCTGCCACCCTGTGTGTGGGTCACGGCCTCACGTTCTCATCCCTATCACCCAGTGGAGCAGGATGGGGAACCTGTGCAGGAAATCCTGTACCTACATCTTCCTGACATTAAACTAGGAGGAAACGGGTTTCTGGTGCTGCTCTGGTCCTGCTTTGCCCTGTCCCTGCTGTTCCACCAGGCTCCCAGGGACTGGGATGCTGCAGCCCTGAGCCAGCCCATGCTGGGCAGGTGAAGTGTTGGAAAGCAGCACTCTAGTTATTGCTGTGGCAGGTACAAAAAAATAAAGATTTAACAGTAAATCTACAGACAGTAAAGTGTGGCCAGACTTACCTGCAGTGGAGAGCAATATTTTGTGGGCTGGAACATGGCTCAGACAGGTGACTGGTGGCAGCCCGGAGCTGGCCTGTCCTGGACACTGTGTAACCGCCGGCTTGTGACACAGAGCCAAATGGGGTTTTTCTTAGTCCAGGGGCTGCATATCATCCTCCTCCTCCTCTGCAGGACATGGAACTCTTCCCAATGCACGTAGACCTACTGCTCTCTGCTATTTACTGCTCACTTCTATAACGGTGGTTCTCTTATTGGCCTGGCTGGGAGATTTGGATAATGCTTGGTAGTGGCAGTGGAGGGATGAGAACACATGGACAGCTTTATTCTAACTGTGGAGGAAGTGCCTCTTGGATTTGCCTCTGACATTGACTCAGAGAGGACTACACAGCAATCACAGTTATTAATGTTAATGGGACTATTCAGACGTTTGGAGTTAAGCGTGCACATCAATCTTCTCACAGTCTGAGTGATGTGATGTGTAGAGGAGAGGACCAGGTTTGTAGGTAACGGTGATGTCTTTTATTTAGCCTAATGAGTGGTCAGGAAAAACTGGCGAGTACTCGTGCAAGGTGCTTGGCAGTGGTTATAGGTGTGTTCCTCGTAGGAATTGTTGGAATAAAACCTTGGTGAGTGTTTTAATCCAGTCCCTGCAGACGTCGGTGCTGGGACTCCAGCGGGTATTCGTTGCGCGGCCGGTGCTTAAAGTCTAAGCACTGCTTGGGCTTCATGTGGGATTTACCTTGTATTCAATACTGCCGTGATTTTAGGTGGGGACAAAGCTCAGCTGCCCAGCAGTGCCCTAAACTGGATCTTCCCAGCACAACCAGTGTCGGGCACTGTCTGCTCCAGTGCAACCCAGCAAAGTGATGAGGAATTGCAGCCTTCTGGTGACTGCTCTTCTGATGAAAATTAAGGTATCAGAGCATTGTCCGGCAGAGGGTTTGGCCGAATCAAGCTTGGGTTTGGGACCTTGTGCTGACCTCTTTCTTTCTCTTTGCTTTTAAGGTTGCAAACTCCCCTTGTGTTTTGGAGCTTTCCCACTACCCCATGGTGAGGTGTCTGCTCCGGTGCCGAGTGTGTGCTGATGTTTCTCTGGGAAGTTTAACAATTGGCTTAGAAAATGTAGTGGAGATGCAGGAATCAATAATTTAAGGGTGGGAAATACAGAAATCATGACCCAGAGGAGAATATAAAGATACTGTTCTAATTGTCACTGTGTCAGAAACTCCATAGGACATGGTTATAGAGCTCATGGTGAAAAGGAAGGAGAGGAAGAGTTAATGTAGTCCAGAACCGGGTTACTGATGGCAAATCTTTCTCGCCGTGGGCTAGTAAACCTCATCGAGATAGATGCTGCAACACTCTCGTCTGGGAATCCTGCCCTTGACATAATTAATGCACAGACATGGCTGTCTCCTGTGCCAGTGCTCTCCATCTGTCAGTGCTGGGAGGAGTGGGCCAGGAGGATAACAAGGTGTTCTCTCCACACTGGGAAGCAGAGGGGATTTTGGAGCCCCAAGCCTAACTGGGAAACCTGACAGGAGAAAATCTGCATTTTTGCTTTCTCCCCTCCCACGCAGGTCATTTATCTGAGAGTTAATACTAAATAAATGTGTGGTTTGTTAGGTATTTTCAGGCCCAGACTGAATGGGGCTGTTTGGTGATAGTGAGTGTTCAGGGACTGTAGTTTACGCCATGTAAACCCTCCTCGGTGAGGTGGTAAAATGTGGCAGATAGGCAGGTCTGGGCACCAGAGAGCAAGCTACTGGTGTAAACTGGACAGGAACAACGTATTTTTGTACCAGAAGGGAATTTTGGTGTGCCTGATACTGGAAGTCCATCTGCCTTGCCAGGACACCCTCCTCCTGATGTGCAAGGCATCCGGGAGGTTTCAGGGAATTGCCTCCTTGGCTTTTCTGAATCCTTGGATGTTGCAAACAAGGAAATCAAAATGTCAGATATTACTAATGCACTGATTTCTGTCCACCAGCTCTGATCATTTTTCACACAGAAACTAGGCACAGGCACATCTCTCCTTTACCCCCACACTGTAGGGGTTTTCCAGGGTGCCTTCCCTCTTCCCTTGGCCCAGGGATAACTGGTACCTGAAGGGGGATTTTGCAGAGTCAACAAGCAAACACCAGCTCCCTCATCCCAAACGTGAGATACAAACCGAGATGTGTCTCATAGGGAGGTCACTGGTGGGAGACCAGAATCCTGCCATCAGTCTGTGTTATATCCCCAGCACTGGTATAAATAAAGGTTTTCCGTGCTGGTTTGGCAGACAGTTTCTTTCTCAGTTCAAGTGTCCTGTAAGAAGTTTTCAGTCTCCAATATTTATTTTTTTTTTTTTTTTCAACTAAGATAAAGAGCGAAAGGCTGAGAGAGCGCTGGGGTTGTTCAGCCTGGAGAAGAGAAGGCTCTGGGGGGGGGCTCCCGACAGGACCTACAGGAGAGATGGGGAGGGACTTGTTGTCAGGAAGGGGAGTGATAAGACGAGGCGTAATGTTTTTAAATTGAAGGAGATTTAAATTAGAAAGAACTTGGTGTGAGGGTGGTGAGAGCCTGGCCCAGGTTGCCCAGAGAAGCTGTGGCTGCCCCATCCCTGGAGGAGTTCAAGGCCAGGTTGGAGAGGGCTTGGAGCAACCTGGTCTCAATGATCTTTAAGGTTCCTTCCAACCCAAACCATTCTATGATTCTGAAAATAACCAGGCAAACAGAGATGGTTCTGTGCAATACTCTCGGGGCGCCACCAAATGTGCTCAGTGTTATCTGATGTGAGAGGCACTGTCTGCGGGCAGCTGTGCCGAGGAAGAGGAGGCCACAAAGGGCACAGATCTCTGAGGAGCGTGGCCCTGAGCTACTTCATCCTGGTGATCCTCCGGCTCAGTGCAGTGGGTCATTCTGCTAATTACAGACCTCGTCTCCTGTGTCAGTGCGGCTTAGCAGGGAAAGAAGCGGCGCTCTGGTAGCACGGTTTCCAGGGCTTTTCCAGTTTCTTCTCTAAATAGGGCAAACAAAATCTTAGAAAGTTGTTTCAAGGTTACAAAGGACTTTGGGATGAAATGACAGAGATACAGAACCAGAAAAACATTTAGATTTTTATTGCTTTCATGTGCGGTTCTCATTTTACCGCTGACATTTTATATACCTTGTAGTATTTTCCTACTTACTGTATAACCACCAACTATTATATGCTTACTATATCATCCATCATATATACTATTATATTTAATTATTCTGTTATTGATCTGCTCTGTTTCCATGTGTGAGCATAAATAACATCCCAATCATGGTTTTCAGAATGTAAGGACTTGTGAAACAACACTTATGTGGGTGTTAGATAAATGTGGTCAGAGATAGGGTACCACCTTTATGTCAAAATTGGAATTCAAACTGATGATGTACCTGACATATTTTGTTTCCATCAAAAGGGGTTTACTTGGGTTTGGCCTAAATTTAGTGTAAAAGTGACTCCTTTGCCCTGAGGGGGAAAGTTCTCATTGGCCTTAGCGGAGCCAGAGCCTGTAGGAAAAAAGAAAGCAAAAGGAGTAAAGTATGTTTTGAACTCATAAAAAAATAGTTAAAAAAAAAAAAAAAGGGGAAGGGGGGTAGAAGAAAGGGAAAGATGTTTTACATCCAGTAGCTTTTGCTTTGTGGAGCTTTACCTGCCCAAACACTCAGACCGAGCAGTCACAAAAGAGAGTTAAGTGTCAGACAGTTTGCAGACCGAGTGCTCTGCAGGTGAGCCAATTCCTGGCTTCTGCACAAAACAATCTGCCACACCAAATATTTGTGGCCTTTGGTCATCTGTGGTAGTCACCCCCTCTGGTCACCCCCAGCAGAGCAGGCAGGGTAATCAGGTACAGGGAGAACCGTGCAAACAATGGGGTTCTCCATTAACATTTTGAAAGGTACAGATATACACATACATATATTCTACTGATTTTATTTTTTTTATGTGTCTCTATGAACACATCTAGAACATTGTTGTCACATTCCATTTGCAGTGCGCTGGAGCTCAGTAATGGTGAATGGCAGTAAAGAGGAAAGGGGCAAGAAAGGTTGAAGAGATGTGTATAATCCTGCTGAAAAAGACTTTTCTAAAGCCCCGAGGCTTCTGTGATGGGTCGACAAATGAAACGTGGTTGTGTATGTAGGGAGGATGGAATGAGGAGGGGAGGGCATGATTAAAAAGGACAGATCTTTTGTTAGAGGTTACTGATCCAATGGAAAAGAAAGATTAGTTGGGGGAAAAAAGTGCCTAGAAGGGCTGAGTGTATGAGCAGTGCCCTCAGCCCCGCTTGCATCCACTGTTCTTTTCAGTTAATTTTTTTGAATTTAACGTTCAGGTATTTCCAGTTGACTCCCATGGAACTAAAGCGTGTGTTTTGGAGTAAATAACCACATACAATCATTCCTGGAAACTGCTGTGTGTTATTTCCCCTGCTCACTCTCTGAGCTTGCGTGTGCTGGCTCTGTGGGTGCTGGGGCTGTGTGTTAGAGATAATATTTCCTGCACATACTCACGTGTGGAAACATTTCTAGTTATACATACACAAAGTGAATTCTTTTTTCTTACAATGTCACACAAGATTGATTCAAGCCATATTCTTCCCCTGATAAGAAAGACTGTGTCCATTCTGTAATGGAATAGTATATGAAGCTGGTATGTAAAACGGCTCTGTCCTTAATAATTCTGAAATCTGATAAACACTCCTCAGCGTGTCTTTGGGTACAGGGGAATCTGTGCTTGTTTATGTGAATAATCAAAGTCTGCTTGAAGATGTGTCAACATTCCCAGTTACTGTGGCCAATTAGTCCTTTTTTGGTGCTGGTGGCAAAGGAAACAAATCTGATAATTGATGATACTCAGAACCCCGAGCCAGGGGCTGCATACCAGCCCTGATGAGGAAAGCGGGCAGTAATGAGCTCAATTAAGCAGGGGAACCAGGTAGAGCTGGCAAAATGGGATTGCAGGCAGAAAGTCAAAGAGATGAAGTCAAATGCTGACAAAACATGTACAAATTGTAAAACTAATAATGAAAATTCATGCTCAAGCTGTCAGGACGACACCAGCCATCCCGCATTGCCCCCCGAGTGCAAAATGAGCTGGGAAGGAGGTCGTGCTGCTCTCTAGCAGTTGTCTGTTATCGTGTGTCTCGGCTCAATTCTCCAGATGCAGAAATACTTCCCAAGTTCAAATGAGTTCTCAACTTCTCAATGTGCCCTCAGGCCCATACTGAGTGAAAGCTGAAATTGTGGTGATGGCACGGCAGGGCTGCGTGTGCCTTGGATTTGCAATCCCGTCGTACTCTTGTTCTATTAAGAAATACAGCCCTGAACACATCAGCATCTCTGGAAGAACTCGGGCTTTTCGCTGCACAAACAGTTCAAACCAAATCTATTATCTGTGAGCTTCAGAGGCACCGTGTGCCTGGGGAGGCTGTGGGATGTAGGAGAGCAAAAACAAACATAGAAAAGATATTTTAGGCATCCGAATCTCAGTTTCAACAGACAGAACTAGTAAGTGTTTGAAAATTGTGTAGGGAATTGGAATGCTCCCCTGCTGTGGAGAGCATCCGTCTCAAAGGGCAGCAGTAAAGCCAGGGTAGCTCTTCCTATAAAATAGATTTCTCTTTTTCTCCCATCCATCCTTCCAGATCTTCCTTTGTTAATCCAAACTCAGCAGAGACTGGGGGCATCTTCCTGCAGCTGCCAGCACTGGGGTGGGACTTGGTGTGTGAGCAAAAGAGACTTCTCTAATGTTAATTTAATGCAATAACACTTTTCGCGTGAGAATCCATAAATGTTTTACAAATATTTGGTAGCTTGATTCCGTGCTGTTCCATGGTAGAAGTTCATAAGGATCATTATTTCAACCCTCATGAAGGTACAGCCTGTCCTAGGAAGGCAGGTATTAAGGACGCAGAGCAGCTCTGTGCTGCTGAGAAGCAGAAAGGAAAGACACCACCTTGTTGGGCTGCGTTGTGCAGTGAAGTCAAGGAACTTGTTTTAATTAACCTCACAGAAATCACAGATTTGTATTGGATGTGGATATTGGTGGCTTTAATGAACAGTTCACAGTGTGCATTCAAATTAAGCCTGCCTTTCTACACTCTTCTTTTTTTTTTCATTTTGTGGCTGTTTTTTTATCTAACAGATGAATCTCATGTTACTTGTCACTCAAACAGTAATGCACATGGATGTGTTTGCTGCCTGTTAGTAGAGCCACAGAAAAGCTATCCCACTCTTTGGGCAGAGCTACCTAGTTTTGTTTTTTTCCTCTTCTGATTCTTCCTTATCCTCTTATCCTTTACTCTGCAGTGGAGCTGGTGCTATCCCTCCAGCAGGCTCTGTGCCATCCCGCCCTGGGTGCCAGCGGTGCTGGAGCAACTCTGCCTTGGGAAGCCCAGGCTGGCTTCCAGCTTTAACATAAAGATATCAATTTATTCTCATTTTCCCTAGGCTAGCTTGAAACCTGTAGCTTTAATAAACACGTGAGCAGCGCTGTTGTGTCTTTGGGCACTTACATTGTGCTGGGGTAGCTCTGCAGAAGCAGGAGAGCCTGGAACGCTGGACCAGCTGAGGCACGTGCTGTAAAACAGCATTTTGCTTATGGTGACCAGTATCCACTGTGTCCTTCAGACTGTTATCTCTCCAGTTAGACTGAAAACAGTGTCCTGCTGTTACATTTTGTCAAGCATGTTGGATAATTGTGTGGATAAAACACAAGATTACAGCAAGGCATGAGGTCCTGGGCATGGGCTCATGCAATGGGCAGACCTGCCAGGAGCCTGTGCAGGAGAGGCAGCTGCAGACACCAGCCAGAAGAACTGAATAGAGAAAGTTATTCCAGTGGCCAAAGTCCTCTATTTTGATCATTCTGGCAGCTGATCCTCTTCACTGGAAGCAGGCCGCTTCTATTTCACTAAGTTTTAATAAATTGTAGTTGGACAAACCTGATTTAACTTTGAAGTCAGCCCCGCTTCCAGCAGGTGCTTGGACTAGATAATCCCCAGCGGGCCCTTCCAATTATGATTCCACAAAACACATGATGTTGTTTGTGACTGACTTCTCAACTGTGCGTGAACACACTCATGGATATGTATTTCTTTTTCCCTGAATATTTCTACCTGAGAATTAAAGTGGCTTGCTGGAAATGTTTGCACAAGCAAATCCAATCTCAGTAACCACTTACAGGGAATGAAGAACAAAAGGGGAAAGGGCAGGGGCAATGAAAAGTTAATTTAAACATGCAGACTAATATTTACAGAGCAGCTGTTGCAGTATTTACCCAGCTTTACTAATTATGGACTGGAACATTCCCCCATCCCTGGCGCTGGTGGGACGGAGGGATGGGGAGGTGCAGCGCAGGGTCCTGCAGGGTCCCCAGACCCACGAGGATCCCAGGGGCTGAGTGACATTTCTCTGAGCTGTTGTCACTGACATGCACACCATCACTCCTGCTTGCCTCTCTGGAGGATGCCATCCTCTTTGTGGTGTTTTCCTTAAACAGTGACTCAGGAAGGAAAGTACAAAATCCTGTAAACTTCAGCGCTGGGGTCATTTTGAAACTCTGTCCCTAATTATCAAGTATGAGCAGCTGGTCACGGTGATCTGATTGTGGCTGGGAGTCTGGGGGCGTGTGGGAGAGGTGGGTTTGCTTTCCTCCTGTTGTATCCTCACCCACAGTGCGTGAGGAGAGGTTGGAAATCTGGCCCTTGGGTGGAAATCCCCCATTCTCGAAGGCGAAAGCTGCAGAGCCTCAAGACTCAATGTGGGGGTCTCACCCGGGAGCCCCGATGGCGGCTGTTTGACCCGCTGGGCTGGGAGTAGATGTCTGTGTGGATTTCTGTGCCTAGAGCGTTGCTTGGGACTCTTCCACTCATGAATAAATAAATAATAAATAGCAGAGGCATATGGGAGAACTCACAGCACATCTCCTGCTTGATGTTCGAGAAAAAAAATTAAAATATCAGAAGATAAAGATGGCAAGGGACCCCCGCAGGGAAAGCCTCTTTGTCTAATGACCTTTCTAGGTCTGTGATAGCAAATACAATAGCCAAACCTCATAAATCATAGTTCAGGAAAACATCCGGAGGGCACGCTTTGACACTGTTTGCATATTCAAATGTCACCCCACTCATGAAAGAAAGACAAAATGTTTTTTTCTCTCAAAAATGTCAGCACAGACTGGATTAGAAAAGATAATTCAGAAGTACTTCCAGAGAATAATTACCACTGTCATCTACCTGCAATGTAGTTAATGAATGGGAAGAGGGTTTTTTATTAGGAAAAAAATTATGATTATTAGAGTAATTAATCAGCTGTGTGATGACAGCTTCCCTGAGAAAATAATCTCCAAAGGCCAAGTAGCTACAGTAGGGCATTTTGTTGATAAAGCACCAGAGGCGCAGAACATTCTCCTGCCATTAGATGGGAAAGTGCTTATAGGGGTGGAATTACATTATGTCCTAAGTACCTATGGATCTGCTGCCCTCCACGAGCTGACACATTCGTTATCTCATTGGTTAAATGCAAGAAAATTTCATAACCTTCTGGTCTCCCCAAAATAAATAACGCTTTCTTTTCTCCATCCCCTTTGTCCCATCTATTTTCGCCTCAGCCCAGGAAAGCAATTCAGGATCTATTCACACCTGCAGATCTGTGCGCGTTGCTCGGCTTCCCCCGTTAGCAGGAAGGGATTTCTCCCGCTGGAAAGCCAAGGTGTCTAAGGGACAAATTGATGGTAAATAGGAAGCAGCCACGGGCAGAGCCAGGGCAGGAGCTTTCTGAGCACAGATTTCCAACCCTTGGAAAGGCCAGAGCCCACCTTTCTCGGCTTCCAGCAGTGAGAGAGGGAGGCAGCAAGCAGGGAAGGAAAAAAATTAGGGAAATGGAGACAAACTGGCAAAACTGCTGCAGTTGAGCACAGGCAAATGTTTGCTGCCGGTGGTTTGTGCTCAGGCATCAGGGAGGGAGGCTGAGCTCCAACGTAACAACTCCCTCAAGGTCCTGTCTCTCACAAGGACGTGCAGAGTGGTGACAGTCCCCAGAGCCTTCTCCTGTGTGACCCCAGAGGTCTCGTCCCAGTGGCAGGAGCCGGAGGAGACTTTTCTCCTCCTCAGAGCTGGATGGAAATAGAAAGGGGCCTCCAAGGCAGGAGCTGACTGGAGTCCCCTGGGCAGGATGCTCTGAACTTAGAGACTTTGCTTTTACATCATCATCTGAAGCAAATGTCCGGAGTGAAGGAGCTGTGAGTTTCGTTGGGCACTTGCACTTCTGCGGTGCCAGTGATGCTTTTCCACTGCTACAATGTCTGCATGGCACAGTCTTAATCTCCAAACGTCTCATTTACCCCTGGGTCCCACCATGCCCTGAAGGATCAGCTTCTTCCTTCAGGACCCTACTGCTGATTTTCCTGATCCCCCTCTGTCACGTCCCCTTTCCCTCCCTCAGCTCCTTGCTCCCTCCAGGAGCTGGGCTCAGCCGTGTCCCACAGCCTGGCCCCATCCCTGCTCCCTGCTGGGGACTGCACCTGGGAGGGTGAAGGGATTGCAGGGCCACAGCAGGCAGTCATTAGATAAAATTAAGTGCAGGGCTGTCTTAAATTCCCCTTCAGCCTCTGGCAACGTTGCTGCATTTCAAGGTCGTCAGGTTTCCCTGCTTGTGGGAGTGATGGGTGTTTCGTGGGGATGGGCTCAGTGCTGCCAGTGCAGCCCCTGCTCAGGTTTGATCTCTGCTCTTCTCCAGCTTCTCTTTTCTCTCCATAGATTGTGAGTGGTACCTTCTGCCTGCAGGTGACGGCAAAGTGAGGAGAAACACCCGCGACCCCGAGAGCAGCAGTTCCCTGCTGGGGCTCTGGTTGGATCCTGGGTGTTTCTTCCAGCTGAGCCAAGTGTGTGTTCGCAGCAGTGGCTGCTGCAGAGGCTACCACAGGAACAAATGCCAAAGGCAACAGCTCAGAGATATATTATTTACATATTTATTAGAAATGCTGTACCACTTGTGAGAGCAAACCGCTTCTGACTTCAATTCCAATAAGTAAACAGCCCAATGGGCAAATAAAAGAAAAGGGAAACACACGCTGCCGTGGTTTACACAAGCTAATACAGTAAAACAGAATATTCTGAACATGGAACTACTTTGCAAGATAGGGAAACAAAATAAAATCCTACCTTTATTCTCCTTCTTGGTTAAGCACTCGGTAATAATTGCAAAATAATTTAATTATATGTGGTATCAGTTGCCTCACAGACTAACAGAAAGATAATTAATTCTTGTTTATCTAAACTGCATTGTAGTTCAGTTTTAACTGCCCTGCAGCAATGAGCATCACTTCTGCTGAGTCTGAACTTTTGCTGGCCTTTCTTTCACCATTTTTTTTTCTTCTCTGTGTAGTTTAAGGTTGAAAAAACCGACAATAGCTGCTAGCTGTTGTGGAGAAGGAGCCCTCTGACTGGAAACCCATGTGTACATGCTGCACGAAGGCTGAGGAGCTGGGGTTTTATATCCAGGTCTGTCGTGGACACTGGAAACCCCCCTCGAGAAACATTTCAGGAGCTCTGTAGAGACTTAGGAATAGGTAGAGTTTAAAAAAAAGAAATCTAATCAATTTGTTTAACTCCCTCTGCAAATTAAAAGCTGAGAAGCTGAAGTTATTCTGTTTTCCTCAGTTCTTGTAGGTAAGAAAAAGCAAAGCCGTTGCCTGACCCATAACCTGTTTGGGAAGGAGTTCACATCTGGTATCGCTTGCTGAGAAAAAGCTATTGATACTGACGGCAATTCGGGACACAGTAAAAAGATATATGGACTTTTCAGCATCTTTTCCAGAGGTTTGCTTGAAATAATTGCAGGTAGATAAGGATTATAAAATGATCGGGAAGAGGAACAAAGGGTTTGTAAAGGTTACAATGAATGTAAAAATGTTTGGAAGTGTTAGCAGTGCAAAACCCCGTTATTTAAATTAATCAGCTGTCACTTTGAAGGAAGCTTTTGGAAACAGTCTTTCTATGTATTCCTTTCTAAGGGAAACTCCTAAGTAATTGCCAAATGAAGAACACCCCGGGCTGTAGCCCCTCCTAAATGTCAGCCCTTCAGACTAACACCGCCCTGTGGTGTTGCAGACCAGAGGAATCCAAAAGCAACACGGACCCCCGCAGTGGAAAACCTGCGGCACCGCTCCCAGGAGGGGGCTGAGCATCCTCCACCAGCGTCGGCCGAGAGCATCAGAGCTTCCAGAGAAGGGGCTGCCCAGCTTTTCCTCTGGCAGCCACATCCGGGCAGGGAAGTCACGGGAGTTAATTTAAAAGAGGCGCTTGGTGTCGGTCCAGGGCTCTGCTGCGACTCCAGCTCACAACCTTTCGGGTGTTGGGAGGAATGATTAACAGATGTGTCTTCCCATTTCCCAATATCTCTCTTTTGAATTGCAAAGTGGCCTCCTGCTTATTTTGAAGTACAATATGTCTAACCTTCCAGGCACAGCTTATTGCTAATTTCCTATGCTGCTATGAATCTATGATTTATTTAACAAATTTCTACCCAGCAAATAAAACAACATTTGTTCTACCTGGAGGGTAGTTCCCAACTATCACAGCACAGCCAGGCACGGCTGCAACAGTTGGCACAAGAACAGAGGTCAAAATGATGAACGGGGTGTCTCCCTCCAGACAGGAAAAAGTGAACTCGTAGAAGTAACCCCACAAAACAGAGCAGTGCATCTTCCGCTGTGGTTCTCCTGGGCAGGCACCGTCGTCATGAAGCCATCACATTTTCAACTGTAGTTGTGTCATTTGCATATATTGACTTAGAGTATAATGCCAGATGGTTCCTGTACCAAAATGCTCACAAAGAGTGAGCTCTAATGACTCAGTGCTGAGTAAAGGCTGAACAGGTTTGAATGCAACAAAACGACCTTGAGCTTTCATCTAAGTTTCACATTAGAAAAAACGTGAATATAACTATAGTTTTCCCACTGAAGTTTGAGCAGTCCTATTTCTTTTTAAAGGTTATTTATTTACTCTCTGTCTCCAAAGCGGAATATAAATGCCCAAATCCTTAGCTGTTAGGGACTTTCAGGTTTTCCTCTTAAAATACTGAATGCAAAGTTCTGACTTGGGCCAGTTTGCGCTCTGGGTGCAGCACTGGTGCCGGTGCAGGAACTGGGGTGGGACCCTCTAAGAGATGATGCTTTAACAGATTTTGCAATGGCAGGGGGTGTGTGTAGAGGTGGGAGGGTTGTCATTCCTTTGGATCATTATGATTGCTGCTATTACAAACAACGTAGTAAAAAATTCCATGCCATGATTTGGTAGTTAAAGATGTGAATTTGTTGATTTGAATTCTAGGATTGACTAACAAGTGTAAATGAGGACCTAATTTAGACCCAGGGTAGAGCTGGGCTTTTAAGAGACAGTGTCAGACAGGAGGCTGCCGTCCAGGTGGAGGGTACCCAAGTTTTTAGGGCTATTCAGGGTGTTTCAGAGTACTCCCCCTGTAGCTGCTTGTGGGGTGCGGGGCAGCCTGTGCTGCTGTGGACCCTCCTGTCCTTTCCCTTCAATAAGCAACAGGAATCTCCAGGGGTGAAAGCGGTGCAGGGGACGGGCAGAGCATGACTCTCCCTTCCAGTTTAGTTCAGTTGCTGCGTTTTGAGATGTCACAGCGGGTGACAAAATATACTCCCTGTATTCAGAGCTGGAGAAAGAAGCTTCCCCAAAATAAACCTAACTGAAAGGAATTTTCTTTGGGTTTGTTTACTTTGGGTTATTAAAGTGACAGGTCTGTGCTGTCTATGCAGTGCAGGGGATTATAAGGCTCCAAGGACAGAGCTGAGACCCCAGTGGATGCTCATCTTCCACCACATGACGAGTGCGTCCCTCTCCCTCTGCATCAATCTTGTTTGCTCTGCGGTAGCAGGACCTGCTGGGCAGGGAGTCACCAGAGGGATTTCTCAATGGCATCCAAGGAACTGAAATATTCCTCCCTTCCCAGGGCCTGTAAAGGAGCTGGGCAAGAAAATAGTCAGTCATTGCTCTTTACAGGATTGGTTTGGTTTCTTTTCCTTTGCGTCATATTTTGTGCTCCTAAAATATTTAGCTTAGGCAAATGTAGTCAAATCATAATGGACTTCTCAAACTTGCAGGGAAAAGAGGTTGATTGTTTGCTCTCTCCTGTGTAAACAACTGATACAATAAGTAAGAAAACATAAATCCTCTTCTGCTCCTCCTTTCATCCTCTTCACAGTCAGCACAAAAGGCTCATTAATAGAATAGAGTGGAGGAAGGTTGTGATGGGAGAACACAATGAAACCGTGGTGGGAATCCATCCCTTTCATGGAGCTGCATCAACATCTCAATGTGCTGGGACCTGACCAGGGCTGGGCACCTGCGGCCTCCTCAACACACTCCCTCCCTCTTCCTCCTGCGGCTGAAATGGCTTCTCAGAGCTGCTTCTCTTTGCCCTTGCTCCGTCATAAACTTTGTCCTTGATGATGTGACAAATGGGAGGGGTGGTGCAGGTTGAGTCATTGATGCCCGTGGTACCAGGCATTGGTTAATGTTTGGTTGGGCACAGAAGGGTTAATGCACTGTCTCTGTAGGGGACTGGCAGCACAATTGGTCCAGCTCAAGAGAGTTAAATGCACATTTTGTGGGCTGAACCTCGCATCAGCCTTAGATAAACTTCTCCCTCCTGAGCTGGGTTTTGGGGCTTTTGCAGGGCAGAAGGAGGTGCTGAGTGATGACTGGGGAACATGGAGTTTATTAGTGGCACTTTGCTTTCTCCACGGAGATGTCCTGCAAGACATGCAGGACAAAGCACCCGCCGTGCTTTGGGACTTGGACCCATCTTTCCAAAATCAGAAGTGGAACACCCATCCAGTGCTAAACAGCTGCTAAAAAGCTTCTCAGCGTTGACGTCTTGCTCTTGCTCTTGTTCTCCAACAGCCTTAGAGTGAAGCTCTGCTCCCGGAGCACGGCAGCCCCACGTGGTTCCTTGAGAAGTGGCTGGATCTTAAACCAAGTGATCCTGAACCGTCAACTCGATGGCTGTTTTCAGAAAACTTGTCTGGTTTGTGGCAGACGCTCACGCAATGACACACATCACAGCTCAAGCAAAGATTTCTGTTTATAAAATAGTCAATAACATTTGTGGAGAATTATTTTTTTCCCAAGGACACCTTTCACTTCAGCCTCTGAGGGAGCTGGGAATAAATTGTTCTTACCGTCAGCAGCTGACCTCTCCGCTTGTTTAAAATGTGGGCGTCTTCTGAACAAAAAACCACCATTTGCTAAATGAAGCAAAACACCATAATAGGTTTAATGATGTAGATTTATCTCCTAACAGTTGTTTTGAGATCACAACAAATCATTAAAATCATTAACTCTCCAAGCTAAATTAGATTACAGATCTTGGAGAATGTCTGGCCACTGCATTTGCACAACAGTGCCTCTTCCTGCCTGCGCCAGTCATTAATTCTGCTCAGATTCCTCTGCAAACAATGAACCAATTCAACATATTCCAAGTCAGATGAAACAAAAAAAGCCAACATCTTTGTGCATGTGTGTGTGTGTGTGAGTGAGTGTGAGTGTGCATATTTTGTTTCTTCTTCCAGGCTATTTCCATTACCGGAAAATGCTTTCCCGGTGTGGCCAGAACAGGCTGTGTCTCTGTGGGGAGTGTTGTCTCCGGTGCGGTGTCTGTGTCACTCGGCTGCACCGAGCTATCCGAAAGCCAGGGAATTTGGTCCCAGAACCACACGGTGTAATTAAGATACACTTAAAGCGACAACGAGCCTCGCATAGAAGCCCATTTGTCTTGCACCTATCGACGGCGGCGTTACTGCCACAACGGCTGGCTTTGAGTGTTGGAGAAGGGAAGGAACATGGAGGGGTTGGGAAGCCTGTGGCTGATGCTGGCCAAAGAGCTGATGGCTCAGCACCATCGCTCCCTGCAGGAGCCACCCTGGAGCAAAAGAAACCCTGTGTCAGATGCCATCCTGTCTTTAGAGGGATATGAAGCTCCTCATGGTTTCCTCCTCCAGGCCCTGTGCCCTTGTGCCGCTGTTGCTCTTTATCCCCCGGGACTGGCACTGGTTTGGAAGAGGAGTGCACAGCAGAAGCTTTACTGGGTATTTCTTCTCGGGATTCATCTTTCTGTTTATTTAAGTTTTCTCTCTCCTCCCACTTCTACAATGGTTTCAGCTGCACAAGGCAGTGTTTGCATTTCAAAAGAAGGAATGGCTGGAAACCAGAGACATTTATGCTGGTGTTTTACTGCTCTCGTAGGGGTACTGAGAAGGTTCTTCTGAACATTAGGGCCATGTCCGGCTGTGATCGTAGAGAATATAATGAAAAGAAGTTTTTCTCCCGTAGTTTGGAATCTACACCAGGGATTGTGTTTGTAGCTGCAGTTGTACAAAGCTGCCTGTCCCCTGGCACAGCTGGTCAGTGAGTGCTGCTCCAGCCAGGCACATGCCCTTGGTCCATCCAGAAGCTCTGGAGGAAGTGAT
This sequence comes from Nycticryphes semicollaris, assembly GCA_013400055.1. NCBI lineage: Eukaryota > Metazoa > Chordata > Aves > Charadriiformes > Rostratulidae > Nycticryphes > Nycticryphes semicollaris. The sequence goes on from VXBJ01007267.1 coordinate 576,543, forward strand.
GGTGTTTCAGGATGGGGGAAGCAGCTCGAAGTGACCTCTTCTGTCTCTTACAGGAGGTTTCTGCATCTGGTACCCCCGGTGGATGAGATCACTGAGGGCAGAGGATGGGGAACCTCCCAAAACCACCTCTCCCAGGGGGACACACCAAGGGGAGGATCAGCCTCTGGTCCTGGGGGGAGCAGATGGGACGTTTCACCAGAGTCATCGCATCATTTGTGACTCCCCAAGCCGGCTGAATTGTGAGGCTCCTCTGCGGGAGGGCTTTTCTGTCTCTTTGTTTTGCTGAGCCAAATGCCAAAATACTAGGAGAAAGTTGCCTCCAGCATTTTTTGGGAGTTAGAGGGGGAGCATTCTAGCTCTTGACATCTTGGCAGGGGTTCTCAAAGCCCATATGTCAGATTCAGAGAAACAGTTCACATTAATTTTAAATGGAAATCTTAGACCTTTGCTAGGCAACTGCATCTCTCATTGCAATTCTACCCACAATTTACTCCAAATAGGCTTGACAATAGCGCACTAAAAACTGAGTGCTTCAGCAAAACAGAATCACACCCTTTTGAGTGAAACATCCATCCTCATTCTATTTGTCTTGTGGCAATTAAAATAAGCATGAAATGTGCTTGGGCGTGCTCTTGGTCTCATGCCCGTTTTAAATATTAACTCCAAGTCTTCATTGCTATTATTTAGTAATAATGTTTATTATTGATAGGGCTGTAGTACCTGGAGGCCAATCTTTCATTATTCAGTGTAAGCATACATCAGAAACAGTTCTTCCCTCAAAGCATTACTGATCTAATTGAAGGCTAACACAGGTTAATAGATAGCTTAAAACTGTCTGTTTCATATATAAAATAGCCTGGAATTCTACTTCAGTCCCTCCCGTTTTACATCACTGTAAGAAAGCAGCAGCTCCCAGGCTCTTGCTGAACGTCTCAGGCTCTTGCTTTTATTTCCCCTCTTGCCATGGTTTCCATTTTGCCCGAGAGGGAGCCGTGTTAGAGAAGGCGGGTTTGGAAAGCTGTTCTCGCTGCGGTGCAGCTGGCGGCTGGTGGCTCTGCCAGCTCCTGTCCCTCTCCTCCCGCGGGGCTGAGGCACCCGCCAATCCATCACCTTAAGATGCAATAACTTCTTTACAATCAGGTGCTGGCTGCTCTGCCGCTTGCTTTCTGCCCAGACTATTCCTCCCCAAACCCATATCGTGCACAGGCAGGAGCTGACTAATTACAAGCCAAATATGTGTGGTTTTTTAAAGTTGCCAAAGCACATGAACGTGTCCCCTGTAAGATTCAGCAAAATCTGAAGTCCTTGTCCCTCCTTCTGTTACAGGTGGTGGTGGCTTCTGTCACTCGCTGGTCCCAGGGCAGCTCAGTGTGGGCAAGCACGTAAGGTAAAGACATTTTTCTAGCAGTTTGCAATAGGCGCATTCCAGACACATTCTTTTCCTGGTGAAATGTTTGTTTTCTGGGTGCAGACCCTTTTCCACTATCTCTCTACAATAAATACATTGCAAGGAGCTGGTGTCATCCCCGCACCAGCGGAGCTCCCTTCCTGTAAATCCTTCCCCTCCCAGAGACGCTGCAAGAGCTGTTCCTCCCAAGAAGGACCAGGAAATTGGCCCTTTCATGGGAAGCAATCATTCTTTTTAATTGTTGTGTTTGACACCTGGGTACTGCAGTGATGGGTGGATGGCAAATGCTTAGGAGATAATTAAATTTCACGTTGAAAAGAATAGTGGGATGTAAAGCCGTGATAGAAAGAGTGGTGTAGATGCAGAGATCAAAGTTTCCATATGTTCCTTTCTCCCACTATTGCCTCTGCAAAACACAATGGCAGATCAGCCTGTCACATCACAAAATCCAGGGTGTTTGTGCTGCCACGTACAGACCAGCAGTTTCCATTCACACAAACCAGTGAGAAATGCAGGGTTTTTTTCTCCCCATTCCCTCCTGCCTCCCTGTGAGTTCACACTTTGGCATCTTTTGTCTGGTGCACAAAGAGCAAACTCCTTCCTCCTCCTGCCAGGGCTCAGCCTCTTGGGGTGGGTGGATTTGGGGTGCAGAGAAGTGGATTTTTGGCCCCACACCAGTGGTAGGAAATGGCTCATGATTGAGCCCTCATAGCATTACCTCACCTGCCTATTGTCATATCCCCTCTGTCTTTGCTCCGACTTGGCTTCTACTTAGCAAGATAAAAACGAGTATGAATAAATGAGGGGTTGAATGGGGAAACGTGGAGGAAGATATGGGGAAGCCGAGCAGAAATGAGGGCAGGAGAGAGCGGCACTGAGAGCTCCTCAGAGGGACATATGTAAAAGCAATCAACAAAAATGCTTTCTTTTTTTTTAACTGAAGGCATTAACACTTTTAAAAAGTGGAAAGTAGTCATTATTTTAATACATGTGCACTTGCTGTGGACTCAGATAGCCCTGCTAAATTTGGAGATATGGCATGGCTGTTCAGAGCAATTTAACTTTTACAGACTCTGTTTGAATTTCTGGGCTTTTTAAAGCATGTGGTAAAATTCCCTTTTGCTTCACTGAGGCCAGATATCACTGTCTGCTTTTATCCTTTTTACAGAGTTTTAGCATAAAGGTTTGAGACAATTGTGAAGTCATCCACAGAGGTACTTTCTAGCATTTTTCCTGGTAATGGGGTTGCAGTGGGGAACTTATGTTTAAACAATGGAGACACTTTGCCACCCCTTAAGATGCATTTTTGCAATTCCATATTTACTGCCAGTGATTTTCTATATTCATCCCAGTTCCTTGGTGATTCATGCTGGTCCTGCAGAAATGTGGCCACACTTAACTGTTTTGAAATGACATGAAAAGAAAGAAGGTCACTTTGCTTCTCTTCCCATTTTTTTTTTTCACTGGCAAAAGTTTCATAGAATCATAGGATGGTTAGAGTTAGAAGGGACCATAAAGATCATTGAGTTCCAACCCCCCTGCCCTGGGGACACCTCCCACCAGCCCAGGTTGCTCCAAGCCCCCTCCAACCTGGCCTTGAACCCCTCCAGGGATGGGGCAGCCACAGCTTCTCTGGGCAACCTGGGCCAGGCTCTCATCACCCTCACACCAAAGAAGTTCTTTTTAGTATCTGATCTAAATCTCCCCTCTTTTAATTTAAAAGAATTACCCCTTGTCCAATTGCTCCACTCCCTGACGAAGAGTCCGTCCCCATCTCTTCTGTATCCCCTTCAGACACTGGAAGGCTGCTCTAAGGTCTCCTGGAACCTTCTCTTCTCCAGGCTGAACAATCCCAGCTCCCTCAGCCTGTCTTCATAGGAGAGGGGCTTCAGCCCTCAGATCATTTTAGTGTCCCTCTGCTGGACCTGTTCCAACAGATCCATGGCCTTCCTGCGTTGAGGAGCCCAAAGCTGGACACAGAGCTCCAGGTGGGGTCTCACCAGAGCAGACTAGAGGGGTAGAATCACCTCCCAGGACCTGCTGGCCACACTCCTTTTGATGAAGGCCAGCAATTTCCCTCTACCCTTTGACCACACTGAGTAATGGGGATGGATACTGCAGTATTAGGGGCTGTCACAAGTGCTCTCCTCAATGATGCTTTCTGGTTGCATCTTTCCAAAAGGAAAGTTGTCCTTTTGCCGCCTGGTGAGTACTTGGACTCGGCATCGTGAGCCCCAGAACCTGCCTGTGCATCTGTCAGCCTGAGGGATGGGGTCTGCTCATGGCCAGACTGGTCGGTGGGACAGACAGGAATGTCGGGTTCTCTTCCCCAGTTACCTTGAATCATGAACTGGCGTGAAATAAAGCTTACTGGAAAATGCAGATTTTCTGCCATTTATGAAAATTAACTCCCCTAATTAACTTACACATATAAATGCACTTAGAATGAAGACATTAAGTTGATTATCTAGAAAATTGCTACCTTGGTAGGCTCCCTAATGCCACCTCTAAATATGCCAAGAATTAAATTGCTCTTGTGGCATTGTTATGTCACTGCAATTGAATGCTCACTGATGGAAGACACTGCTTCCCTTTTTTGGCTAAATTTAACCTTTAATTTCGGAGAGTGGCAGTAACTGAGCCTAACTGAGCTTGCTCTAACCTTTCAGAGAAAGAAGGTCTCTTTGAAAACCTCTTCCTGTGCTGCTTGCTTTTTTTTTTTTTTTTTTAATTAAACAACCCCAGGAACTTAACACTGCCTAGGAGTTCAGGTGTTTTGGAGATTAGATTTAGATTCCTGTCAAATGCTGGCCTGTTTGAGGTTTTAACTTGGAACAGCTCCAATGAGACATTTGAAACGTGGACCATCAGGAGGATGAAAATATGCAGAAGGCATTTCAAGAGCAAAGGTCTGGCTGTCACTGCAGCCCGAGGAGCAGCCGCATCCCTCTGATGGGCATTGCCTGCTGGGGCCCTTGTACTGAAGTGGAAAGGTCTGCGAAAAGCAAATGGACCATCTGAGCCCACAGGACTCAAGCAGGAGCAGAGAAGGATCCTGCGCTTTGGCTTCGTTATGGAAATGCTCATTTTTAGAGCAGTGACAGTAAGTAGTGACAGTTCCAAACTCATTCATAGACTTTCCTTGGTGTCAGATGGTTTTCATAGAACCATAAAATCATTCAGGTTGGAAAAGACCCTTGGGTCCATCCATCAGTCCCACTCTACAAAGTTCTCCCCTACACCATATCCCCCAACACCACATCTCAACCACTCTTACTGTTTTGATGGATCATTCTGCATTTTGGGGGAAGGCGTAGGTGTGTGTGCTGCAGACTGAAAGGGAACCCGGTCCCAATGGCACTCAAGGACCGATGTTTGCCCTCGGTGCTTTGTCCAGGCACCATTTCTGTACCTGAATTCTTTTCTTTGAAGAAACAAAATGTTATGCTTCTACGTCTTTAGAATGAAAACAAACAAGAACCTTGTTCAAATGTTTTTAAGTGGTGTGCTGTGTGAGAGCACATCAGGTGTAACACACCGGGATGTCAAGGACCCCACGACTGAGAAGTTTCAGAAATGTGTAACTTACAATAACCTGCTCTTTGGTTTTGCTTCCCAGCAAAGAAGCTGCATGATGCTGCTTGAAACAATGGCCTTGAAAACCAAGCACTCTCCACCTCCTGAGATATTAATGATTTTCAGTTTGGAGCAAAAATTATTTCAGTGTGGAGTGTGCTCGTATGCTGCCAGCTTCACATGGTACAAGCAAATATATATATATGTTATGCCAATAGAACTCTGTGAGAAGAAAATCTTGTATACCCTGCATCATGGACCAGAGGACAACCAGCAAAAAACTTACTCTCAAATCTCCTGAACACACTTTGCACGTGATACTGTGGCTAAAAGGCCAGAGCTGAACAGAACTAAATTAAACAGAAAGCCAAATTCAGGCTTTAATTTACACAAGCTTGATCTGTGATTATTGGAAAAGTGAGGGGAGAGAGAGGGCTATAGGACAGGTCCAGTTCTGATCCTTTTAAAATGAAGACTTGATTAACAGCACAATTTCTTTTGACTTTAATGAATACAGGGATTGCAAACTGTTTACAAAAGGGCTTTAACTTAATTTAGCTTCCACCAGAGAATGTCTGTCTGTCCCCATAAAAAGAAAAGAATTCCAGACATATCTGATTTCTAAGCCAGAGCTGTCATCATATAATATGTCATCATGTGCTTCCAGTACAGAATAGATGAGGTCTTTTAATTTATTGGGTACTCAAGCTGTATTAATTGCTATCTGTTAAGAATTACAGTATTTCAACCCATCCATTAGCAAACTTCAAGATGTTTTTTTATTATTATTATTATTTGGCAATTAGCTGCTGCAATTATCTTGCTAAGCACTGTTTAAATGGGCTCACTGTACTCCTAGATTTTCTGCTTTTTGCATGTTCAGGATGTCAAAATGAAGGCTCCTTCACAAAATCTCCTCTTGTTTCCCGTGTCCTGGCATCTCCTGTGGGCAGGGGAGGGATGTTTCCTGAAGGTGGCTTCGGTGGCTGGTTCTCATCATCAGGTTCTGAGTGCATGGCACCACCATTTACAAACTCTTGGCACTTGCTGTTTTCTTTATTTAATTTTCCCCCCTATTAAATAGGAGCCCAAATAGTTCCTCTGTGGTTTAGCATTACTGTCCGTGCAAGATGCCTTTGTGTTACACTCATTAAGAGAATATCTGCTCTCAAGGAGATCTTAATCTGTGTAGGCAAGACTGACAAAGAAAGCCTTGTCCTCTTGCTCCCCTCTTCTTACTGGGAAACAGAAAAACCAAGTGTCTTGGCCAGTTCCATGGGCAAGTTGTACCCTTTGTGTGAAATCTCTGCAGTGAATGCTGGACCAGCAGCTCTGGAGAGACCTGCTTGGCCTGTGCCCTGCCGTGGGTCTGTTTTCAGAGGACTCTGAAACAGCCCAGAGAGACAGGCTCCTCTCCCAGCAGCAAACACCAGTGACCCACAGCCCAGGATCTCCGCTCCCTTGCTGATTCTCCATATCCCGCAGCAACTCCTCTGCATTCCTGTCACCTCCCCCTTCTCATGCCAACAGAGACAATCTTCTGACATATCCAGAAATCTTCTGACATATCCAGACCACCCCAAGCAGGAGACACAGAGTGCTGGCCTGTAAACGAGCCAGAACTTAATGTTTTAACCCTGCCTCTTATAATGCCAGAGCGCCAAGAATGGATTTTTGTTGCTCAAGAAGCTCGGCCATAACAGTACTTTAATGCTTTAATTTTAAGCCCTTGACTTTCTTTTTTTTGTGTGTCCTTCTGTTGAATCTGAGACATAATAAGTTGTTATTTGTCTGGTTATCAGAAGACTGGTTAAATACTATCAGTTGCCTTAGGGCTGTGGAGTATTTCATCACAGACAGATAAGACCCAATGTCACAGTTCTCCAAATGTCAGAAAATTAATTATGGAGTCTTGCCAGCCCCTTTACTCTCCTCCCCATTCTGCTTAATGTCATGTTTAGAGACTTAATTTAGAAAACTATCTCATTAGCTCCAACAGACCAGTAAGAAAAATATTTCTCACTAGACATACAGGGCTCTAACCAGTTCATCCTTTGCTGAGTGTGAAATGGGCTGATACATGGAGAGGAAAATCTCTTCCTGCTTCCAGAGCGAAACTTGTGCATGGTGTCTTTGTGTGGTTTCAGTGGGATCAGGCTGTGTGTCCTAGACCCACAGTCCTTTCAAAGCATATAATGAAATATTCATTTCATAATTTGCTAACTTCCAGCTCCAAAGGCTGTATCAGGGAAAGCTGTCCCTGATCTTTCCTCTGGCTTTAACAAACCAGTGGGCTCCTGCTGCATCCCAAAACCTGAGGAAAAGGAAGTCTGCAACCACTGTCACATTATTGTGGTTTCTCAAGAGATTTTGCCTGTTAGTCTGTAGCAGGCTGAGCAGGAATTCCTAGCAGGAAGGGCTGGGAAATCTTTTCATCCCTTTATCTTCTCTGCTTCGTCAAGATACACCCTCACCTTAACACATCAATCTCCAGCTATTTTTCTGGGGTTTGTGTGTTCTCTGGTGGGTGAATTTCCAACTCGCTCTTCTCAATACAGCTCCAAGTGCTGCAGCACATCTGCCTGCTCTCCATATTTTCAATCCTCCCTGATATTCATTCTTTATCACTAAATATTCTGCTATCAAGACTACACGCACTTGATCTCACTCCAGGATTTAAGAGTGCTGGTACACAGAGTTCCTTTGTATGAGATGAGACACTTAACCTTTCCAAAGAGAAGAGCTGTTTTTAATCATTACTTCTGATTTGCACATACAGAGCATGAAGCCTAAAATCTATAAACATTTCAGGCTTTTTGTGGAGTGTCTTTTCCTCTCGAGCTCTGCATTTACAGGCCATTTGTTTCCATTCAAAGTTTGAAACTGTGATTTTGCTGCAACCCTTCGGCAGCTGAACTGCATCAGCAGAAGTGCTCAATCCATCTTCAGAGCCATGAAACATGCTTAGAAATAAATAAATAATGGCAGACCCGCTCCGTTTGGATAGGATGCACAGAGAAGGGGGGAGAGCAATTTGTTTAATGGATTTTATTGATTTAAAGATTAAAATACTCAGAGGGTTAGATGCAGAGAGACCCTATTTTTCCACTGGAAAATCGCAATCACTTACAGTGTCTTTGTGTAAACTCAGAAATTAAATGGAGCTAAATCTATGGCATTGTCAGCTGAAAATGGGTAGGTCCTGGAGGGAGGGATGGAGCATGAAGGGACTGTATCTCGCTGGGTAGTTTCTGGGCTCTGTTGAATCTTACTGACTTCATGTTCCCTGTCATCTGTGCTCTGGGTGGATTTTTAAAAAATTTCCCTGGGCAGGATTAGCGTTTTTGTCTTCTCCAAAGTCTGATTTTCAGCTGTGCTTGCACCTTTATGCACAGCCCTGGCTCCATCCCTCCTGGTTGCAAAGGGGAGATGGCAGCTTAGCCCAGCCTTGGCCGTGGTGTTTGGCAGCAGCCAAGGGACTCGCTCAGGTCAGAGCAGCATTTGACTGGCTTTATTTTGGTGGTGTATCCTGAGAACACACTTTGCATTTAAGCTGTTTGTGTGGTGCGAGCGCTTGCATGTGCCAGGTTGGAGCCGATGGACTTAACGAGTCGGTGCCTAAATACAGATAACAAGTCCCTGTCGTGTGCTCCCTGGGGCAGTGATGGCCTAGAGCATCCTTCTAAGGCTTCTGCAAGTTGAGAGCCCTTGTCCCAAACCTGCTGTCCTGAGACCATAGAAAATGCTTTTTAATCCCATTTTCCAAGAACTGGGCCCTTTCAGGGCTTCATTTCTGAGAGTGCATCTGCCAGGGTTTCCCTATGATGATGATGAAGGTGAGACCTTCTGAAGAACCCAGATCCCCCTTCAGATTAAAACCCAAGTTTTAGATTTTTTAAATGCAAGAACATCCAACTGCAAATGATCTTTGGAGGTAGTTTGGGAATGCGAGGTTAACTGTAGGCATTGGATGCTTTCCTGCTGCTGCCTGAGCAGTTCCTCCTCGTTTCAGAGGAGGTGGTGGGAGGACTGAAAATTGCACTCTACACGGGCATCCAAATTTAGCTGTCACATCTAATATTTGTGGATCAGACCCTTCTGTGCTTCTTTTTTTGCTTCTGGAAAACGGGGATAATTATGCTAGCACTGTGACATTTATGGCTGAAAAGCAGCGCACATGTGTAAAATGCAGAGAAGGGTTATTATGTGTCTTATTTACCCAGGAGAGGATTCCCAAAAGAGAAGGAAAAAACACATGAATACATTGCCTGGATTTCTAACGAGCTGATTTCACTTATTGCATTCTAACTGAATATTAGTAACCAGATGAGATTGAGCAATAAATACGCTCTGCCTGAAAAAGTTAAGGATCCAAGGTACCAAAGCAGTTGATTTATTTCCTTTTTTCAGAGCTCTTTGCACCAATTCTTACTTCCTGTGTGATCACACAGCCCCTTCCTCTGCCCTGCAGGCAATGTGATCCTGCAAGAGACAATGTAGACAATAAATTAGAGGAAGAGCTGCATCTATCTTCTTAATGATGTCGTATTCTCTGCGTGGTCATCAACAGCTCCCTCCACCTGTTCCCTCCTGCTTTGTTCTGTCTTTTTTGTACCCAGATCATCCACCTTCCCACCCTCCGAGTCAGTCCAAATACAATGGATGATGAATCACAGTTATATATTATTTTTTTTATAAGGAGAGGTTTGTTAGTATTTCAGTGAAGAGGTGGATTCCACCTCTGTTACTCAATAATATCCAAAATATTTGAAGGTCAATGAGTGCTGGAGGAACACATCAATGGCACAGTTATATAAGGATGTAGTTAGAGGAATTGCAGAAGCCAGGGAAATTCTGGTGATGGGGGATTGCAGGATTTTTTAAATGCAGACTCTTTAACCCTGTGTCAGGAAAGATGAATTCTAGATCTGTCTTTGCCATTGACAGACGAGGTGCCCCCCCTCCGTGTGTGTGCTGAGCTGCGGAATTCAGCTCCTTGGACTCCAAAGTCTGACCTATGGGCTTGAGAGCTCTCCTCTGCCAGGCAAGAATCTGCCCCAAACTTTTCAGGGGAAGGAGGCGGAAGGGTGTATCCACCGTCCCAGTTTGGTTCGTGTCTCACCCAGACATCACTCAAACGGCCACCGCAGCTTATTTGCCTATATAAATGTATAGGAACACAATATGGACCCTACAGCTCAAACTGCCACAGTACTCTCTCATTACTCCCTGCTCTGCAGTGCTGATCCTGAGGCAAATTCATGGGATTTCAGTCTGACCAGGCTGGAGAAAACACTTTTTGCATTGCTCTGCATCTCATGCAGGTTCGTGCATCCATCGTTGTGAGCTGAGAACAAAGCAGATCTCAGCTGCTGCTACACTAAACCAGCAGAAACATACACTTACTTGTGCAGAGGTAAACGGTTTTGCAAAGTCCAAGGCAGCAGAGAATGTGCCCTTGTCTCTGGTGCAATGTGCCAAGATTAAGCCTTGATAAGCTGTGGGACCTGCCTTCTCAAAGCAGGTTCATTACTGGCAATGAGTTCCCACTAATGTACTGCAACACCACATATGGAGAGAGAGGGGAAGGTCTCGATACCAAAGACATAAATGACAGTCTCCTGTAACCTGATTAAGAAACAAGAGGTGCTTAATTCAGCTGCACCAGGTTATAAGTAGGACCGGGACTACGCCCCTGACAACCATTCAGGCATGAAGATATTTCACATCAAAACCTCTGTGTCTTCTGACACACATGTAATTATTGAATCCTCCAGATGTCTTTCCCACACTTTGTAATGTACCTCTTCTACTCGCCTTCCATGGCACTGGATATGTGCTTAAACATCCCATTTACATAGTGCATTAAATATTTAAGATTTGCTCTAATGGTCTTTTGTTTTCCCAGCCAAAAAATATCTAAGAAATGACTGTTTTACCTCCACCACACTGAATACAGAAGATCACTTTAAGTGATCTGTTGTGCACAACCTTGCAATTACGTGAGAACTCGAACAATGCGTGTGAGAAAAAGGACTGGACCGGGCAGGTTTGGCTCGTCGTGTTTATACTCGCCTAGAACAGCTAAATCAGCAGAGTATCCATTTTCTTCAACAGCTCTAAGCCAGAAGAACCTGCCTTGTTTCCACTTTTGTCAGTTCATTGTATTATGATCTACATTTTTGCATCTTATTAGTAATTCATAACCTGCTGGAGATGGCACAGGGAAACTGCCAGCACTGAGACTAAATTCCAGTAGCTCCTGTGGGAGCCCAGTGTCTGGAAAGCCATCCTGCAGACGTACCAAATCTTTCCCTTATTCATGTTTCCAAATGAAAATCCCTTTCCAAACAGAAAAACATCTCGAATCCAAAAATTCTGGTGGGGTGGCAGCAGGTTGTCCTACTCTCCCTGTCCTTATCCTGGTCTCATCCCTCTCTCCCAGGTGCCATCCCGGGAGGTGCCGTCAGAGCCGCCCCGTGCCCTGTGATCCGTGGGAACCCGCAGCCCTCCAGGAACACAGGTATTTCCCAGGAGCTGCCACAGTACACATTTCCTTAATTAAAACGGAAAAAGCCATCGTGGAAGTGGAGCAGAAGGTGTGAGGGAGGGAGTGAGGGAAGGAGGAAGGAAGGATGGATAAATATGTCAGGGCTCTCTTGAATCAGAGCTGTCCAGGGCTGAGCAGAAACCGCCGCTCGGTGGATGGTGTTTGGGGCTGGGAAGTGAGGCTAATTCAGTGTAATGAGAGGTGAATGGTATTCAAGACGCTTCCACTGCCACTGGAGACCCCTTACAAACGATTTTGCTCTTTCAGTCATTAATTTTTTATGAAGTTTAATAGGCCTGCAGCCTAGAGACCTGCCTGGGTGTTGATTAGCTTCATATTTTCTCTCATTAATGTAGAATCTGATTAGCCCCTGTTACAAGCATTTCATCTGATTTGGCAAACGGGATTGTTCTGATATTAGGAATTACAAGTTTACTTCATCGGAGGAAATGGAGCCTTTGCCCATTCAGAGCCCTATGTCTCCCATGGCCTCTTTAAAGAGCACTTTGTGGCCAGGGGGTTGGTGCCTGTTATGAACTGGGGATGGCAGCCCTGCCTGTGCTCCTGCCTGCACCCCTGCCTGGGGTAGTTGTGGGTTGGTGACCTGGGCTGCCTCAGGAGCCAGAAGCCCAAACCCACCACCCGTGTGCCCAAAGGTCTACTCAGGCTGGGAGCATCTCGATGAGGAAAAACCTGTGAAGCTTTTGCTTCTGAGGACTGGGCTGAATCCGATCTTTGAGCAAACGGAGAGCTAAACCTGGTCTCCTCCAGCCTTCCGACCTTAAAATTCACAGTTTCCCTGTTTTTTGATGCTCTGAGATAGAGACACACAGGGAGCATGGTCTTTAAATCCCTTCAGAACTGCTAGTAAATGAAAATAAAAATAGTGTTGGTACAGACTAGATGCTTAAGGGCAGCTGAGGCTCACTGCATAATAAGTTGGGACAAGAGTTAGAGCAGCATTGCTTGCGACACTTGGAGACTCACAGGCAGTGGGGTTAGTTTGCTGTGCAGCCGAGTATTTTTAATTCAAAGGGGATCTGAGCCAAACCAGGCGGTTTGATGGGCAGTCTGGGCTGAGATCTGAGGACTGGGCTTTGAAATCGGGGCTTGTCTCAGCAGACCCAGGAGTCTGGAGATGCTGTGGACGCTCCTCCAGCGCTGCACAGGGACCAGAGGGTTCGTTGTCTTTCAAAGGGGCAGAGGAAGGTCCTGGGGATGAAGGTAGCCCTTGCTGTGAGCACTTAATGAGTCATTGGTGTTTCCAAAGCTGTCAGGAGAATGGGTTATCATAGGGAGAACTCTTATTATTCCTATTTCTGCCTTGGTGACAGCAAATGAAGCCTATGGCCGTATCTGTATAAACAGGAGATTCATCCCGATGCATGGCTTTTTGCTCCAGCCCTGCTTTTGTGCTCCCTTCCTTTTGTGAAAAGTAGCAGAAGTTTTATGAATGACCCGAGCAATCCTGGCTAATGGCTAGAGCTGAAAAACACCCATTGATAATCCCAGGTGAATAATATCTCAACGGACTAAAGGAGTCTTTTACCTGTCTGACACTATTATAGATGTCGTTAGTTAACAAGGATAGTCAGGGGTTTCAGAACAGGCATTAAGTGAGATTGCTTGGGTCATTATTAATTATGCAGATTCTCCATCTTCTTCTGTCAGAACACAGGAGTTAAATAAACACAAATGGATCAAACTGCTGTGCAATAGAAACTTTATGTTAATACGGCAAAATGCACGGCAGGAGGTGACAGTGACATTAATCTCTGGTGGATGGAGGTACGTGGGGACTTAAAGAAACACTCCTTTCTGTTCACCAGGAAGGGTGCAATGGGCAGCGTTACTTAGAGCAGCCCAGCAGCCTGTGGTCCCCGGGCCCTGAGCATGAGATGCTCTCGTGTTAAAGGATGGTGCTTGGACTGAAGAGTCTACACTCTGATTTGACAAATAATTCAAGGGAAATGACATCAGAGGGATCAGGGACCCCATGTCACACAGCAGGGTGAGGACGAGCAATTCTGTTTCCATTGGGTTTTGTTTAAAAATGGGAGTTGAGACGGCTGACACCTCATTTCGTACAGAAACACAAATTTCCAGGAAAGAAGAAGGGCCTTGGTGAGAGGGACCCCCAAAGGGCCCAGAGTTTAATGGCAGGAAATCCCTCTGGGTACAGCAGCCGTATGTTCAAGTGCCTCTTCAGCCAGATGTGGAGCACGGGTGTGAGCTCCAGGTATTTTCAGCCATCAAAGGGCTTGAAACGCTAAACTGCTGGCTTTTGGGGAAAAGGCTGGTTTTGCCTGACTTGAAATTCTATCCTAGTTATAAGAAAGAAGGTGGCCAGCAGTTTTCTGATGGCTAATTGTTCAGCACGTAGCACAGAAGGGACAAGAAGTCAAAAGGAAGGTCCAAGGGCAGCTGCGGTGCCTTTCCAAGCAGCGGTTATCAAACAGGAAGGCGAGAAACAAAGAGTCTGGACACTATTTCCTTAAAATTGAGCTGCTTTCTCTGCAGCCTTATATAAGGCTGTTCTACCCTATTTATCTATTTCAGCTTGTGGCAACACACACTTTGCCTCTTCTGCCAAGCAAGCTGGGTGTCAAATCAGTACAGATGTGCATAATTCAAGCTGGCACAGAAACTGATGGGTTTTGCATTGGACATGTTTATTTTCTTCTTGCAAGGCTTAAGCATGTCATTTGCTGTCACACATGCCCTTGTGAAATCTTGGCAAGAAATCAATTTGATTTTCAATGTCAAGCAGCTTTCTTTAATGTCTCTAGATAAGGTTTGTGTGTATTCTGTGCTGGAGGAGTTATGTACGTACCACCTGGGGTCAACAGCAGAAAGCTCCCTCTGAAATCATCATGCACAAAATTCCCAGCAAATCTCTGCAGAGCTATTGCAGCTTTTCCATCTCTTCCACAAATGGACATTCTCACTCCCACCTTTCAAAAATGCATGAAGGACACGATGTAATGTGTAAAGCCCATGTCCCACCCGTGCAGGGCGCCATGAGTTCTTTGTGTTATCCTTTTTGCATGAGCCTGGGCTGTGTTTTCATCAAAATCCCTTGTGCTCTGAGCCAGGATTGCTGGTTTATGTCTTGAACTGGGCAGTGCTGGACCCCATTGCTGCTTGTGTGCTGAACTTGGGATGGCTGCATGGCCTCCATGGTCTCAAGGGTCAGATTTCCTGTGACTTTAGGATGGGTGAATGCTCAGACGGGATCCTTTGATGTTTGAGGGATATTTGGTGTAACAAATAGTGAAGTGGGATAAATTTATGTTTATTGTTGCCGTTTGTTCTGTGAACACACACAACTGTAGCAGCGTGTGTGAAAGACCCAGAATATAGTGCTGAGACAGACTCCTGCAGAGCACCAAAACATGAAGTGACCAGAGCAACAGAAATGAGCCCAAGTGAAAGCAGAGACAGACAAACTCTGCAGTGTAATGTCATCTTGCTGTCAGTTGGAACTGTAGGACAATGTGCCACAAATCTCTGGTAACAGGGACTTCTACATTCCAGCGTCATCACAGTAAAGATGAGTTTACAAATGCCGTTACTGGGTTTTCTGTTGAGGTCTGACGGGTGTTTTCAGCTGCGTCTCTTCAAAGGACTTTAACCCCTACTCGGCCCATGTTGTGGTGTGTGATCTCCTCAGGTGTCACAGGCTCAGCGGGGTCAGGGGAGGGGACATGGGAGATCTCTGAGGTACCTGCTGTAATTCTTACCAGTCAGGAAATGACGCCCCTCTGAGCCGGCGCTTTATTCTCTTCAAAGAGATGCTCTGCCTTTTGATGCAGACAAATAGCTAGAACGTGTGTCCCACGATGTTACACAAGCAGCAGCTCTCAGCCGTTTTGGAAGCCGGTTCTGTTGCCCTGAGTGGTCTCTAATGAAAGCAATTCTATTCTATTCCCTTCAAAAAGTGCAGTATCTTCCCTTACGTGCTTGCTTCTTTCCGCCTTATGTTGGTACTAGGATTGTGTTTGTTCTGTTGCTTTCTCTGTGGTAAGTGAAGTAATTCCTCTATGAATTTGTTATGCTTTAGGATTAATAGAGAGTAAATGAATACAGTGCAGAACAAATGCAAAATTGTCTTTAGAAGAGTGTGAATCTGTTCCGCCACATGATGTACCATTTTTTTCTGATTCTGTTTCATTTCACCCTTCCCTTCAACAAAGTAGTTAAAAGCTGCTACTATTTATAAATTGGCTGCACATATATTCAGCGTCAGACTGTAGTGCTTGATCCAGGCTCCCCTGGGAGGCTGAGCAGGGAGGTTACCCCTCTCCCTCCAACACGGTCTCTCACCAGAGGAGCCTTGAATCAGAGCAGGAAAACTTCCTTGGAAGCTGTCTTAAGCATAAGCAGATGGCACCAAAATCTGATAGCACTTCATGAGTGTGAAATTCATTAACTCCCCTCCCCTCTCCCCAAATTAATTTTGAAGCCAAGTATTACAGAATTTCTGGTCTAAGTTTTGTGTTCGAATAGTTTTGCTCTGGAGAGCTGCTTCTCTGCCTGAAAAGCAACCTAATGAGTCTAACGACTGCAGAGGCGTCTCCCTGAATGGTGTTAAGCACTAGTAACTACCACCAGCTCTTGCAGAGAAAACCCAGATCTACGGCCTCACTGGGTCTCGGGAAGCAGCTGGGAACTAAGGGAGAGGAAAGGCTTTGATGTTCAAACCTGGTACAGTTTTTCCCTGGGTCTGTCATTTCCCTGTGTATGATGAGCAGTTCCGAATGTTTGTCTAAGTTACATCAGAATATTTTATCCCTCGTCACTTTGGTTTTGACATGTGAGCGCATATTAAAGCTGATGCCGTCTCTGTGTCCTACTCCTCTCCTACTAAAGAGGTTCGGGGAGGCTGTGGTCAAGACTGGGGTTTTGCTGGGAGCTCACAGAAGTGGCTGAGGACTGAAGTGCAGTTCCACCGCCCATGCCCTCCCCACCAGCAAATAACCTCCTCAGCATTGGATGATGCCCCCATCAGTTCTCTTTGGGGACAGAGGATGCCACCGAAGATGCTGTGTGTGTCTGTCCAGACTCTCACCTGGAGTGGGCAGAGTCCCTCCCTACTGAGCCTCAGGGACTCAATTGCCCCTATCCTTGATTTTAGTGTCTCAGGACTGACTTCTGCTTCATAGGAAATTCCATCTCAACATGAGGAAAAACTTCTTTCCTGTGAGGGTGGCAGAGCCCTGGAACAGGCTGCTCGGAGGGGTGTGGAATGTCCTTCTCTGGAGACATTCAAACCCACATGGATGCTGATCCTGTCCACCCTGCTCTTGGTGACCTTGCTCTGGCAGGGGTTTGGGCTGGGTGATCTCCAGAGATCCCTTCCAGTCCTCACCGTTCACCTCAATGATGGTTAACTTCCTCGCGTTGTTAGGACCAAATCCTAGAGACATTTCTTCTGTCCCTGGGAGGACAGATTCATTCCTTGTGTGGGGAGACATGGGAAGAGAGAAGACTTTGGATAAAGATGTGTTAGATCAGTTTGTTCACACATGGCTCAGCCCTTGTTCCCCTGGAGCTCCAGCTGACATTAGCAGGAGTTTTGCTTTAGTAAGAGTGGAATAAAAAAATCCAGATTTGCCTCCTGTTATTTTGTTCTGTGCATTCTGACACAAGGGCACAGGAGCAGATGAGGTTCTCACTGCTGGCTTCAGTGGCTCTGGATCTTTTCTGCAAGTTTGAATATTTGTGTTCCTGGCAGGTGCAGAAAAAGTACCAGAGTTTCTTTACTTTTATTACAACCAAACCTTCTGAGCAACCAGGCTTTCAAAAAATTAAATCTGGAATCCCCTAACGACCTTATGTTGGTTTACAATTCCTGTTTAGCAAAGGTGTTCTACCAAGTCACGTGTTTATGATGAAAATGAGCTCCGATGTGGAGGCATGAGCTGCTCTTTGTGATCCATCCTTCCCTGTTGCCGAGTGGCTGTGCATGAATCATGTTGCACAAATATCATTAAGTAATGCCAAAATAAAGTGTGAGCACCATGGGATGGGTTGGCTCTGGAGAGGACTGGTCTGTGTCCTGTTCCACCAGCTCTGTTTGTATGTGGGATTCCAGACCTGCAAAGTGCTGTCCTTCAACAGGCAAGAAGAAATGACGTTCAGGTGTTGACAGTCCCCTCCAACCTCATTTTATTTTGCAAATAATTTCCAGTCAGGGTGGTAATTTCTATTGCACTCTTAATGATTGGAAATATTTGGCAGATTAACATAATTTAGGTTTCATCTTCTCAAGGGAGATAAGACAAAGGATTAAAGAGAAGGAAATTCCTTGCTAAGTGCTGTGAAGACAGTGAGTAGAGAGTCTGGAGATGTGAAATCAAATGAGTGATAACAAAGGAAAAGTTCAGGAGCCCCTTGCCACTGCCAGTGGGATTTACCCTTTATTTACTGCTGACAGTCCATCTGCCAGCTCCCGAGCAATCCCGAGCAGGAGACTACACCTGCCAACACGTCTGTGACGCAGAGATGGAGCAGATGTTGGAATTTGCACCACTGAAGCTAAAATTTATCATATCTAGCATAAAACCCGCTAATGGAGGTGAAAATGGTCGCTCTTTAGTTCAGTGTTTGATCCTCTCCTTTGTTTTCCCTCTCTCCTCTCTACTTTCCCGACTGCATATTCCCTGCTCAGCTTCAGCGGAAAGGAGTAAGTCACTGACGAAATTTAATTTCACTGGTATTCAATCAAACCAGAATAATGTTTTTAATATCTGTGCGGCATCAGGGAGGGGGAAGATTCATGCACTCGGAGGAGGCAAGGGAAAGAGATGCATTAAAGCAGTGCCTTTGGTTCCCTGTGGTATAAATTCCCCCTCACACACATGAAATCCATTGAGAAGAGCTGCACCACAAATCAGCACAGCGCCAGGAAGTCCCAAGTCAAAAGAAGAACAATATCATGTGCTATTATGTTATTACTGCTATATATTCTGGTGTGTGTTATTAGTGGCAAGTAAAATGCAAGTGCTGAATGTGAGGGTGGAGCAATGAAATACGGGCTGAAATTAAGTCAAGAATATTGAGGTTTGGTATCAGAGGTGGCTTCTGAGCGGTGAGGTCTATTGGGCTGCGTCTCACTCTCTCAATGGGGAGAGGTCGGGCTCCATCAGAGCGTGCAGGAGCAGATGGAGCAAAGTTCTGGGGAAGGGGCCGTGGGACTAGTCCTGCTGGGGAGGAGAGGGATGGGCTGATAACCCCGCTTTCCTCTTACTTAGCATATTCCATCTCCAGGGCACTTAACACACATTAACCAGCTAATCCCTGCCATTTCCCAGGGACCCCATGGAGAAGTGTCCTTACAGGACAGGAGCAGGGCGGTGGGTCTGTCCCTTGGCCATCACCTCGGGTCCTGCCCAGCCCTTGGGTTCCCGGGTCCCCCTGCCCCATCTGCCCATGGGGCTGGTGCTTCTGCAGAGCAAAGAGCGTGACACAAGCTCTTAGAAGCCAAAATTGGATGTAAAACTCTGTGCTCGCTTTACACAAACACAACCCCCATCGCTCTGACTCCCAACGAGACTGGAGCAGAGTGCTTTAATGACAGATGAAACTTGAATTTGCATGAACTCTTTGGGAATCCATAACATTTAAGAGCGGATGTCAATGGGATTGAGTGCAGCCATTGGATAATAGCCCCTCGCTGCTAGAAAAACTGCAAGCAAAGCCCAGGCGTCTGTTTTTTGTTATAAAACAGAAGCTATTGATCCTGTAGCAGCAATCCGCTCCATAGGCAGTATTCCTGTTACACCAAATGACTGATGTAGTTTTAATCACTTTGTCTGATAGTGTCTGGTGCAAGGAAAAAAAAAAGATATTCTTGACTTTACTCTTCCATATGGATTGCAGAGCCCTGATGGGCTCCTCGAGAGTCTCAGGCTAAACAACTGCCGAGTGGGAACCAGCGTATGCACAACCCGCTGTCTGCTCTTAAGTACAGACACACACACATCACTCTCCTGAAGTTAAGCTGAGTAGAAGGTATGAGGATATATATTGGTATTTAAAGTAGAATACTTTTCCTGTCAGACAGAAACGTGTATTTATGTATGAGGGTTCCTTTACTAGGGACATTTTCAAAAATTATTATGAATTTCAGATTGTGGGCAAGTTACATGCATTTAAAAGCTATCTATCACTGTGAACGGATTCAATAGTCATCACTTTAACTGGCTTTCACAAATTCCATTTTTACAGCATCAAATGATGTGCTCAATAGTAAAATTATTTTTATCCGTTTTAATCTGTCATTCAAGACAGTTACTGATTTGCCATATCAATAAGATTAGCATCATTGAAGTTAACTGAAATTTACATTTCTAACTTAATTATGAGCTTACTCAGTTTTATCCGAAGCCTCAGTTAAAGAATAAATAACTTTGGAAGGCACATCACAGAGATGCTGCTGAGACCTGTAGCCGGCTCCAGCCCCGGAGCTCAGGAAGGCAAAGGGGTGTGATGCTCTTCAGAGGGACCTGGTCTGCCCCATCCCCTCAGAGGACAGGCGTGATTGCAGCCCTCAGTGAAGCACCGCTGCTGGACACTCTGGATATGCCCAGAAGAGACTAAATCTCAGATTTGATTTGTTAGTTGTTTAAATACTCCTAGGGATTTTACCCCAGATCTTTTCGGGTCAAAGCAGGATCACTCCCACTGTTGGCGTGTTGGTGTTTTTAGCAAATACGGCCCAAGCCAAATCCCAATTGTGGGTCAGTTCTTCAGAGGTGCTGAGCATCTGCTTCCTCACCCACCTGCAGCAGCCTCCTCCTCCTCTGCCATATGGAAAAGCCAGACTGACATGCCCCTGTTCACTTAAATAAAACTTAGTGTCTTCACCAGTGACAGGAGAGAAACACAGCCATTGTCTCTTTGCCCCAAAGGCAAGGAAGAACAGTGGAAATTTTTCCTAGTATGTCTGATTATTAGCAGTTATTCATTCATCAGTGTTATACCAAGAGAACCAATACGAGCCCTTGCCCTTACCCTGAGTAGCTCCTGGTTCTGTTGGTCAGCCTTACG
The DNA here is from genome assembly GCA_013400055.1 of Nycticryphes semicollaris. NCBI lineage: Eukaryota > Metazoa > Chordata > Aves > Charadriiformes > Rostratulidae > Nycticryphes > Nycticryphes semicollaris. Next base: position 597,131 of record VXBJ01007267.1, read on the forward strand.
TGTGAGAGATGAAGAGCCTTTATCTGAGAATTATTTTGCACCATGAGCTGCGGAATTTCATGATAACCAAGAGACAGTTCCTTCCAGCTCTGGGACATCAGGTCAGAGCCCTCAGCTCGTAACACGGGCCTTTCACACGTGGGTTTATGTTGTCTACACAGTGAATGGCTCAACAAAAAACTAATGGGGTTACGGGGCTGGATTGTGCTCAGTATCGGGGGTGAAGTAATGTCTAAGTAACGCCAAAGGCACAGCTTCTGATCGTTTTAACAGGACAGGCTTTTACTCCATTGTAAATGTCACTCTTCAGCACACACAGATCTTCAGGACCTGTGCTCCCAAACCCCACCAATCCCCCTCTGCCTCCTGCTGCTCGGGCCCCTGCTTTGTGCCGGGATTGGGATTCCTCCATCCTCGGGGCTCGTACACGACTGCCCCTTGCAGGGGGTTCGGTGGGGTTCAGCCTTTCTGCCTGTTTCTCTGGCTGCTGAACAAGAAATGTAAAGAAAGCAGAGCTCCAAATCTGGCGCTTAACTAGGGAGCGTTCCCGCTGGAATGCTGCGTGTCTATGGAGATGGTCTCATTGAACCGTTTAAAAGGCTGTTTTGGTTCTTGGACTGTGCTGGGAAAAGGGAAGTGAGAATGATGATTGAAAAAGACAACCACAACGAGTGAACTGTGACTGTAGCTTGCTTCTTGATTGGAAGTATTTAGAAGGTGATGCTGGAACATGAAAATCAATTAAGTCAAGAAGAAATCATGTTCCCTCCTTCCATGTTTCCTGGCATCCTGGTAGGCTTAACATCTGGGTGTCCTCAAGACATTTGATGCATTTCATTCATCATACATGACATTTGCATAATGCGAACATCATACTTTATGCAGATGCATCCTTGAATATTTCACAAATTATGATTGCTATTTAAACTTCCCATAAATAAAACCCACAGGGGCTTGCCCACTTCTGAATGTGTGAAAATGCAAGGTCCAAAGTGACTCGTTACTTGCACTGGCACACTATAAATTCCCTTCGTATCACAAGTAAATACAGTATCTTTCGTTTTATTTTCTTTCTAAAGCCATTAAAATTCTATTAGCTGTTTGTGAATATTATTCCGTGCCATCTGCATTTACTCCTGAGTTGTGATAGCGACAGCTGCAATCATTTGTATGCATTTTCTGTGTACAGTTCGTTATTGAGTAACAGAACCTTCCTCCCACATTGCTATAGAAGCTATAGCCAAATACAGAGACGGTTTGTTTGTAAATCTAAATCCCCAAAGTATTATTTTATTTATTAGGACAACAGAAGGGAAAATGGGGGACGAGACAAGGGAAAGTGCTTGATGTTATGTGACAAACAGTAGTGTTTCTTCTTTTCACTTATTTATTTGTCCCTCAGTCACAGTTTGGGGTTGAAATGAAAGTGGACAGTGTAAGGACAGACACATTTTATTCTGTCATGTTTTCTCTTGTGAAAGGTTGAAAGCTTCTGTGGTGCAAGATGCATATTTTTTTAATTGACTGCCATTTATGTACTGGAGAGATGCTGAGCAGGAACTTGAGCAACAAGACGTGATCCCCACATCAGCATCTGCTGTTCAGTCACCGCCGCCTCCATTAGCTGAGGATGTAACCAGTAATTCTGAACCAAAGGAAGTGTCTGAAGGTTATGGAGCAATGAACGTGGATAGCGACAGGTCAGGTGGTGGCACAAGGGCTCCAGTGGGGGTGACGGAGCATCCAAACACTCCTTTACTTGGTATTTATGTCCCTGAGTGGTCTCGGTGGGAAGTTCAGCTCCGCGCAGGTGGCAGCCTCAGAGCATGTATCATTCCAGCCGCACAGGAGCTCCGCTGCAGGACCTTCCTTAGGAGCCCTGTGAAAAACAGTCCTGGGGTGGGTTTTCTCCAAAGAGAGGGGTTTATGCCCAGGGCTGCCCAGAGCTTTAATTTTGTGAGCACAGAGCTAGGTGAGTGCCAAAATATTTCTGCAGTTTGATGCATGCGCTTGAGAAAGGGTGTCCCTCTCTTTTATGCTCATATAAACTCTGGCTTGGAAATACACAGGTGATAAATGCTTCAATATTTAACCATGATTTACCTGTGGTGAGTGAAGGAAAAATTATGCAAATAGAGCCTGAATCAGAGCAATGAGCCCCTTTATATTCTCCAGAAAACGTCAACATATAATGTTTTATGAATAGCTTGCTTTCCTTTGAAAATAAAACACTTCTCCTTTTAGATGTTCAAGATTATGCCTGAACATAAATTACAGAGGAACAGTTTCTAGATTAATATGGTCCCCAAATGGTATGAATTCATAAAGAAATGGGATCTGTATTTTGAAAAGCCTCTCAGTCTTATGACTTGAGTCCCTGACTCATCCCAGTGCTCCTGGGACAGGAGCTGCTCCGTCACTGACAAGGGTGGGACTAATGGAAGGAGAGGAAATAAAACTTCATGGATCTGTTTTCAAATGACATTACAATCAAGACAAGAAAAGCTCTTAAAACATAGCAAAGTCCCTGGAGTGAAAGTCCTACTCATTTGTGCGTAGATAAAACCTATCTTTCCAAAGGTGAAAAAGCAATGTCACGCAGAATTTCCACTCCTCTCGTCTCTAGTGTTTGTTCTGGTCCTCTATGGCCCTCAGAAGGGCTCAAACATCTGAGAAAAACAAATTTCAGCGCATCACTTTGAATAACCCTGACTGAGTCATCAATTTAAATACCTAATTCCTATTAGCACTTTTCATCGTCTCTCCTGAAAAGCTTTGATGAGGTTATGGCCGTTTTCACCAAGAGGACAAGCGAGTTTCTGTCACATGCGATGATTCAGTGTTTCTCCCTCTGATAAACTGATTGCTTCTCACACGGAACATTAAGAATTGCTGTTTAAGGGCCAGGAAAGTGAAAGAAACCCAGGAAAATCAGGACCTTGCCTGTAATGAGCTGCTCAGTACCAGGAAGCCAGTCTCCCTGGTGGTTTACAATACGTTAAAAAAAGATCTTTAAGGAAGAGATGTAAATGAAGAAATCCAGGAGACAGCCCTGCCAAGCTGCCTGCAGACCAGGCAAGGACCTGGGCAAGCACCAGCTCCTGGAGTTTTCTGGAAGAAAAAGGTCCTTTTTTAAGAAAAAAGAGTGGTTGGGAGGTGAGAGAGGGCAGCTTTGCACCACTTCTCCACAATTCTCCCACTTGGCCAAAAGTTGCTCTTAGCCTTAACCCATATTTACGAGCTTGAAAGCCGACTATTTGGGCTTCACTGTAACAGCTTTTAAAGGCTACGTACAGGTAAAAATCAATGGGAAATCAACACAGCGGATTCTAAGTGACTGAAAAAACCAAAGTTGTTGATTGCAACTCAGAGACCTCTGGTGCAAAAATAACTCTGTAGCTCCTTCAAGGCAAGCCACGGTAAATCAAATGGCAGAGAGAGATTGAGACCACATCAATAGTGTCCCCTTGCTGGAGTCAGCAGTAAAAACTCAGTCTAATTTTATTTTCTTATTGTAATACCGTGGAATGTTCGTTTAGGGAAAGAAAACACCTTCTGCAAGGTAGATGCTTGTCTTTATCCCATACCGTCTGCCAAGATGAAATTATTCTCTAGAGCTGATGGCCCCCAAACAGGCAAAGAAACGTCTATAAATCTTGGAAACTGCTGTTCTTTAGCTTACGGGTTCATTAATGGAGTGATGGGCCCTGGAAGAGAAATTGCCTTTTGTGTGATTGCCATTAGCAGGTTTGTTGACGATGAGCCTTCTGACCTTAGCGGGCAGCGAGGCAGCGCGTTGCTCGGGGTGAGCCGAGAGAGTGATTGTGGCCGTGATACCTTTCGGTCTAACCCAGAGTTTAAAAAAAGTAAGTCCATTTAGTAGCCTTGAAGGTCAGTAGTTTTCACTGTCTGTGTGTGATGTCTTGAAGAGATTTAGTCACTGGAATGATACTTGAAACATTATTCTGTTCTGTCTGTAATAAGAAGGAGTGTTGCAGAGGGGCTGGTAGGATGGGGACAGGAACTGTGGAGGAGCCTAAAACTGAGGAGGGATTTCTGGTGGTTTTCCTGGGATCTGGACACCTCCTTCCCAGGACTGCCATTTTAACTGTGTTTCCCTGTTTTCAGGAGAGGAGAATGTGTGACTGGGAGGTTTGGACCTGTCCAAAGGCAGCAAATGGAAGTCAATAAAACAATCTTGAGAGACGAGAGCTCCTACTCCGAGCTCTCGGAGCTACATGACTTGCTGCAACCTCTTCCTATTATATTGGCTTTCCTCCCTGCCACAAACTGTTTGGTTCACAAAACTGAAATTACTGGAAGACACTGCAGAGAAATGAAGGTCTAATAATCTTCAATTTATTCTCAGTCCCACTGGCAGTTTAGCCTTTATGACACAGAGTATTTTTAATTAGTTTTTTAGTTCCCTCTTTGGAAGACCACAGGCTCCAGATGGTAGGTGATCTCATCACCTCTCTGTTATAAGGAGTTTGGCCTATTTTGCTTATCTTCACAGCTCTCCCTTGTTCCAGTGCAGCCAGGGTGAAACAGCAAATGGGGAGGAAGGGATTAATAAGAAGTAAAACAACATTGAGCAGTTGCAGTGCAATAGGCTCTCAGCTCTCAAAAAGATCCTGGACCAGGAAAAAGGTACTTTAATCAAGAAAAATGACACAGAACCCCAAAGCAAACCATAAAAATAAGCAACAAATGGCTATATATTACAAATTTTCTATCTATCAGTGCCAGGGCTCAGTCTCCGCTGCGTGGTCAGCCTCTGGTCTAGTTTGTCATTGGCCAGTTAAATCCTGAGCCTCTCCTGAAACTGCTCACTCTCTACTTGAGCCACAGCTTTTCTTTCCAGCGTTTGCCAGGAAATCCTTGACTGGGAAGTTCTGCCTGGGGAACATCTAATGTGAGAAAAAGGAATTTCACATAAACAAGGACTGGAAGAGGAGGAGTCCTTATTGCTAGAATTAGATGGTTAAAACACCAGGTAGCCTCAGAAGCCCCTGTGTATTTCTTGTCTACAGAGGAGAAAGCCCAAGACTGAATTAATGTGGATCACACCAATACATCATCGCCCTGAGTAAGCACTGTCTTCCCCTCCCGTGAGCACCCTTTCCAGTGACAGATTCATGGTCCTCAGAGAAATTAGACTCAGTTGTGGATGGAATCTAATTTCATCCCTTGTCGTTAAACATCTGCAGTCCAGATTTGCTGTCCTGCCCAGGCCATTGTTATGGGTGGGAGAATGACACTGCTGAAGAACAGTTGATCATTCTTGGGAATTCCCTCTCGGTTTTCCATGAGAAGTGGGGAAGTAGGGCTGATCTTGGGTGCATCAGTATTTCTGCTGCAGGGACAATGTTCCTTTTAGGGTGTGCTGTGCTCTGGAGAGCTTGGGCAGAGCTTGGCACACTTGTCAAGATCAACACAGGTAAGAATATAGTGCTACTCTCATGGCAAAACAAATATGACCATCTTCACTGTGCTTTCTTTACCTAGGGATAGTTTGCATCTAGAGGCAAACTTCTCGGCAGCAAGGCCAAGGCCACAGAGCTTAGTGCTCAGGAATGATGGCTCCATCCTGCTTTCAGTGCAAGGCTGTGGGCCAGGACCTGTGGGACTCGGTGTTTCCAGCACAGAATGTCCCCAGGCCAGGGGGAGCCAGGCAAGGTATTGTTCCACCCTTCCCCAAGCTCCCAGCTCCAGGACAAACACATATGGAGCAACCAGCATCTTTTCATCCATGGGGCAGGCAAACTCCAAGCACTCTTCCTGCAATGGAGAGGTATAGAACTTGCTCCTCAGCTCACTGGCTGGTCATTATACCAGCAGGGAACTATGGCATAGATGAAGAAATCCAGCACTGAACTGTTCTCAATAGGTGAAATTCTTCTTGCCCTTTCCTGCTATTGGTGATTCTAAAAAAAGCCCAAGACTGGAGCACGTTCCCAGCACAGAGCCTTCTCTGAAACAAGTTTGAGCTGATTTAATGTGTAAATGACAGCGAATCAGGAACTTCCCGCTGTTCCCAACAATAACACTTCCTGTAATTTGCATGATAAAATTCTGCTGATTTCAGATAGCGTTCCTCAGGACGGATTATTTGACACCCAGACTGTATGTTATGGGAATAAATTATTTTGCCGTGTTTCTAACTGATCACAGTCATGAATTCTGATTTGCTGACACCGAGTCCCAAACAAAAGCGCGGAACCTTGTCTAATAGCACTATGAAAAAGGATATTCAGGAAATATTAACAAGTTTCATATGGTAATTTATGTAAATACAAACCATAACTCAGTTGAAAAGATTCAGTTGAACCTATAGAAAGAGTCTGAAAGCCAAGGTTTCCATGATAAAACATAAACTGATACTTAGTCTTTACAACCCAAATGTTGTGCTTTCTGACAGGGAGCAAAGAAGGAAAAACCAGAAAAAAAGTGGATCATTTCCCAGTTTTGAGTTTAAGATCTTCAGTGGGACACTTTTCCAGGATTATGAACAGACCTTTTCAATTCACATCTCTGCAGAAGAAATACTACAGTGTCCCATTGAGGTCCAGGCTGTGCCTTGTACAATAAGCTGCAGGGACACATTGTCCCTCCTGTGTAGGGCCAATGGGAGAGTTGGTCCAGGCTCAATCCGTCCAGATTTGGGATGAAAGCAAACCAGAAGATCTGGTGATGCAGAACAGAGTGGAGACACTGAGCTTCCTTTGGTTCTGGGTTAATTAGGGTCATTTCCAGCCTTCTCAGAGCCAGCTCTTCCATGTCCAGTCTCGGTTTTGCAAGGGCCATGTATTGTAATTAAAAACTTTCAGTGAGTCTGCCCACAATCTGTCAGAGCTCCCACGCTGAGGTGTAATTAATAGATTGAGCCCCTACCTTGCAACATCCACTATATGTGTGCTTTCAAAACAAATGTGCACTTGTCTTTGAAAGGACGTAACTGTAACAGTCTTTGGCACTTCTTGTTGCTAAAATAACTGTATTGTGCATTTATCAAGTGGCTTTCCCCTGAGGCTGTCCAAAGGGCATCAGTAAGAAGTGTGTGTACTCAGCACCTTGCAAGATTGAGCCTCCAGCACACAATCAATATTTATAAATTATGCTTCAACCTTAAAGCAGCATGGGACTTTCTGGGGGTGTTAGGCTTTATTTGGTTTCCAGTGGAAGCAAAAAACTGAAGACCCGAATCTGAGTTATAGCCAAAGCCAAATTTTCAACACTCAAAATTCAAAGGTGCACTTTTTAAAATAGCTCGGCTTCCACGTTGGCACCAAAATAAGTGTTTAGATTGTCAGAATTGCTTAGCACGTTGGGTCCAAGGCTTAACTGAAAATGTGCTTTCAGTTATAGGTGATCTTTGGCCATTGGGACTGCCAGCTCCTTCTACAACTGAATCACGTAGAGATGCTTTAGCTCGGCAGAATTAGGGCAATAATCTCAAGAACAGGGGCTTGGGACCTTCACAATAAACACAGCGTGCTGTCCTTCGGAGATCCTGGCTCATTACTGGCTGTGGGAAAAAAAAAAAAAGGCCATTTACTGAAGCATGAACACCATTCGCATCCTCCTCTCCCCTGGCTGCTTTCCCACCAAAACCCTGGTCCAGGCCAGGGCTTGTTTCATTTGTGGTGCTGAGGAGGCCACGGCCGACACAACGGGGAATGTATTTCAGCAGGAAGGTTTCTAAGGGAGATAAATCCTTTGAGTACTGAATGGTAGGAACAGCATTTGACCCACCCTCGTCCTTGAACTGGGATTAGATCCGGGCGCTCCGTCTGCTCACGCCTGTGATGAAGCTCCAGCCGCGTTGTTGTCCCCTCTGGTGGCCTCGGAGCGCACAAGCCACCGCCGCTCTCCCTTTGTCTCCGCTCCTCCCTCTTTCCCGTAGGCAGGGAATATCTTTCCCATGAAGGGGAATATTCACAAAACTGAGTGGGAGCCCCAGCCAGCCCTGCTGCTGGAGCTCGGGAACTGCTGGAGCTGGAGGAGGGATGCTCTGCTCGAACCTGCCGTGAATCCGTGCAGGTCCCCGAGGAGCCCTCGCAGCTCCTCCCGCAGCAGCCCACGCCGTCGCTGCCCCCCGTTCCTCACCCCCTCGTCCCCCCTGCGCCGCCCGTTATTGTGTGTTAACTACACATGGAGACCAGGAGTGTTTCTGTGAGTCGCTGGTTCAGCTGGGCTCTTTATTATTATTAATGATGAAATACTGAGGCTGGGCTGCTAATGAGCCTAAGCTCCCTCCTGTGTGTTTATTTTTCTTCCCCCTTCAAACTGTCATTTCAGAGTAAATTACTTTTCCCTGCGTCTTTGTCAGGCAACACTGTACCAGTACACCCACCCCCATCTCACCCTCTGCTCTAATTTCAGGCTTATTCAGTTTCTCTCAATGCAGTTTACTAAGCAAAGTACGGCGCATCCTCCCATCTGTCTTACTTAAGTGGCACGATGCGCCTCAACAGCAGATAGAGACATCATTTTTATTACGCTCAGTTCTGGTTCTTGTTTTTTCCTCTGAATTATTTACTAAGCCATTACCAGAAAAGGGGGGAGAGGTGCGGGGCTGGAGGAAAAAAGTAGTATTTTTAAAGGGGTGGGGGGAGGAAGAGCAAACAATTTTTCAAGCATCACTCAAAAACTCTGCTGTGATTTTCTCGCCTTTGTTCCATCTCGTGCTAAACATGTTTGTGTCAGGCAAACAACCCACGTTAGATGGAATTTCACACCATTCAAAGCATCAGTGTCTCCAGCCTTAATGTGTATTATGTTCAAACATGCAACGTAATCCATCAAAAACCCCTGCAGACCTCGCGCTTTTCCTCCAGATTTATCTGTGGGAAGCCTCCCTCTCCGTGTACACACGTAGCCAACCTTCTGTCGGTGGGGTTTTTTTATTTATTTGGAAACAGCAGAGCAGATTCTCAGTCAGTGTACGCTCTCGCAGCTCCACTGGCCTCCTGCCCGCAGATTTATCCCCACAGAGGGGACTTGCTCATTCCTGGCTGGAATCTGCGGTGCCAGGATTAACAGTGGGGTGGTGGGGGTTTATCTCGGGGTCTGTTCTGAACTGACCAAACCCCTCCCAGCCCGGGCATTCAGCGCAGCCCTGTGCGAGTCAGGAGAGCCAGGCTGCCCTCCCCAGGCTCACCTGAAAGGAATATGGTGGTTTTTCCAGCAGGAAAATATTTTGCAATTGAGCCCAAGGTTTTGCAATCAGAAGGAAAGGCGACTCCTGACCTGGGGAGGGCAGCGATGCTGTTGTGGGGTGGGTTTGCCAGCTGTGACAGGGAGCAAACTGAACGGCACAGGGAAAGCTGCTCTTCCCTTTGCAGGAGTTAATACAAACAGTTCTAGAAACAACAAAATCAAACCCGCTCCAATAGGGAAGAAAATCAGTAGTTGATTTGAAACAGGAGAAGAGCAGTTATTTGTCTGAAAAGGCTACTGAGATAAGTGACATCGGAATAACACGGACGTATTTACTCTGATTTAGAAAACATTAATTAGCTGTTAACTTATGATTTAAAGAGCAACAGTGGTGAAAAGCATACCTGTCTTCACCAGGAAAGTTTTCTTTTCGAAGTAATCTCCAGTGAATTTTGAACCCCTTTACACAGGATTCTGCCTGGGGTTTCTAGTAGAAATAGCAAGAAAGATTGTGGCATGTTTAATTCTGCTTTTCACTGGAGACTTCATTTTCTCCTTCAAACTTGTTGGTTTTTTTTAACCCAGCCTTCCCCTCTCAGTTGATTTCTTCACAGTGTGCATCTTTATCTGTCGTCACTCAGTGCTTACCATTTTGGTGTGTAAACATGGCAATTTGTGCAAATCAGCAAGCAAACCCATTAACATTTGAAGTGGAACAAGAATTTGGAGTTTCTGGTCATTAAAGAGCTTTATGAAAAAAATAACTTAGTCCAGAGCTGCCAAATAAAACCCTCTGGTCGGCTGCTGGGACTGACTGAGGGTGTTTGCACGACTCTCCCAGATCTCCTAACAATAACGATCGTTTTGTTGTCTCTGTTACACATTGCTGATAGGCAATACCTTTTTCTAACCACTTTGCCTGGAGGAAGGGAGGCAGAACTCGGTGGGGGACGCTGAGGTTTGTGAGACCCTGGTCCAGGTCGTGATCCAGCCAGGTCCTACTGGAGATGCGCTTCACCAAGGGATGGCCTGGAGTTGTCCCTTCCGAAGAGGCAGCCTCGTCACACGGCTTGTGGCACTCGTATTGTGCATAGGTGGACACACATATGCTTAATTGGTCTCCAAATGTCAGTAGTAGTTTGTATAAACCTTCGTTAGTCTTTCGACGAGGCTGCCGCTCCCCGGAATGGGAAGGAGCAGAAGGGGCGTTTGGGGGGAGGAGCGCCTTTGTTGGCCCCACTGCTGGTGGGGAAGACGGTGCTTTGTGCTCCGAGGCCAGCTGTCTTCTCCCCTCTCTGCTGACATCCTGGCAGCAACTTTCTTCACGCCTTTCTGCAAGCTCTTGCCAGCCCCTCTCTGCGAGAGGGAGCCTTGTTTGTCCTGGTGATGCATCTGCTCTTGCTTGTTCCCAGGTGCTGCTGCAGCCTCACGGGCACCCCAGGACCCCCTGCTCTATCCCAAGGATGGTGTCCAAGCCAGGACTGCACCCCACTGGGGCTAGCAGGAGGGTGCAGGGTCACAGGAGCTATGGACAGGACATGGGGCCCATCACAGACCTGGGAAGGATGGATGGCTCCGCTCCAACGCAGTTGTGTGAGAGCAGCAGATCCCCCCCATGCCCAACCAGTCTCGAGTCTGTCTGCATTCGAACTACCACCCGTGATTTTTAATAACCAGTTAGATATCTGCCAAAAAAATAGATTAGATAGGCCAGTCCTTGTTTAGGGGGGAAAAACCCACGAAGCACACTTTTCATAGCCCTGTTTCCTACAAATCACTCCCAAACAAGGACGCCCCAAACAGGGCTCGGCTCAGAGTGTCACAGGAGATGCTCCAGACGTGTCCTGAGTCCATGAGTCCATGGTAGTGCCCTGGATTTGGTGGGACAGAGCAGATAATGTGGCACTGGGAACTGTGGCTGCAGTACATTTTAGTTTCCAAGCTTAGAAACTTCAATTACATATTTTAATGTGTGTGATTTAGGAAAACATGGCCCATTCCATCTGCTTTGCATTAATTTGAATGACTGATTAAAAATACAGGTTGAAATATTACAGCTACTAATAATTTCTCCACATGGCTAGCTTTTAATGGATGGAGAGGAAATTAAGAATAAGGCTTTTTATCAATTTTCACAGGCAAGCTTTGCCATAATCCTTTTATTTCTTTGAGAAATGTGTTTGTTTATAGTCATTTTATTTGTTTAACAGTTTCCCTCTTTTTCTTAATCTTTGCTGTAATTATTTCATATTCTATAAATATTTAAACATATTTTATTCTTTATTAAAATTAGTGTATTTCAGTGTTGGTAAAACTCTCCTTTTTCCAGTGAGTTCAGCCACTTTCCAAGCCCCTGAGCCTGGGACCCTGCTGATCCTTGTTACTTGTATTGCCCAGAACACTCAGCTGACATTCCAGCCCCAAGATTACAGATAATTTTCTCTAATTTCCCCCAGTGCATTGTTTCTCCTTGACCTGCTTTTATAGACTAGTTTGGCCATTGACTTCTTGGCCTCATCTTCTGAACTGAACACTGATAATGACAACATCATTGGAAGCGGTGCCTGAACATCAGTTCTGGTTATCATCATGGGTTTAGTACCAAAGGAAAAAAAAGGAAGGGAAAAAACCCCCAAAAGCAGGGGAGCAGGGACTCAGGTGTTAGTTCTCAGCTTCCTTAATTGACTGTTTGTTTATTTTTGAAAACTGCAGGTGCTTAAAGTTACTGTTATCAGTTAATCATTCTAATTTATGGAGCCTGCGTGGTAATTGCTGTTGAGTCATGCCTGCAGGTGTGTCCAGAATAGCTGCAGATGAGTGATAAAGCCAAGGAGATGGGGGTTCCTGGGTGATGTTGGTGGGATATTGCTTTTGTGTGTGGATGTTGGTCTTGCTGCTGAGTAATCCTGCTCGGGGAGAGGTCTCCTTGCAGATTCTAAAGTAATAGAAAGCTCTGAAAGGGAGAGCTAGGGGCATGGGGGAGCTGGATTGGAACCTCACAAGTTCTGTGTATGTGCTGGCCAGGAATGACCTTTCTGGGATGGAGCCTTCTAGGGCTGAGCACGTGCTCCACGTCTGTGAATGGAGGTCTTCTGTTCCCCTCAACTAGGTTGCTACAGAAGGTATGTAATCCTGCCTCTTTAATGTCCTCTGGTGGTTCTGTTGGTGCTGGAGAAGGGATTTGAGAAGCGATGCAGCTTTTTCTCTAGGCTAAAGTTGAATGTCTCTACGAAGCATGAGAATGTGTGATCTGGGACAAACTGGAGGGGTGCTGTGTCTCCAGGTGGTACAGGAGGGCTGAACGCCATGTGCACCCTTCCTGGTGGGCTCCCTGATGCTGTAGGCCCCTGGCAAAAAGGGGGAACTGGGGAATATGAGTGTGTTCCAGCCACATGCTGGTGGCCCTGTGAAGCTGCTGCTGCAGCCTGTGAGACCTGGGGTCTCAGGCCACTGCTCTGATGGATCACCCCATAAACTGCTTTTCCCTTATCAGGAGGGTCTCTGGGCTATTGCCTGAGGGAAGTATCCATTAATATCACCAGAGCACTGGAATTATTGTGTGGGTGATAGAGATACTTGGCAATAATGGTGCTGTATAAAATGCAATTGTCTTCCATAATTTGTTATCAATTTGACTAGTTAGCTATAGAGAAATAAATAGAAATAGGAAGGAGAAAAGAGCATAACATCTGAAACCAAATGGGTGAATCAACAGACGTGATAAATGTAATTCTGCTGGAAACACAGATCAGGTCTTGGTGGGACAGCCTAACCCTTTGTTTTTGGAGGTGAGAAAATATGAGGTCCATCCACTGTTACACTTACCATTAAAATTAGGGACTCCTCCTCATGTACTTGATCCAAATCTGTCATTTGCAGTGTTGGTGGCACAGGGAGCGTGGCTGCCTGTCCCCTGCCTGGAGCAGGGCTCTTGTCCCAGGCCCCTGGGGCAGAGCTCAGTACCAGTACAGCTCCACACACAGACTGGGGTCCTACAGATCCTGTTGATCCTGAGTTTTTGTGTAGAAGTAGAAAGGTCAAAGGGGTTCTCATAACATCTCTTCTGCCACAGTTTTAGCAAATGTGTGCCTATGCAAATATTTCAAAAGCAGTTTGGGATCTCTCAGGATGAATGATGCTCTGTAAAATATGATTATCTTCTGTAATATATCACCAACTCTTATTGTGGCATGATTCTTAACTCCCCTCAAGTTCTATATCTAAGAAAATTAGCAGAATGCTGAGTAGGGAAAGATAAGTTTCATTAACAACAACATTGATGTTGCATGTATATCTTATAATTGTGACTCTCAAGGTGAAATCAATAGCTGTGACATTTCGGAAAAATCCCACGTAGTTTTTATTCAAGATGAATGTTTCTGAGGGCTGGAAAGCTACTGTTTGCATGAGTGATCTGCCCGATTTGCTACATATTACTCATAAATCTGGGAAGAAAAAAGTTATGTTTAACTCCTGTCCTACGAAAACACGGGCATTAGATTAGTGAAGGAAGGCAAACATAACAGATGAAAGCCATTAGAGCTGGCTTCGGTTCTGCTGATTTCATTCGTTGAATATTTCCAGTCTACTAGCTTAGAGAATCCATCTAGTTCTGACCTTAACCTTTCCACAATACTTATTATATTTGGGTGAGGAAAAGGAGAATACATTAAAAAAAAGAATCAGAGGGAGAAACAAGATATCTATGTGTGTGTGTAGTAAACGGTGAACTTGTTCTCATTTTAGATGACATATTCCAAATTTGTTAAGACGACAAAGCTTTATTGAGGTCAGTGTAAGCCGGTGACAAACAGCTCTGAGATGATTTGGGATCAACCAGGGTTTGTTGTTGTGACACCCACACTGTGCCTCTAACCTGAGACAGAAATTCCTTGGAGGGGGCTGATGTGAAAGAGATTAGAACTTGCGACTCTCCAAAGTTTGATGGATGAAACCAGGGGACAAGACCCCTCTAGAACGGAGCTGCTCAGCTCCCTAAAGGAGGAATGGGTTTGTGGATATGGAATGAGGGTGCATTAGAGGAGCAGCCCTGACCCACAGGGCTGGAGGTGGGGGGGCAATGTGGGTGTTGAGCAGAGCTGCAGAACTTGAATATTTATCATCCAAAATTCTGTACCGTGGTTTAAAGAGTAAAGTTGGGTAGCCATTAAATCTCCTCCTCCTCCTCTATGGAGAAAGCAGTGATGTGGGCTGTGAAGTAAAAGACCGGATAAAAACCGTGGCTTCTGATTGCAGACTCATGGGCTGTGGAGGTAGTGCAGAAACAGGTTCAGATCTGCCAACCCAGCTGCATTAGAGGTAACTCCTTTTTGTCAAGCCCACACTGTCAATTGTTCCATTCATATGTTTTTGTTGCTTGAAACCACTCATTTCAGCACTTGCATAAATGCTGTTACTGCTATCAAAGACCTTGAGGCTTTTATTCCTATATATACCATTGCTGGTAAATGTCATAATTTCTTGCATTGTGAAAATGCTACAGTACCTTGTGTTCCAATAATTCCAAGGCAAGGTCAGAATAAGATGACAAAAGGGATATGTTGAGTAACAGTATTAAATGAAAGCAAGAGTTACAGTGAGCAGGGGAGCTACAGCTGCTGATGGGGAGACGGAGAAGCAGAGAGATGCCAGTATTTGCATTTCCTTCCTGCAGCAAGAATATTACATATTCATTTTTTTGTAATAAAGCCCTTCTGATAGGTCTGTGTTTCTCCATCTCCTGCTGTGACACGGAGCATTACCTCATGAAAAGCCGAGTGAAGCCACAGTTATGGTTTCAAAACATCCAGTTGGGGTGCCACAGCTTTGGTCTGTGTTGACACCAGCTCTGGCTGGAGTGTCTGGTGGCACAGACTTGTAACACAGGTGACTTCAAAACCCCTGTTTCTTGCTTCCCTCTCCTTTGAGAACTGTCAGCATTACCTTAGGAGGAGAGAGTGCATGATATTGACACTAAAGGCTGTCTGAGGAAGTCTGGAGTTTATGGCAGGGAGATGGCACTGGCTGCTCAGTGTGTGGAGGGTCATTTCTGAAGTGATATAGGTCTTCCCTCATAAGCAAAAAGGATTCTACCTTAGAAGGTGAAGCCATTGAACAGAAGTTATGGTATCGAGAAACTCAAACTAAGCACCTCAATTAGCTGTTTAGTAATGGAAAGGCTGAGTTCTGGCCAATGAGATCTGCACTGACTCTGTGATGAAAGCTGTGTCATCTTGCCTCCTTTGCAGAGGTCTCTCACTGGGGATGGATCTCTGTCAGCAATAAGCCTGGTCAGAGCCTCGCTGGAGGAGTCTCTCACGCTATGGATGATGTTGAGACTTTCTCATCACACGCAGGAACCTGCCCCTGGCTGGGTGATGTCCCAGAGTCATTTGTCACTTGCATTTGAGTCTAGAAGAAGATTTTTGAATGGAGCTGGAATGTCTGAGATAAAACCAGCAGGCTGCTGTAGTTCCTTCATTTTTGGAGAAGGTAATAACTGAGGAGAAGAGAGGGAGGGAGTGTGTCCTGCTCAGAGAAGGCTTAGCACTGACAGGATGTATTTGTACTGCGAAATGAGAGATGCCAATTGAAGAATTAAAGCAGTGGTGGTGTCTTTATACATATTTCTGAGTGTCTCAAAAATGGAGTAGCCTGTCCTTGGTGATGATAGGGAGATACTGTCCGTGTAACTGCAGCTCCTCCTGCTTCAGCCTGCTATTAAGCTCATTTAGCCAAAGTTGTTTAAGACCCTTGCTCTCTTTCTTTAACCACATCTGCCGAATTAAATTCCATGCACTGACAGTGATGCTTTCAAAAGCTCTGAATCAATTCTTCAATCACTCCACATTCTTAGCTGTGATTAAAAACATGTGTCCCCTAATTAAGCTAATGAGAAATTGTTAATTGGCACAAAGCCCCCCTCTGAGTATGCTTGTTAATGTCACCATCGCTTTGACAGGAGAAGGAATATAAATGAAGGACAGACGGTCCCACCAGAATTCAGCGTCGGACTCGTGGGTCGTGCTTGGTGTGTGCATGGGGGGAGGCTGTTGGTCCGAGGGCAGTGGGGGTGGGACGGGGGGATGCCGAGGTGGTGGTGGTCTCCTCTGGTGCTTCATCATAGAAACATTCATCTGAGGCATGAGAGGGAGGTGAAAGAGTTAAGGGTTGGTTGACCATTGTTCCAGCTTCCATTTTAGCTTTAGAAACCAAAGAAAAAGGTAGAGCCAATGCCTCCTGAGAGCAGCTTGTGCTCTGAGGAGCAGCCACTTGCCTTTTTCTGAGGAAAAGGTTAAGTTTTATTTTATTGTCACTTGTGTTAAGGTCGGATGCAAAGATTTCTGTGGAGATCAAAGCCCTGTCAGGGTAAAGGCTCTGCAAACACCTGGGGATGTGTGCTCCCTCAGGGAGGAGCCTGCAGTCACTGAGCCCCCTCAGAGCTTGGGAGATACTTCAGTGTTTTCCCTGGAAAGGAATGGGTCTTGTCACCAAGTCTAGAAACCCTGTACTAAATTAGATATTTTTTTGACATAAATGAAGCTTTTGAACATGACAAATTGAAAATCTTCAACATCCTGGCTAGGATTTTGAGTCCTGTTAGGAAAACCGACATTCTTGTGGATAATGGCAAACCTGCTGCAAGGGCCTGTGTGGCTTGAGCAGAGTACTGAGGGGGGATGATGAAGGGCTGGGGGTGCTCTAAAGAGGCAAAACCAAAGTCACAAAGAACCACGGCAGCCACATGTCACCCTGCAGAGCCCGGTTGGTTTAGGTGCAGGGTTTGTAGGAGTTGGCATGGAGGAGTGAGAGCTGACAGCGTGTGTGTGGGGCAGCGAGAAATCCCTGCTGTGGGGAGGGCAGGGAGGTGCTGGCTGTGATGGTGGTTTGCTTGTTGGGCTTTTTCCTCTGTATGTTTTCATTGTAGGGTACAAAGCAGCATGTGTGTTGTAGGAATGAGGTGGGAGAGGCACCAAGAATAAACCCGTTGGTGTCAGGCCAGGGCTGTGCCAGTGGAGAAACCAATCCTTGGCTGGGAGCCTGATCCTTCCTTCCCCATCTGGGCTGCCCAGGGTCAGTGCACAGTGTCTGTGTCTGCCTGGGCATGTTTGGGTTTCAAGGATGTGCTACCTCAGGCAAGGTCTGGAGTCTCATTTTTTCCTAGCTCTCGGAGCCCAGAGGGATGTGCAAAGAGTTAATCACGATGTTTGGATGCAGAACTCGGCTCCTTTTGGTGGATGAAGGAATCCCAGTCCTGGCACCGCACTCACTGCCATATGCAGCCGCGCCAGTGATATTTTCCTTCATCATTTTTCTTCTCTGCGTGTTCATTTGAGGTATTCCTGTTCCAAGCTCATGTTCTGTCCAATACACTACCCAGGCTGTAGCAGCAGTAGTTGCCTCTGCTAAATGAATGTTTGCTAATAATGCCTTTCCGTCTGGATGCTCAGCATATCTGTGAAGCGTATTTGTCATTTCTTCCATCCCATTTCCATTATAACATAAATAACAGACAGATTGGAACCCACACTGTCCTGCAAATTGGCAGTTGCTATTTTGACCACACTGCCTTTTATTGTGATATAATAAAGTATGCTCTTTTAAGATCCTGCCCTGCAATAGGTAAAGCCCAAACAACATATCAAGTGTGTGTCAATGGCAGTGAAATCTCAGCGCCTCACATCTTAGTCATGGGTCTGGTCTCTCAGGCTGCAACAAGGAGAGGGAGAGATGAAACACGGTGAGAGCCGGCTGCTTTCATCAGTTGCTTGTATCCCAGTGCTTCAGGTTGAAGTCTTCCTAAGAAAATCTATCACTTTCATGCCAGATGCAATCACCTATTTCTTTCCATGGCTGGATGCACAAACTTCAAAAGTCCAAACTTGCTGCACTCTCACATCTTTTGACGGATGCAAGGTACCATTTTGATTACTTCTGCACAGCTGAGCAGGGCACAGATCCTGAGGCTCTGAAAGGAGAGTCGTTTGGGTAAACACAGCCTTAGTGCTCATGTGCTAATCCTATTTTTAGCATTTAGGCTCTTTCCCAGTCTAAGTATATGGAATGTTGCAAATACTGTGATATGGAAAATACCATAATTCATGCATCTTTTTATATACCTGATTCTCAGGGTTGCATGAGTGAACCTGTACCTGGGAGATGTGAAGCCCTGGGGGAAAGGCATAGCAGGGCCATTAAAGGCTATTGATTGGAGCTCTTTTTCCTTTTATGACCACTGTTTGCAGATCACTTGGTTTACAAACTCTTAGGGTCAGAACAGCAACTTTGCCTTAACAAAACTGTTGCTCATGTGGATGCTACAGGTCGCTTGTAATACAAGGAAACATTGATGGAGGAGGTGGGCAGGGTAAAAGAGCATTACCACCTCTCCATCGCAGTGAAGCGAGGAAGAAACTGGGCTGTGAAATGGTCTCAGGTCTTAGAGCTCCACTGGATATTGATCTCTACAGGGAATGGGAAATAATGTTTCAGGTAGTTTTAATATATTATCTAAACTACAGCTCGGAAAAGTACTGATCTGAGAGACCATATCCTTGTTACACCTGCTGACTACACCCAGCTGGGAACGTATCTCAGACCCTGCACAACTGACAGATTTGTCATAAAATCTAGTCTGTTCTGTCTATGTTGATAAGGATGCCACTCTATGGATCACTCAAGGAGAGGTGTCTCAAAGAGATGGGAAAAGCTCATATTTCTGCTCACTGAGGTGTTGCTGACACAATTTAGCATGCGGTATCCAGCTCATTTAGAATTCAGCGCCGACTTCATCCGCATCATAAAGTGAATCCTGTTTTACAATTCCCTTGAACATTCTCTAAATGATGGCATCTGAAAACAAGCAGCACAGTTTATATGCTGGAATTGTGCTTCTGAAATTAATTCTTAACAGCCTAATCCAGGGTATCAGTCAGACACACATGAACTGAGGCGCTGCCGTGATCAGGAGCTGGAAATAAGTCTGCTCAGGGTGAGGTTGCCGCTGGCTTGAGCCAAGACCCAGGTGTTCGTGCAGCTCATCCCTCACCTGCCTCATCTCTGAGCTCCCAAGATTATAGGATACAGGATGGATATAAACATGTGTGAGCAGTATAAATAAAACAGAAGCGGAGCTTGGTCCTGGAAAAAAATAGTGAATTAAGTCAGGGTTTGGGGGTGGGTCTGTTTACCCAGGGAATGTTTACTTTAAAAAAAAAAATAACAAAACCCAAAGCTTTTTTTAGGTGCAGATAGATTGTAACAAAACCTAGGTAAACACTAGAACTCCTAGTTTAAAGAAATATAGACCAAACATAAATAACTGCATATTTCTGGGAACAGGAATTCAGAATAGGTTCTTCCACAGGACTTCTCTTTGTTGGGTGGTGGAAGCTTTATCTGCATTTTTATTTATTAGTCTGTTTTTCCCTCCGTGGAGGATTCTGTAACATTTCAGACCAGGCTGAGGCAGAATGGGGGAACTGGTGTGTTTTTTTCCAAAATGTTTGCAGCACAGGAAAACTGTGTTCTGCCCAGTTCTTAGCAGGAGAGCTGTACCATGGATCACCTTGTGGGTACACACTTCATCTTGCTTCCTTAGGGTTCGTTCTTATTTTTTTTTATTGGGGATTTAAATTGCCCTGGGTATGTGGAAGTCTGATTTCAGTTTGGGTGCCTGACTTGCTCTTGTAGTACTAATCTGTGCCTAATTGTCTTATATCTAATGCTGCCACTTCCTTGGCATGTGATGCACGCGTGCACGTGGAGATTCATGACACATCCTATTTGTAAGTTGATTTGGAACTTCACATATTTTAATAATTCAGAGACAAGCAGGGTTTTTGGTGTGACACAATCTGAGCCAGAAGCAAGCCAGCCGTTAGCCAGGGACCGCTCCTCTGTGATGCAGTAAATGATAGATAACGGCAAGTCGGGGCTCTGGAACCAGGTGTTTATGAGCACTGTAAGTACCTATCTCTTCTAATGCATTCTTTATAAATTATTTGCTGGGACTTACAGCTCTGCGATGCAGCAGCTGAGAAGGGATGTGAAAAGCAGTCTTTACACAGAGAGAAAGTAAAACACTTCCATGGTAATAGTTTGTTTTAAAATTAGTTTTACATCTCATCTATTATGAAATGTGAGGGTACGCTTCCACCTACCTCTGCCACCCAGGCAGGCAGGCGAGAGCAACAACAAAGAGCTGCTTTCCATAATTTTCAATCAGAGTGTGTGAGTTTCTCATTTTCTGCTTCCAAGAGTGCCCGTGTGCCGGGCCCCGACGCAGCACGTCAACACCGCGCTTCACCAAGGCAGACCTGAGCCGTGGGGGGGGAGACTCTTCCCTCCGCTCACTGTGCTAAAACTGCATCAAATATTTACTAGTAGGAATCCCAGCACGGTGAGGAAAATGCAGAATGGCAGCGTCCTGTGAGATGCGGGAGCTGGTTCGGAACATTCAAAGAGAAAAAGATACAATTTATTGTTCCATGACTAATGGGCTACATGCGATTATTCCAAAATTATACCTGTTGCCATCTCCTCTGAAAACAAATGGAACTGGAAAAAACAAAAGAGGAGGCAGCCCACTGAATAGCTCTGAGGCCAGAGAAGTGTCACTTGCTAATGCAGCTTATTCCTGATGGCGTGTTCCTTCTGTTCCAAGGAGCTCAGGAAGATTGTGGTGAGAAGTCAGGAGGCCGAGTCAGTGCTTTTAGAATCTCAGCACTTAAAGTATACATTGATAAATGATGAATTACATAATTAGGGATTAGTTTTTATATCCCAAAGATAATTTTGGTACAACCATAAGAATACTCTTAACAGCTGAAGATTCTGAGGGGTTAAAACAGCTTTTCCCTTTGTATTTGGTGCTTGCAGTGAGTGCTGCTGTGATGGGCAGTGTCCAGTGCTAGGCTTCTGGTATATCCCTGTGCCACACCACTGCAACGACTCAGTGAATAATTGGAGTATTACAGAGATAAATATTTAGTACTGGTAATAAAAGTAAAACAAACAAAAACAACAAAAACCCTGCAACCAACCAAAAAACCAACCAAGAGAACTCAGTAATTGTATTTCACTCTTTTGGGTCATTCAAAGGAATATAAAGTGTCCAATACATGGATATAAAATACACTTTGAAGGTCTTAACTTTGGGCTCTCTAATATCTTCTGTTCCTCTGGAAAGACAGTTTTCTCTCCAAGGGAATTTATAAAAGAAACCAAACCTTGTACTTGTGGTAGCATGTAGGGGACTAAGAAAGCTGTCCCTGCCCTGAATGAGTTACGAATGGAGAGGATGGACAAAGCCTGGGGGGGAACCAGAAGCCCAGGGACTGGTCTGATGTCTGGGGTCTTCAGCAGCAGAGCTAGGATGGGGATCCACCTCTGTCCCACAGCTGAGGACCTTCTTGGAAGAGGTAGGACGTGCTGTGCTTGGAAATGTGAATGGAGCCGTTTGGCCTAGGGGTCCCCAGTGATGTTGCTGCTGATTACTATTAATGTGTCTTTTTCTTGATTACTACTGATGTGTCTTTTTTTAGGAGGGTGCAGATTCAAGTCCTTGTCCATCACCATTTCCTACCCCTTTGATATGAACTCCCAGACCTTCGTTTCATCCTGCCATTTTCCTTTGGTGTTTCCTACTCTGCGTTATCAGCAAAACCAGCTTATTTTTCAGGAAGGCTCAGTACTTTTGTATGATTTGTTTGCAATCCACCTAAAGCTTGCTGTTTGCCAAATACCCTATACTCTTAATCCAAGCATGAGCTGAGCATCCAAAGGCGGTTTTTATGCAAAGTCTCTGCAGTGGCAGCAGCAGGACTGTCCTGCAGGGATGAGCACAGCTTTGATTCTTGGCTCTGTGTGGGGACTGTAAATGAGGAGAGCACAGCCTGTTTTTCATGCAATCTATGAATCTTATGTGATTAAGGACAAAGAGAAAAAAAATTAAAAAAAAAATAAATCCAGGCATCACTCCACTTCTGTCCTCCCTCATCTGTGCAGACAAACTCCAAGCAGCATTATCTTTACAGTTTCAATATAATTGAATACCTGTCTTGTCATGATCCAAAAGACTGAAACACTGAAATGCACTGACAGGAGAAGCCCAGCTTTGTTCTACTTCTACCCCAATTTTGGAAAGAACAAATGCTTCAGCTACTGTTTGATAAAACCTCTGGGTTTCCTGAAATACAAAACATTCTCTGGTTTTGGGCCGGGAGACAGCCTTACTGAGTTGTGATTTTGATTATCATTTAGTGTTATGAGTGCCATTATGAGCACTGAATTTTAAGGTTTTTGAATAAAATTGAACTTTGGAGGGTTTTTTTCTGAAATAGTCTTTTGTCTCCTTGCTCACCCTTCCTGTCAACTTTAGATTTTTATTTTTTTCTGCAGCTTAACACTTTTTCACTGCTATACCTCTTTCTGCATGTTCTGTGAGTCCTCCCTGGGCTGTCAACGGCTCTGGAGGCCGCCAGAGCATGGGGGTCCTGCTCAGTGAAACACATACTGCCTGTCTGAGCAGCCCTTCCTGCCTGGAGTTGCTGAATGGTCACTTTAAAAAATGAATTCATCCTTTTTTCTTTCTTTCCTTAAGTGCTCAGCACTGCAGTACCTGGTGTGGCTGATTAATGAAATAGCTAGTGGTCCTGATGATATAAATTAGAATGATGAGCGTGTAGCAGGAGTCCAGTGAACATCACAGGCTGGTCTTAATTCTTAAGCTGCCCTCATTTGTTCCTGTTGGGGGTATAGTTTGTCTTGTAAGTGTTACACGTGAAAGAAATGAAGGAAGAATTAATCCCTGTAGCATGAAAAAGAGTAAATTGGTACATATTTGAAACACCTCATGTCTCTTCTTAAACCAGTTATTGTAGATAATGTGGTCAGAGCCTTTTCAGGCAAGGATCCCATAGGTAAACAGCCAGTATCTAATATAATGATCAAAGTGCTTTAGTTAATTTGTTTTTCATATTCAATTTGCCAGTAGAGACACACCAGAGCGTGTCCCCCTCCTGCACTCAGGTGGCTCAGAAGAAAACAAAGGGGGTGTGTAAATAAAGACAGGAATGTCACCATGGGCTCGGGCTGGGGAGAAGTGTGGGTGGGAAGAATTTCCAAGCACAAGCTGTGGGTCCTGGAGCTTGTGCTGAGGCAAATGAAGGAATCTTGCCAATGTTCATGTGTCACATCCTGTCATTCTCTAATGGCTTCAACCCCTTAGTGAACAGGAATGCATCTTTCTTTAGGTATTTCCATCTATCTATATACGTACTCGTTCTTGAAAATAAAATCTAATTTCTTGGATACTGGAATGATCTATAAAGGTAAATGCACGTGCTGGCCTTTTCTCTCTTTGCCTTTCATAGTCATAATGCATTTCATGATTTCTTTGCTTTACAGCATCCTTTAAAATGACACATTTTATCAATTCTCTGGATAGTATTGATGTTTTACCCTTTTAAACATGTTATTTGATTTTCTGATGTTCCTTTCTTACTCTCCATCTGTGTCCTCGTAATGCTTTCATTTGTTGGCAATTTCTCATTGGGTCCCCAAAGGTTTATTTCAGGAGTTGCCTTGAGCTTTTTTTTTTTTTTCCCCTCATGTTTTGAAATGTTTGACATGTGACCGAATTCTTCCAGTGTGTGAGTGGCGCAGGCGCTGGTCCTGTTCTCACCACAGTCTTATTTGAGTATTTCATCATGCAGAGCACATTTTCTTGCCTTCAGGATCCCTGTGGATTCAATCAGAGAACAATTTTTAAAAGCAAATGAGGAGAAAAAACCCGTGGATTGTGGACGTGGTACGTGTGGCTTTGGAGATCTTTCCAAAGAAAGGGAATCCTGGGCTGTCAGAAAACCTGTGTTTCCCTGTTCCTCCTGTGGTTTTCCAGTGGTGGGGCTGTGTTGGTGCTACCCTGATGCCAGGTTGGTGTTCACATCTTGGAGATGGCAATGTCTGGGAAGTTCTTGGGGGGTGTTTTGGTCAGAAAACAAGCACGATTCTTGGTGAGGACCATGTTGTGCAGAGTCAGGCTAAATACAGACCTGTGCCCTCGCTGATGGCTGGGGGAAGCTGAATGGCACAGACAGCTCGGCCAAGCATTTGTGTAAACCAATAGTGCTTAAAAAAGCCCCAAAACACCTCCCTGGCACCAAAAGCCTGACAGGAACAGAGGTTTTTACAATTGCTGTAGTGCACTGTCTGGAGTTACTTTGTGTTATCACCAGGATGGGTGAAAGTATTCCATAGGTTCACAACACAGTGTCTCTTTGGGAAGCATAACGCTTTCCAAAAAGCTGCCTTTGTGGTCAGACTTCAAATGATGTGATGTGGGTTCTTGTAAGTTAGTGTTTTCATTAGGGAAACACTGATACACAGCAAAGGTTTGAAGGAGCACCAGGTGGAGGAAGCTCCTTCCATAGGAGCACTCCAGTGTTTGGAAGGTTGTGGACAGACTCTGAACTGGAGCTGGGGCCAGTTCAGGCCTATCTCAAACACTAAATATTTAGCTCTTTTAAGTGTGTCTAGGCTCATGTTTTGTAAATTCAGACAAAGCTGTTTTGTTTTTTTTTTTTTTCTATTTCCTTATTTGTTGTGGTTGGCACAAGTTTCAGCCAAAGACCACAAATGTACTCTGTTGCAATAAAAAAATAAATAATTTTGAAATTAGTGGAAAATGGCTCCGTGTATAAAAAAAATCAGCATTTGGGCTCATCATGCCCATTATATACCAGTGAGTATAATGGGTGAGGTGTGAGCAGAATTTTATTCTTGGGCTTGAGTGTAGTTTCCAACTGTTTGGTACTAAATAGCTCCTTTGGAAATAAATCCAAAATTATGTTCGGTGTGTCTGAATGAAAGCTGTGTGTGTGAGAGAGATTTGCCAGGATGGCTTAACCAGCCGAAGCTGATATTTTTTTGGTAGCTTTCCTTGCAGTCTAAGAAGATATTTAGGCAAGTCCAATATATAACCTTCATATCTCAAATGGGGACAGGCCTGGAAAGACTATCAGGAATGACTTAAGGGACAGGTGATGTTCAGCTGCATTAACAGAGCAGATGGAGTATTATTCCAGCCTGGATGGCAGGAGAACACAGTTTACCTCCAGACTCAGCAGATGTCAATTTATATTAACGAGCAACAGCAACACACAATATATTTTATTTTCCTTGTAACCTGTCTTCATTACAAAACATCTGCATACATTATATCCTATTCCAGATGTTTAAAATGAATGCTCTAGTAAACAGCTCACATTTTGCCTTTCACTGATAATTTTTTTTTGTCAGCATAAAAATTATGTCTGATAAAAATGAAAAACCTCATGATGCTTTTCACTGTATTTGGGAGAAAGTCTATTACACTATCAATTTCAGTAGCACGCTGTGCTAAAAGGAGCAATAAGACAAGACGCCTTGTCACATATTTATGAGCTTATGAACCTTTTGGTGTCCCTTTTGTTATCCCTTCCCTTGGCAGTGCAGTGAGACTCTGAACCCTGAATTAATGCAAAAAGGACAAGGATCTCCTTTCTACTACATACCTCCCCGGTACTTGGCAGTTTGTAAATGTCACTATTGGAAACAGGGCAAAGAAGTTGTGGAGTTGTAAGGCAGCTGGTCTGTCTTTGTCACAGGTTTCCTAGAGAATGCATTGAACAGTAATGAGTAGGAGAAAAAGGACATTAAGATTAAAGGAACTTATAATTTTCTTTATCTTCACAACAATCTACAGATGAATTTCTGAAGGGTGCAATGCTAAATCTTTTGTACACAATAAGGTGTAAATCCTAAAGCTGAAGAACCTCTGGTTGGCCTGAAAATAGCCTTTCATGTAAGTACACAGGGCCTGAATAATGGCTGAAAAATTATTCAAAGAATAATTGCAGCAATTGATCTTGATGTTTTGTGGGGTCATTTAGTTTTCGTTTTTTTTTTGTTGTTGTTGTTGTTCTTCAAAGCTCTTTCTGTGGTGTAGTGTCTTCTTGAACCTGGTGAAAGCAAAGCAGCTTGTGGTCATTACTACAGATGACAAGTTCACCTAATTATGAAGGGCATCTACAGAAGTGGGGGGAACAAGCATTGTCTGTCCATATCTGTGTGTTCATACACACCCAGGTAAATGTGTGCATTTGTGTGTATATATGTTCCTGTATGTATAGAGGTATATAAGGTCCTATCTGAAAACCTGTGAAACAGCCCCAGATTGTCATTGGTAAATGGTATCCAGCTGCTCAGGTGATCTTTGTGTAAGAATTTAGTTCTGGTCCAAATGAATTTGGCTTTTCCTGACCTCGGGGAGCAGATGCGTGCCGTCCCCTGGAGGCAGTCTGGCAGATTGTTCTTGTGTAGGCAGGAAAAGAAATATATCTCTGTTTAATTTAGTGTGACTTGATTGTTGACTCAATTGCAGGTCAGCAGCATACCCAGAAAAGTCATATAAATCTCTTTCTCTGCCATGTGGGGGAGAAAACAGATGGACACTAGAGTATATTAATGTTCATTCTCGTTGGGAATCAATAGGAATCTATATTTTATAAATGGGTCTACTAAATACAAGAGAAAATTCACGAAGCAGAGATAGGAAGAGGGAAGAGAATGAAAAGGCAGCTAATTCCTTTCAAACAACTGATTATTATCAGCATCCTTGAGACATGTGTCCATTGAAGGCCCCGTACAGCAAAAGGCGATGCTTCTGCATTTATTTTCACCGGGACTGATTGCATTAGCTATGCAGAGACATCAGGCCTGATCCTGTTATTTCTGGAGTACCCTCAGCAATAAATGACATTTATCACCTCTAGGTACAAAGCTTCTGTTTCTTATTCAGCACCTATTAATAGCAGTAGGAGTCTTCACCCACTTCGGTAAGAGCTGGGTCAGGTCTGTGATGTTAATAAGCAATTAAGTGTAGCGTAAATAGATGCACAGAAATAGGAGCATGGGATAGGAAAAAAACCCA
The DNA here is from genome assembly GCA_013400055.1 of Nycticryphes semicollaris. NCBI lineage: Eukaryota > Metazoa > Chordata > Aves > Charadriiformes > Rostratulidae > Nycticryphes > Nycticryphes semicollaris. The sequence goes on from VXBJ01007267.1 coordinate 624,267, forward strand.
AACAGTGTTTTGGAGAAGAGGACAGGGAGGGTGGTTTACAGGTAGTTTGGAATGGGAATGAGATTAAGTAGGAATAGTATGTGGATGGTACAGTTGGGTTTCAGAGTTGAAGTGAAGCTCAT
>VXBJ01007267.1:624429-732131 GCA_013400055.1 Nycticryphes semicollaris
AGCGCAGATTTATGAAAGAAAAAGAGGGATGATGGAAAAAGAAGCAGAAGAATAAAAGATGAAGGGGAGGGAAATGCACTGAAATTAAAATCAAATCGGGAGACAAATCAAGCTCAAAGAAAAGTGAAAACCCATCTGAAATAATATTTGTAAATGTAGCTGTTGCCCTGTCTGGAGTCAGGGATCTGTTTTACTTACTGAGACTCAAAGCACACTTTTCTACCTTCTTGAAGGGTTTTTCCTCTTCTTTGCTGCTGTGACTTCTCCACTGCCACCCTCTGAGGACACTGGGGACTCCTCCCTTTAAGTAGAGATCCCTCCAGAAAGCAGTTGTGGGGAAGGGAGGAGGAAAAGGTGCTCCACAAGATGCACACTCAACCCAATCTCTCCCTTCCATCACTCATGTCCCTTCCATTTCTTGGAGGGGGATTAAAAAAAAAAAGAATCATTGTGCATAAAACTGTAGCTCAATTTCCATGAAAAATAGAATTGGAGAACGATAGAAATGAGAAATATTGGCCTGTAACACCACATGCTTCATCAAAAACCCAGCCTTACAAAATGACAGCAGACATCAGTAATTGCCAAAACATCATAGATGGGGGTGGGGGGAGAAATGCACTCGTACAAATTTCAATTATGGATAAACTATTTAGCTTACAGAGAGCGCTACTGTCTTTCATTTTCAGTGGCAGAAACTCCATAATGTTCATAGTCTTGATGAGCTTCCTAAGATTATTAGAAAATACTGCACTGATATTGTCTGAAGATTCCATCTTCCCGGTGCTCTTCTCCATTGTTAGGGAGAATCAAAGTCCTTGTCTGTGTGCAGGCAGCAGCAATATGAGCAGAATCCAGCCTCTTGCTGGCTTTGGGGTATTTTTGAGACTTCATGTTTCACAAGACCATTATGTTCTCTGCTTGGTTCTGCTACAAAACCAGGGGAGTCTTCAATGTGCCATGGATGAGATGATTCTGATCCAGGTGGGCAGACACCTGATCTCCAAGTGCAGGTGTGTGACCCAGGGCATTGTGAAAACTCTACTTTTAATTAAATAATTTGATTTCAATGAAGCAAGATCTGCTTGTGGCCTCAGCTGACTTAGATTAAGATTTTTAAGGGCTGAAAAAAATCATGTTAGGAATGCATCGTGCTGCTTCTGCTCTACACTCTGGGAGAGACAGGATCTCTTTCACCAGCTTTCTCCGTGTACTGGTTTTCACAATTCAGCTCCCTCAAATAAGACCATGATCCAAATCCACTCAACAGAAAAAACACTTTAAAAAAAGCTGAAGTGTAAGTGTCAAGGTCTTTCTACAAGCTTGTTATGGCTCTGACAAGTTACAGACCAAGGACCTGCGCTCCTGATTTCCAGATTGTTTGTGTACAATTCTGTACTTGCCCAGCATCTTCCAGCTGATTTTGTGCATGTGGAAAGGGCTAGTAAGAGCCACTGTCTCTGAGAACCACTGTGAATCCACACCTGACACTGCAATGGAAGGGTCCATTTGACCTTCTCAACAGCTATTGGGCTGAGGCTGTGTTTTATCATCACAACACAGATTTTGTTTACGGTGTGATAGGAACATTTGTTAGGCTGAATTCTGCAGTGCCTTTGTAGTAGTTCCACTGTGGATCACTGAAGCAACCCATTAGCACATATATGATAACAGATGGGTTTAATCAAGGAATGAAAGTATTTATTTTACATTTTCTCCCAGTGTAGCCTATTAGAAATCCTGTTTAATTACAAAGGCCGGAGTGATGACAGATATGTGAAAAATCCAAGGTTCTCTCCTGCCTCTGCCACAAAGTTAGAAAGTTTGCAAAGACAAATGATCCTGTTCTCTCTCTGCATCAGTTTGTTGGCAGTATTAAATCCACTATAGAGGATGATGACAAAGATTAATAGGGCAGAATTCCCGCCTGCACCGCAAAGGTGATGAAGGGAAGAATGTTGCTAATCCTGATTGGGCAGCAAGGCAGGATCTGTGTGTTGTGAGATGGATACAGTGCACTATAGTGGTGAGTAGTTGTTGTGCACCCAGCTTATTAGCAGAAAGATGAGGAGGAGCAGAGAGGAGGGAGCCCAAAGCTGAGCTGCTGCTGGAGCCCAGCGAAGTTTGGAAACCTTGGTCTTCCTCTGAGGGTCTCATTGATGGAAACCGATTATCTCCAAGATAGCATTTAAATCTCCTCTTAAAGTGATCCAAGTCTTTAATCATTATCCTGGAACCACAAAGCAGCTCCAGACACACACCAGTCTCGTTGAAAGACTTGTCAAGACTGAAACGGTAATTCACAAATTCACTAAAATTCCCTGCTCCACTGAGCGATGTGACAGCTCTGCCGACCGCAGTAACATTTCTATTCAAACTGACGTTGGTGCTGAAGCTATAAATATCCCTGCAATATTTCCTGCTTCAGAACATAAAGACAGCTTTACAGTGCTGATAAAATAGAAATTACTTTCTCTCTGAGGTCTAGCTGGAATTTTAATGTCTGTTTTGCAATAAAGCAGCTCCTACACAATTCGATTTGAGGGAAAGAAAACAAACGGTCTAATTTAGTTACAGTAATGACTCCTCTTGTGTCGTTGGCCACGTCTGAATCTGTGGTTGCAGGGCTGTTAAAGGTTGTAGTGGTGAGCACTGAGGTGATTTTTATAGTAATATGAATTTTCTTTATCCTTTAAATACATACATATATATACAGTGCTGCTTAATTACAGGTATGGAAAAACAAGGACCCAGAAAGAAAAAGGTCATTAAAGTTTACAACCTCTAATAGCATTTCTGTAAAAACTACTTGTCACAGCTGTAAAGCTGGTGACCAAAGATGACACGGATTAAAAGGGTTCTTCAATTGAAAAGAAAAATTGCAACTACTGGGCTCATCAATGTTGCCTTTAATTATTCCATAAATGTCACCCTGGCTCTTGTTAGCTCCTTCAAAGGACTTGGGGGGGAAAGCTCATTTTCTGTGAAGTTCCCCCTTGCGTGTGTGTAGGCTGCAGACAGCAGAGTGGGTAAGAGGCCTAGAACAATTAAATGGGGAAGTGAGTGAAAAATAATGATTCTTCATTTGCATTATGGCACAGACAGGTTGTCTTGAGCACAGGAGTTAGTAAATAGAGGGGAGGCTTAGATTAGATACGAGTAAGAACCTCTTTGGGGTGAGGGTGGTGAGAGCCTGGCCCAGGTTGCCCAGAGAAGCTGTGGCTGCCCCATCCCTGGAGGGGTTCAAGGCCAGGTTGGAGGGGGCTTGGAGCTACCTGGTCTGGTGGGAGGTGTCCCTACCCAGGGCAGGGGGTGGCACTGGATGGGCTTTGAGTTCCCTTCCAACCCAAACCATTCTGTGATTCTAGGGTTAAATACTAAAGAGAATCAGATGTGGTGGTCTGGCACGGAGCAGACATTGCAGGGTGAGCCACAAAGACCCTTGAGCCCTGGGGCTCGGCAGCAGGATGGGGGGCATAGGTTCCCAAGCTGACCCTGTCTAGGGGTGGAAGGATTTGGTCCTTCTGAAAAGATGTCTGTGCAGCGTTGACAAACTCATTATCAGCCCCCATTAATATGGCAAAAAGCGCCCTGCACTGTGGCCGTCACTTGGTGGTTCCAGTGAAATTTGGTTGCAAAGTCACAGGGGTTTGGGAAGCCCTGTCCCCTTTAAGGCCATGCTAACTGTGACGGTTGATATTTGCAGTTGCTGGCATGCAGATGATTTTTGTGCTCCTGTAATTTATCTGCAGAATCTGTCACGCTCGTAGCTGTCACTGGCAGCAGCAAAGCAGCTGATACAGCAGATAGTCCACACACGTCAATTGGCCTTGTGCTGTGCTGGCTCATGTCCCCAGCCTGGCATCACACAGGGGACCTGCAATGAGGCTTTTGGACCCATTTTTGACCTGTCCAAGGTCCACATTGGTGTGGTTCCTGTGATATGCTGGAGATATGCACTGGTGTAAGAGAGGGAGATCCTGTACCCAGATGAGGACCCACTGACCTGTCACCAGCCACCTCTGATGGTCACTTTGAGCTGTGGGGTGTGAAGATTTATTTCAGGCTGTCCAAGTGAGCTACTGCATTTGTGTGAGAAACAAGTATGAAGACACTGCAATGCCTAGGAGTAGGGCTCAGAAAAGCATTCTAGTGCTCCTGAGTTTTCTGAACTGAAAGAGATGGGTATTTCTTCTCTGCAACTACAACTTCAGCCTCTCCCTGCTTTTTCTTTCTCACCTCTGTCTGTGAATTCAAACTCTTACTAAATAAACACAGGTAAAGAACTCATTACTCTTCATTATGTGAGGCGTTAGTTTAGTTGGTCTTTGGTCAGTGAGAGGAGGCATGTGACAAGGTTTTGGGGGAAACAAGCCAGCTTGAGGTCTGTTATGGAGATGGGCTCAGCACAGGGGAGAATGATGCTGAATGCTGTCCGTGTGGTTAGGAACCTGTGTGTACAAAGCCAGTCATCCCTCCTCGGGCAGCTAATTAAGTGGAAGCTTATGCTAAAGGTTAATGCCAAAAATACTGTGCATCTAGAAACTCTTGTAGACTAAAGGTTTGGCTTGGTGCTGCACTTGCAAAGATCTCTTGGTGGAAGGAAGAGGCCCTCCTTCCCCACACAAGGGGAAGTGCTTCAGAAAGCAGAGCTTTCTCCATGGTTAACTGGCAGGATCACCAGCCAGCCCAGGCACTGGTCATGTTCTTGGGGGCACCCTTGGCTCTGGTGGGGGTTGAGCTAGGATCAGGGTCCATAAATTTGGTGGCCATAAAATGGTGCCCAACTTAAGTCCATCACCATCATGGGTCTTCCCCAGGCACCTTGCCAAGCCAGGGCAGTCTATCTGGGTGATATATATCAAGCTCTATGTAATTCACCTACTTATAATTCATAAGCTTTTTCCCACCTGCCTTGCTGAGGTGGCCCCTGCGTTGCTGTAAATGATGTTTAAAAAAAAAAAAAAGTGAAGCAGTTGTAAATAAGATGAAAAGTGGGCTGGAGTGGAAGAGGTGGGGCAGTGTGTCAGAGACATGAACAGCACTGAGAAGAAGTTAGTTTCTCCTCTGCTGGGTTTATTTGTTTGCTGTTTAGGCTGCAAGCTCTCTGTGTGTGCCTGTGAAACGCCTCACATGCTTCCAGGGTTGTATAAATAAATAATAACTATTTAGAATCTTTTAAAAGATACATAAGTGGGTTTCTTTTCACAAACGTAAGCTAAAGTTAATGGAAGACTCAATGTTTTTATTTCAAATCTGCAGAAGAACAGCTGTGTGGGACTCCACTGAAATAAATTGCAAGTGGTATACATGATTTCTTTTAAAGAATTAGAATCTATAGCACTGCAGGGAATGCTGATTTGTAGATATTTTTTAAAAGATAAAAAATTCCCTGTATATTTTTCTTATTTCAAAATGGAATGTGTAATGATGACTTCTGCTGCTTTGGAGTAACATTACATCAGGAGATCTCTACAGAATTGCATTTCTCATGCCAGAAGTTGTAGTACCATGTAGCAGGGAAAATTAATAAGATTTTACAAAACCATGTTGAACAGACTTCTGTTACTGAAGAGTCTTTACTGAAACCCAATGTGTAAATGAATGGGGAGAGAACAATATAAATCATGCACAATTCCACGCAAAAGGCCTTTTATGTGTAAGTGGACATGCTGGTTGGTGTGCCTTATAGACATGACATCTCTCGATGGGGTTTGCTCTGGAGTGCTTTAAACAATCAAACCAAATGTTAAACTCTGAAAGGAGCTTTGTGTGTGTGTGTGTGTGTGTTGAAGAAATATCAAGAAAAATCTGACATAGATGTTATTTTATAGGGGAAAAAATTTATTGTGGAGGATAAATGGCAGTAATAGATTCCTTTGGACTAGCCACCCTACTTTGACTCTCATGGGCTGTAGATTGCTTCCTAGGGTCCCATAAATGCGAATTAAAACCAACCAGATATCTGTAAATAAATTGAACTTTTACTAGACAGGTCCCTGAATCTCCACTGGAAAAAGTTTAAAAATCTGTAGATCAATAGTGTTGCCACTCAGGATGATGACACACCAATGTCTGGTGGAGAGGTGGAAACAGCTACCAAAAGTTGATTTGCTTTTTCAAGGTCTTCCCAAAATCTTGCCAGAGTCTGACCCTCGCCCGCTAAATCCAAGCATGCCCAAACATAAGTCAGCCTTAAAAAGGGAGGATAAATACAGTATAGCTGTCTTTAAAATGTATCCTGGTCACGTCTTGGCAAACAGATGCATCACTCAGAAGCTGGACTTGGGAGGGGATTCTGGGTCCTGCAAACTGCCCATGGAGTAGGACTGAATCCTGGTCTTTTTCTGCCAGTTCTGCTTAATATGGATGTTCAAGGCTATCGAACCAAAATTGCATTTAGATTACATTACATTATACAGTAAGTGGCAAATCATCACTGCTTCCTTTGACATTCAGTGTAATAACATTAACCATGATGAATTTCCTTTTACTATTCATGTGGCCTCCATACATTATTTCAGCTGAATTCCATTGTAACGTAGCATTAATTAATGTCTGCTGCTTATCGAGTCTTACCCATTTCTACCTTCTGTCCCACTCTTTAATTCTTGAGGAATTGCACATAGAACTGCTGCAGAGACTGTCACTGATGCCAGGTGATCTTCATAGGATGGGAGAAGTCAAATTACATTTCTGATGGGAGTTGTCCACCCCCCCCCCCCCACCAGTCTTCTCTTATACAGCTGGTTTTTCCAAGGTTAGCAATAAACCAACATTTGCTACAGATGAGGCCATTTTCAAGAGCATTCTCAAGCAGGAGAGCAGATGATGCATTGAGTTTCCCTATTAGTTCCTTCATCATAACCTTCCGAGTTCAGCTTCATCTTTGTGTCCCCCTGTGAGCTCCTGGGTTACAGTGTGTGGCTGAAAAGCTGCAAAAAACACAGGTTGAACTGAAATCCAAAGGCCAGCTCAGACAATTTTCCAGGATGGGTTTTCAGATGAGTGTGCCCATGCAGAAGTGCTGCTTGGGGAACAGAAGGGCTCATGATGGACAGGGAATCTTCCTGCCTAGTGGCCTCAGAGGCAATTACCAAAGCACAAAGGATAAATTTCTTCCCTACAGCTTAAAGTCATGAAAATCAGAGCACAGTTGAAGTCCTCCATTTCCCCTGGAATGTCTGCAGGAAGCCCTGTCCACTTTGCAATATGTTGACTTTAACTGATTTACTCTAATTGTTTCTTGGTTTTCTGACCTGTCCTACCACAAGATGTCATCCTTCCAACAGGTAGGGACATGTCCTAGTGTCAGTCTTCTGCTCAGGGAATCCCAAGTCTGGACTTCGTATTTCTGTCGTATCATCCAGCCTTGAAGGACCTCTACAGTCATTCTAGGGTGATTTATGGTGGTAGCTGCACTCCAGAAAGAAAGCCATTTCATCCCAATGACTGATGTCCTGCAAGACTCGAGAACTCGGGACGCAGGAGAGGGCTTTCTGTCTGGAGAAACAAATCCAGACTCCTCACAGCAACCAGAGTGCAAGAGTTAAACCATGCAAATGGCTCTAATAAGCATAATTTAAAGCCATGGTTTTCTTTTTATGGCAGTTTCATATTCAGTGCTTTATATTCCAATTTTCCACCTTTTAGTCTTGCTTCTTTCTTATTTTTTTGCTGCAAAGCCCTATCTCAAATGGGAGGGCAATTACTAGGCAAGCATGTAGTTCTTTAATTGAAACACTTACAGGTGTACACTTAAAAACTATAACGACTTTTATGCAATAGCAATGTCTTAATAGGCTCTTGTGTATGTACTTTGTAATCTAATTCTGTACTCTTTCAGCATTGCTGGGGGAAGCTGTTAATTTATGGTTACAATGAACAATAAAGCAATAATAGTAATCTAAAGGTGCAATATCCCCTTGTTTAGGGGGCATTTATGGTTATGTATTAAAACTATAAATATATCAAGATGCTGAAAACAGATCTATATATAAAATGGAAGATAAGATCTCTCCCCGTTAAAATGTGGGGTTTTTTTCAGCAGAACAGCAGCCATGTGCTAATGTTAAATTCCAGTGCTCAGTGTGAATGACCCAGTAGAGGCTGCCCCTGAGGCCTGAGGAGAATTTAACTGACCACCTCCCCTCGCCCCAGTTCAGTTTGTTACTGTGTGTGCAAGGCAGGAAAGCAAGAGGTAATCTTATTTTAGTAATTAGCATCATTCATATGTGTTGGTAGCTTCCTAAAGATGCTTCCAGAGATGGAGTGCCTCTAACGCATTCATGTGCTCCAAGTGCTTGCTTTCTGTAATGATTCCTTTATTTCCCCTGTGTCAGTTGTGCCCAAAGTCTAAATCTGGCCTTGGATTACCTGGAAGTCAGTATTAACTTGAATAGTCGTTATAGGTGAGATGTTTTCCAGGCAAGCCCCATGGAATTTAGTCCCCTTATCCTAATAAAATCTGTGAGAACTGGGCACTTTCCTCCCCTTGCAGTTCTTCAAGTCTCCCTGCCACAGGATCTGGGTATGGAACAGTTTAGGAACATCAGCTGTAGAGAGTTTTTCCTGCAGGGATTTACCCGCACGGGTATTAACACCCTTCTGCTTTGATTCCTTCGGACTGAGACTGAACCACAGCCAAAGCTGACATGCTGGGCTGCTGCTGGCTGAACTGGTCTGGTGTCATACTCTATTGGGAAGAGCCCAAGCACCTCACACCATTCAGCATCCTGGGGCTGGATGGCAGCAGGGCACCCCAGTCCTAGGAGTTCTCCTGTTCTGCTGCAGAACCTGGGAGCCAGAGACATTTCCTAGGGCTCAGGTTGACGGGCTCAGTAAAAGCACTTTTTAAACAAGTCAGAATAAGGCAAGGTGACAGGAAGGGATAATTACCTTGTCTGAGCTGGGTCTCTGGGTAGACACAGTGACATTTCAGAAACCCAGATGGCTTTGTTGTGTTATGATTGGGAAAAGAATGGAGGGCAGAGCCCCTGACATTACAGACCACAAACAGTTTCTCGGCCGAGCTGGTTTCCCTCCACCTGTCTCTTTGCTGCTGGTGGTGCTGGTGCTGCCTCCTCATCCATCGGGTGCCCAGTGACAGAGAGGGCTCTGCCTGTGGGCAGAGGAGGCGTTTCCTTTGTAGCTCAACTCCATTCTTTTCCCATTTCTTGTGCTTTAATGAACGGATCCGTGACCGGTTTCAATTCTTCCTTGGAAAGGCTGCTGGCACAAAGGCCCTTCTGCCTCCCTCCCAGACCATCCTACCCAGACCCATAATTTTATCGGCAACCAGCTGCTTGGCACAAGCCTTGCCAACTCAGCAACTCTGCCTACCCTTCCCTTGAGGAAACCATTCACCTTATCACCAAAGAGAGACAGGGGGAAAAAAAATTCCATCTGTTACAGCTCAGAGCTAGAAGCTTCATAATTGTGTGGGTACACAGGCTGCATATCAAATTTTTTTTGTTTTAGGAAGCACTTAGGGAGCGTTCATTCTCCTTTTATTGTTGTTCTCTCCCTTGCAAGTGACTGTTTTTCATCCCCTCTGGGATACAAAGAAGGATTTCTGAGCAAATTTGTGGTTTAACGATGCTGGGGAGGTGTTTAGAACCACTAATGCTTCCCGGGAAGTCTGTGTGGTGTCCCGTTGTGTGAGCCCTGGCTGAGCAGCACAGAAAATGTCCCGGCTTTCCCAGGGCATGTGCTGAGCATGGCCTGCAGCAGCGCAGCATTTGTCGGGGTACCCCAGGGATCATTTCAGGGAGGACAGCTGGGGGGCACAAAGTTATCCCAGAGACTCCGTGTTTGTGGATGGGAAAAGGAAGTAATTTTGTGGGAATTTTTTTAAAATATTAAAATCATAGAATGGTTTTGGTTGAAAGGGACCTTAAAGCCCACACAGTCCCCCCCTGCCCTGCCCTGGGCAGGGAAACCTCCCACCAGCCCAGGTGGCTCCAAGCCCCCTGCACCCTGGCCTTGAACCCCTCCAGGGATGAGGCAGCCACAGCTTCTCTGGGCAACCTGGGCCAGGATCTCGCCACCCTCACACCAAAGAAACCAAGTTTGGTTTAAAATGTTCCTTTGCTGCCTATCTCTCGATTGCAACACCTTTCTCAGGCTGGTCTGGATTTGTAGGCTTTCTCACGTTTTGGGCCATGTCCCCAGAGTTCCCCTTCCACTGTCCACGCAGTGTCCCCTCCCCAGGCCAGGCAGTGGGGACAGCTCTGGGTTGGGCAGTGCTGCCCCATCCTAACCCCACTCCTCTATGGGCAGCTCCTCCACAAAGCCTTTCTATAGTACTAAATAACCCAGTTTTGAAAGCCCAAGTGGGTGTTGTGTAGGAGCTTGCCTTTCTGTAGTTTTCCTCATCATTTTGCACCGGCTCTCAGAAGAGATGTGATTTCCAAGGGTTTGCTCGTCTGCGGTGCCATCTGCCTGGTTGCAAAGCGAGATGCTCTCAGGTGACAAGGCCGAGGTACCCATTAGTCTGTGACACAAATATATTCGTGAAGCGCCTGGAGGGTCCCCGCCTTGTCTCTGGAACTGGAGGATGCTCCGTCCCCCGGGACAGGCGCTCGCTTTGTCAGAAGGTGTGAGGCATATTCCATGGTTTGAAAAACGTGCCTCGCGGTGACAGGCTTCTGGAGATCAATCTGATTAGCTTATCAAAGGGAAGATTAGAAAGCAACCTGATTGTGCTGTTTAAATATGTTCACAGGGAGAAAGTGCTAGGTACAAAGTATTTTTTTTAATCCAGCGGAGAAAGGTGTGACAGGAGCCGGTGCCTGGAAGATTTAAAAACAAATTAAAGTGGTTAATCAAGAAGAAAAATGCCGCAGCTCTGTGCAAATCATGGTCAGATCAACTCCTCCAAAATACGGTTTACAAATAGTCAGTTTTGCAGGAGTCCTTGTGAAGAGGGCTTGGGCCAAAAACCTTTTGCCTCTCCGCCACTGGCTTTCAGTTCTGCTGCTGTGTTCAGACCTCGGACTGAATAGCGAGTGGTTCTGCATTATTTGTTTTCACTGCTGCCAAAATGGGGGGGGGAAGTCATAGAGTAAACAGTGGGATGTTTGCAACCTCCCTACATTAGGCAGATTGAATAAACTGGCTCACAGCTGATTGTTTTTCTTCAGATCAGTCAGTGCCATTGCGTTTTTATTTATTTGATTTTGTGTGTGTACTTCTGGGGCTTTTGTTTTGTCTGGGATTTCTTGCAATGATGACTTCTGGGGAGGGAGGGAGGATTACAAACAGCTCTGCCTTTCCTAAACATCAATGTGGAGTTTATGGAATACTGATTCTTGGGATAACAAAACCACCAGGATGAATGAGCGTTATTACCTGTGAAATACAAAGCTATTAATTATAAATAACAGCCTAATTCCCTTGGCTCAGTCATGGGCTGGAGAGCAGGGGAGTGGTGGGTGCAGAACAGGGTGCTGGGGACCCCTTGCCCTGGCCAGGGGACAACCACAGTGTCCTGCTCTGGTGGCACCTGAGGACAAGAGGAGGGTGGGAGGGTTTGCAGGGTCTCTGCACAGTTCAGCACTTTCTAAGACTCCATCTTGTGCCCACTGATGGCAAAAGCAAGTTTTCTCTTAACTTTAGCACGGCAGGAGCCTTGATTCCCCATCTGTGGAACCAGACTCAGAGGGGTTTTTGTGTGGTGTGGGGTTTTTTTGTTTTTTTTTTGTNGTGTTTGGGGTTTTTTTTTTTTTTTTTTTTTCTTTTTTTTTTTTCCCCCTCTGTCAGGCCTGGAATTTGCTAAAGAAGGCAAAAAAGGGCAAAGCAGACTGCCTGCAGCCAGCCTGCCGCCCTCAATAACTGCCGGACAGCCGCGGTGTCGCTCCCAGTTACATCTTTTTGTTCCTTTTTCTTTTTTTTTTTTCCCCTCCCCCCTTTCAATGTTATTAGCTTGCAGAGTACAGGAGTGAGAAAATAGGGCAGGCAGCGCACACGCCGTTATTCTGAAATATCGATGATTAGGCTGGCGCCATCCTGGTGAGTTGTGTTTCCAAAGAACACAGTTTCCTCCTCAGTTTTCTCAGAAGACGAAATATGTGGGAGTCGTGTGATGGAGCTGAAGGTGGAATAGGGGGGGGAAAAAAACCCACAGTTTTGGGTTTGTTTTTTTTTTCTTTGGTCATGCTTCACAAATGCAAACAGGTTGTGGTTATTTCCTTTATGCAAGGGCATACTAATTGCAAGAACACTCATTAATTATGTATGATATGCTCAGTTTGGTTGCCAAAAAGAATATTTTTGGATATTGTTAACCAGAATATTACTTTAACTTACTGTCACTGTTATTTTGCACATTGTGGTGTTTTAATGAACATATGGCACTACATTAGCTAATGCAAAACCCTATTTTCTTAAAGGAGATAAATTGTTTTCCCACCAGCTACAGGAGGTACCGGGTACATCGCAAACCACCCTGCTAAATATTTAAATGTGTGGCAGTGAACGGTGGAGCCTGCTCCTCCTTTGCATTCTCATGCAAGTGAGTTATGTCTGTCTGTGAACATAAAGCGCTGCCACAAACCTGGCTGAAGGGGTGGCTCTTCCTGAGCCTGGCCTTAAATTCAACCAGTCTGAAACATGGAATGGGTTCTTAGCTAATTCCCAGCTCTCAGCAAGTAGAGAATCTGTTGATCTTCCAAATGTCTTTAGACATCACACTGTAATACCAGCATCTTCAAAGGATTTGACTTTTTTTCCCCCCCTGCCATAACACATTGTTTTAAAGCAGAACTCATAATTGTATTGATTTTTTTTTTTCATAGTTCTCTGCGTCAAAGCACTTCTTTAATCAAAAGTAAATTATGTAAAGGCCATTAGGGTCAGCGCAGCAAGCAAAATGAAAACTGCAATACATCATTTATTTGTAAATGTCAGTGAAATCTGCAGATCGATACCCTTCCCAATGTGGGCGATATTTATTATTTTATATAAATCCCCTGGTAGCTGCCAGGTTGGGGTGGCTCAGGCAGAGCAGTGTGGGGCAGGGCCAGCTCTTGGGGCAGGCTGGGGGACGGGTTGTGGTCCCTGTCCCTGCCATGTTCATCGTGTTGGTGGTAAATCTCTCCTGGGCACAGGAGGTCCCCTCAGCTGCTGGCAGGATGGGGAGGTTTGTGTCCCTCTGCCCTGCAGCTGAAAACACCACGTCTGACCCTTGGAGAGGGGCAGAGATGGGGCTGAGCGCTCAGCTCTGCGTTGCCTTTTATTTTATTGCTTTTTATATATGTGCAAATTGATGTCAAACCTTGAGTTTCCAATTCTCTGCTGCCCTTCCCTGCCTCACATCCCACACTCCAGACCCCCAGCACCAGCAGCTCCGTCCAAAGCCCAGGGAGGTTTGGGCACAGGCTGGGAAAGGGCAAAGCTGCCTTTAGGCTTTTACACTCCATCTAGTGGCAAAAAAACCCTTGTTTTATGTTGGTGGGAAACCTGGTGGGTCTGGACCAGAGCTGATGTCTCACAGAGATGGGGGAAGTCAACTGGAAGCTTGGCCTGAGCTGCTTCTGAGGGTCTCCAGGTGACAAGGCAGGAAAGTTCTCTCTGAAGGGTTAAACCTGATGTGCTGCTGTTCTGCCCGATAATGAAGGCAATGATGTAATAAAGCAATCCTGCTTTAGCTGTTTTGGGGGAATACTTGCTAGATGGTAGAGCTTGGGCTTTCTCTTGGCATCAGAAGTATCTGTCCATCTTTTTATAGGCTTATATTGGCCCATGTGGGTCACCGCCTTATCTGAACGCTGTAAGAGGAAATGAAGGAGGATATAACACCAGATAGGATCTGAGCACTAGTGTCACTCTTAAATATTCAAAAGAAAATTTATGAGGGATGGGATTGAAATGGAGAGATTCTGCTGATGCTCTTTGGAAAAGATGTTTATAAGAAATAACAGTGTGCTGTTCCCCCCTGCTTCGGGGGCTGCCAGAGATGTGGCTCCACGTCGTGGCTGCGGAGGACGGTCAGAAGCTGCTTGGCCGGGAGGCCAAGGGTTCCTCTCAAGCAAGGTCTTGTGAGTGCTTTTTCTTGGCTGACCCTGGTGTGAGCTTTGTCCCCCTGGCCATGATCTTGGGCTGAGCCCTGTCCCCTCTGGGTGGGTGATGTGGCAAAGGGACCTGTGCCACATTCTATGAACTATTCTGTGGTTCTTTGCTTGGTTTTCACTCAGACTGGGGCAGATTCCCCACCCCAGCCCCCTCACTAAGGACTTGTATGTGTTTGGCCAAACCTCACCTTTAACACAGGTTACATTTCGATGCTGCAGCAAGTGCAGGTTCCCTTCCCTGTGCCCAGACAAAGGGTTTTTCCCACAGCCCTGGAGGGAGGGAATGGTTTCAAACATCTCTGGCTGTCTCCTCACAGCACACCGAGAATCAGAGTACCACGGGGGTGTTACATGACCTCGAAGCACGGTCATCAAGAAGAGGCAGGCAGGGAAGTCATGGTGGTAAGACTGCACATTGATACTGCCCACTTCAGTATTTCAGTGGGAGCTGCTGGTTATCCCGGTGCGTGATGCGAGGGGGGGAAAAATGGGAATGGTCTCTGGGGGGTGAAATAACAAGAGGTGGCAGCGTGGTTTGGCAGACGGGGAGGACCTTCTGTGTGACCAAAGGGGCGACAGCTCACGCAGTCGGAGGCACCAGCGTATCTGCTGTAGGAGAGGAGACCTCATGAATGTTTAAACAAGGAGCATAAAGGGCAGGGGGGGCGCTGAGCGCTGCAGCCGGGTCTCGGGGGGTGTTGTAGGGATGGGGGCTGTGCTGGTTTGACATCCACACATTCAGTAATTGCGGGTGTCAGTTAATGAAGGCAGACGCCAAACGGCTGGTCTAATTAAAATATGAAAATGGTGTGAAGTGGGAGGAGAGCGGTGCCTGGAGCTGGGGGGGGGGGACGACGGGATGACATACACTGGTGCTCCTGCCTCCAGGGATAACCCTGATGCGCGGATGGCAGGGAAAGGGAAATCCTGGGCTGCGAAGCGCTGATTTCAGTCTTCAGGCTCTAGTTTTTCTAAGGGCTTTTTCCTGTGCTTGGGTCCAGCCTCATGTGAGGGTTCTCAGCATGGAGAAGCACAGGCTGGGTCAGGGTGGCACTGGGCAATGATCATGGAATTGAGTCAGGGACCACCTTCCCTTCCACCCAAGAAATATTTCCATGAGGTCACTCCTGGGGGTAGGGAATACTCCCTCAAATTCTTTGCCTTCAACTGCTTCCTGAAGTCCAGCCACTTGAGCCATGGTGGGGTCTAAGTATTGACAGAATTATCTACCAGAATGAGTGGAAAATCATGTGTGGATATTTTTGAGTGAGACAGCCACTTTGCATTACGTTTAGGAAATTATAGTGTGTTTTTTCTTTTAATCATCCTCGCAATCAACAGACTTAAATCGGTGTGACAGCCATGAACCGCAGCTGTAAATCTTGCAGTTCTGGTGTAAGAAAGTCTCGTGGGTTCACAAAAAAAAAAATTCTACAAGGCTGTTGTCTACCCTTCTGAAACAGAAAGCGAAAAAGGAAAGAGGGTTAAAAGCCTAGAACTATGATTCCACTCAGGATAAAGCAGCAAGAGCTTCTATGAAGTTATCATTAAAAAAAAAAATAATAAAGATTTGAGAACAGCTTGGCCTGGAACAATATTTCAGGCATGGCTAGCTGTTAAAAATAAGCTAATTCAGAAGAGGCACATTTAAATAAATATAATGCAAAGACATAATGGCACAGATAATAGTTTTGAATGGGGAATTCTAATGACTTTGAGGGCATTTTACAGGGCAATTAATACACATGAAAATGCTGCTCTATTCAACTGATGGAAAGAAAGGAAAATAAAATAAAATAAAGCAGGCAGAAAGAAAAAGGGAGATGGTTGTGACTGGTAAAAATAGGGTTTGATTTTCTTTTCAATAGGATCACTGCTTACAAACATAATAAAAGGAAAAATAAGCATGTCAGGTTCTATAATGTGGCTTGAAAAATCCCGAATGATTAGTTTCTAAAGAGGGGCAATTAGGCTCCTTTTGCATATGCATGTGACTTCTGTGCGATGGGGCTTTCTCTGCTCCCTCCTCCTCTCCCTCTTTATCAACAGTCTAAAAATACATCTCCCCCCATTAAACCCCCAGCATCATCCTGCCCAATTGGCGAAGGGGGATCATGGGCCTGGACTCTCTTTGGAAGTGATTTGGGGGGGATCAAATCCTCCATCCTCGGGGGGCAGCGATGCCATGGGTTGGGTCAGGGTTGGACCCCAGGACCCGACAGGAGGGTTCCACAGGGGCTGGGTGGCTGCTGGCAGATGGGAGCCGAGAGCTGCCAGGGAGAGGCTTTTTTCTAAAAATGGAGACTCCTCCTAAGGGAAGCAGCTTCCTGAAACGCTCTGGGGGAACTCCCAGCTATTTATCATCTCTAACGTGAACTTTTACGTCACTGCTGAGCGCTTGGGCTTGGGTCTCCCTGCCCTGAGAGGGTGTCCTGGCTCTCTGAAGGGGAGAGGGATAAAAGAGAGCATCTATCACTGGTGGTGGTGGCCAGGCCAGCCTGAACTGTGACAGAGGGGTAGCAGGAGGATGGCAATCGGAGCTGCTCCCAAATTTGTATCTTCCCAGATCTTCCATCACTGGTTTGTCCGATGCTGGTCCATGAATTGCAGGGAGAGAAGCGTGTCCCAGAGCAAGGCAGCTGCTGCTGCTGAGCTGGCTTGTCCCCTCCTGGTTGCCCGTCATGAGCCACTGAACTCGCCGCAGGGATGGCTGGGGACAAGCTCGCTGATGTCTCTGCAAGGGCTAGTACCAGAGGCTCGTGGGGTCCCTGAGGGCCTTGTGGTCCATAAAACTCCCTCCTCCCCACGCTTCCCTGCCCATCTGCACGGGGCTGAGCTGCCCCCGTCCTTGAAAAGGAGCCCGTCCTGATCTTTAGCTGCGTTTTTTTAGATGTATAAATAAATTTTACATATGCTAACAGATGGTTCATTAGCCAGTTGTTATGGCAATCAGCATTTCAGCCTATTAAAATCCTTTCTTATAGCTTTAAAAATGTCAATGGTAGGAACATTTAAATGCCCAAAGAACAAACAGATTCACTGTAGCATGGCACTAAAACAAAAGGCATTTTTGGCAGGTTTTTAGACAATGGACGAGAAGAAATAGAGTTAGATTTTTAAATCCTTTGTGCTGAAGAAGTGAAAAGGTGCTGACCCTTGTATATTCATTAGTGTGAGAATTTCAGGGGCATCTTGCATCTTGTTACTCAAATTGCCAGGCTTTGGGTGATCGCTGGGAAACAAAGGAGACAGGAGCTGATGTGTCGGACCCTCCTGTGGGGGTGGCAGGGATTGTTTGGGAACACTCCGAGTTCAGAACCAGTGGGCAGGGTCGGACTTTTGCCCCACGACTGCTGGAATTCCTGAGCTCATTTTCCATCCTGAGCAGAATGACCAGTTCTGTCACTCTGGGAAACTCTTCCACTCTCTGCCTGGAGGGACCCCAGTGGCTGCAGAAAAGATGAGCACCAAGTGCAAGTTGAGGCCTCATAGACTGGTTCTTTTAATTAGGAGCTCAGAGTGTCTGAGCCAGAGGTGGTCATGGTCTAAAGGAACTTAAACTGGCTTTGTAGGCACACCGTGGTACCTAGTGACAGTGGAGTGTGGGGCAGTCAGAAGGAGGAATGGAAGAAGTAAGTTGGACTTTTCTGGCACTTCTCTGGGTTACATGTGGCTTGAATAATAAATGACACTGTTTAGGGCTTAACTAATTCCTGTGACCCACCTTTTCTCTGGGTTGGTGACACATCTTACGCTGCCAGTGCTCTGACTCTCCAGGTTGGGGCTCTGTATGCAAGAATAAAATCATTGCATGGGGAGGCAGGACCTTTCCATGGCAGGTTAGTGCCTGCAGCAGGACATGCCCTGGGCTGGGAAAAAGCCTGGCCTTCCAGAAAGCCTGGAGTTTTTGGGCAGTTATTACTGTGTTGCCCATATCCCCTGTGTATGGAGGTCAAATTTTCCAAACCTCTTGGTCACAGAGGGCAAGAGAGGGCTTTTGCCTGTCTCTGCCACATCTCAGGGGCTTCTGCCAGCTCTGGAAGCTAGCACAGAACAGGAGCTGGGATTTGATGAGTCACAGGCTGCACAGGGTTGATTCTCCTTTTCTAATCTGTGCTGTCTTTTGCAACCATTTAGAGGAGCAAAAAATAGCTGCCACAGACAATCAGAGCAGATTATTTTAATGAGAGCTCAAAAATGAGAAACAAATGGCTCAAATTGAGCCTTTAAACGCTTCTACATACGCCTGCAAGGAGCTGTGAGGTGCTTGAATCAGCAGGTCTGCAGCAAGAGGCGGCTGCTCTCAGGACTTTAGTTTTCAGCCCCCCCCTTTTTTTTTTCTTTCTTTTCCCACCCCCAGTAGCTAAACTGAACGTCCCAAGTGAAAGCTGTGTGCTATCAGCAGCTCCATTTTCTGCTTGTAATTGTCTTTTATCTGCTGGAGTCGGCAGTGCCCGGCTACATCTGTTCTTGATTCACTCAGTGTAAACGTCAGAGAGGGGAACGATCATTTTCCCCATATGTGCTGGAAGAGGCAATAGGTAGGAATATAGGGAGCTATAGGAATAATAATAATAAGCAGCAGCTAATAACCTTTCAAAGCCTTTTCTCTCTAGATTGTATCTACCTTATTGATGGACACTGTTTGCTTATTAATAGTTCTGATTTTATTTTATTTTTTCCCATGCTGTAAGTACAAAGTACCCTTTCATTTGCTCTAATCTAGATCAAGGTTAGGTGATGTCTGCAACAGACTCCTGCATTTGCAGGAAGAGGTTGTTTATTTGCTTCAGTGGGGAAAAGACGAGAACCCCCAATGGAGCCAGCACCCCTGGTCCTGCCTTACCCATCTGCGTCCCAAAAGTGAACTTTGAGGCTGAGGTAGAAGCTTTAAGATAAATTGTGGCATAACATCGTGTCTTTGTGTTATTCAGAGAACTCCCTGTGACCAATAATTATATTTTGCGTTCTTTTTCTTACATCACGTTCAGTTTGCAGTGGCAGTTCCAAAAAGCTTTAGAGCTTCTTCTAGATCAGCATAAAAATATCACAAGTACTTGTTTAAACATTAGGAAGGTATTAGCTCTATTTTGCACTTCGATGCTACCAAGAGCGTTTAGGCCCATTGGGCATGAATTTTAATTTTCTTACAGGCTGCAGGGATAAGAAAAATCAGGCTCCCTGTCTGAGCGTTAGCAGCTTCTCCCCACGATGGCTCAAAGCATCACCTTCTTGGGGCTTCTGACTCCAAAGGGCAGGAAGTTTTGGGGCACAGAGACATCCCTAAAGTCTCTGCCCAGGGATGTCTTCCAGCTGTGCTCCCCACATCACACCCGAGCACCCAGGAAAACCTTCGGTGGGAGAAGTGGAGCAGATCAGGATGGCTGCTGGCAGTGATGTCTCACTGGGGTTACAACAGCAAAGGGATGTAGCCCACCCTAAACACCACCACGCTGCCTGTGACGGGCAGAAATCACTGCCTGGCTCCTTTAGTAATAAAATATTAGGTGTAAACATATAACATTAGATTGTCACTTTTTAATAGTGTGTTAATAACAAATATTGTCAAGAGTTATGGAAGTAGACAGAAATATTTTTTTAATGCAGCTTGCTTGTTAACTCATTTGTGGCCCAGAGACCCAGGTGCCTCAACAAGTGTGTGCCTGAGACTCTGAAGATGCCAGGACATCAACTACCTTTTTTCAAGGATACAGGAAAGTCAATAGTCCTTGTCGCACATGGGGGAAAAATTGCCTTTTAATGGTCAATAGTAATAACCAGCCTGTTTAAAGTTTCATGAATGAGATATATACAATCTATGGCCTATGAATTATGCACGTCCCTCCAATGGCTGGGAGGTAGGAATGGTCCCAGTCCCCTCTCCAATTCCCCTTCGCTCCCAGTCCCCATTTCTCTCCGATGCTTGTTCCAGCTCCTGCTGAACCAACAGGAGCCAGTTGAAAACACAAGCCCTTTTAGGCCGGTGGTGACCGTGGTAACAGCAATATTTCTGTTAGCTGGGAATTGCAATAACTATATGCAACACTTTGCTCATTTTCTGCATTTCATGTGCTCTAAGAAATCCTTCCTTCTCTTCCTTTCCTCTTCCTTGTTGTCCATAAACCGAGGTGCAAGCCACAAAAGGGCTTATATTTTTGAAGGAATTTCCAGCTCTGACTGTGGACATCCAGCCACCTCTAATGGAAACTTGCTCTGAGGGGACTTGGAGCCCAGGTTTAGCGACTGCACCAGGGTTCAGATAAGCCTCAGCAGAGTATCCAAAAAAATTACAGATTCCTTTCTGTATCCTGCCCAAACATGAGGGCCTCTGAAGCTTGCCCAGGGCTGCTGGGCAGGAGATCAGCTGGGCTGAGATCAGAAAGGTTTGACTCGCGAACCAACCAGAGCAGTGTGTGTTATTAAAAGCAAAAAGGCCCACTCCAGTGCTACCAGTGCCTTCCAGTGCCTGCACCCTCCCTCTGCTAAAGCCCTGGGGAGTTCCATGGGGAGCGGGATGGCGCTTGCAAAAGTCTTTTGGACATGGATCAAGATACAGGTGGAAAAGAATCCCAGTGGCAGTGAATAAGTAAATATATTTATATATTTAAAGCTGGAAGGAAGATGTAAAGAGGAGATTGGAGAAAGCAGAAGGGGTAAACTCTGTTGTAAACTAACAAATAACCCCAAGGCTCTGGGGGCACTGGTCAATGGCCAGTTGGAAAAGAGATTGGGGTGAGGATGTACTGGTCGTGGGAGAATGAATTGTGTTGGAAAAATCCCCGGAGGATGCAAGAGCTCTGCTGGGGAGGGGTGTCTGGGGGCAAGATCCCAGCTCCCGGAGTGAAATTGCTGGGTGATGCCCCCAGAGGGGTCAGGTTGGATGCAATAGGAGATGCTGTCTCTACTGCCTGAGCTTGGGGCATATCCTCGTGGAGGGTTGATGTTGTTCCTCCTCCTCGGCTGCCTTCACCGCCTCCCTGCCATCTTGAGTGCCAGCCTGTGTGGAAGGGAGCCTGCGAGAAGCTGTGAAGGTGGAAAGTCCTTACAGGCCCATAACTTTTGTCTTTTAAAAGTAGGACACTTTCAACACAGGTGCATGTTATTCATAAGGCCAGCCCCCAAACCATCATTTTATCTCCAAATCATAATCCTCTTCCAGCTCCCTGGGGTTCTGCTGAAGGTATTTGATTTTTTTGCCTCTGTCCCTTTCTTTTAAAACCCATTTCATTATCAAATGGCATTGGGGGAACTGATCTGTAATGAGGAAGCTGGCAGAAGTCCCAGAGTGATCAGAGGGGCTGAGATTCAGCGAGGTTAAGCTACTGCTCAAAAAAAAAAAAAAAAATTGTAAGTAATTAAAATTAATTAAAAATCATTACACAAACCTTCATGCTTGCCGTTTCACGTGCTGCTGGCTTGACTGCAGCCTGTGGCACCACTACAGGCTGTGGCTAGGTGGCTTTGTAGGGGGCAGTGGGATGAGGGGATCGTGTCTGAGCTGGATGGAGGTGGCTTTGTCAGGGCAGTGACACCCCCACCCAGGTGGTTTGGCCAAAGAGCAGATTCTCGTGGTGACGGGGGGTTGGTGGTGTTCGTGTGGCCCCATTAGGTGGGACAGAGCTTTTATGCGTGGTGCTGGCATGGGTTCCCCAGCTGACTGTGGGACACTGACTTAGTCTTTGTGGACTTGAGTTTGTAGCTGTAAAGAGGCAATTTGTCATTTTCTCTCAACATTATGTGCACATACTATCCCTAATGGGCAGAAGCCTTGCTCTCACCTCAGGCACGCCAGTATTACTAGAACTAAACCTTATGTTTCTTGGGTTAATGCTAACCTATAGGGTCCCTCATTTTGAAGTGGGGTTCTGTAATTGCCTGAAAAATTCTGTCTCATTCCATTTTACAAAGAGGACTGGTACATCCCAGACCTCCAAAGTGACCCACTGAGAACAGGGCTGGTTAGAACCTCCACAGCAACATCCTGCACAACCAGGGTTTGTTTTCTGCAAGAGCCTCCAGCAAATTACTTCCCCCGGAGCCCCACGGAAGCTGCAAAACCATTTGCATTTCTGAGGTCCTTGCTGAGCAGAAACAATAAAAATCCACAGAAACGTTGTCACTTCTCTGCTGGCGTGCAGGGGTGCGGGGAGCTGCTTCTGCTGTCATAATATTTGACAATTTGTGCACCAGGAGTGACCCCAAGTTTAAGTTGTCACGCATCATTATCATGCTTCAGGCTGGCTTGTTCCTCCGCCGGCTGCATTCTCCCTGTCCTGTCCCTCTCCTGGAGCAGAGGCAGATGATTCAGCCCCGTTTAACGGGAGTGACAGTTTTGGCTGGGGAGAGGCCTTTACCCAGTTTCCATGGTGATCAAATTACTTCTTTCATTCCAGGTCAGGAGGTTAAAATCATTGATGACGACTCTCGTTGTCAGTGGGTTTGTGTTTCGTGTCGCTGCATTGTCTGCTCCTGGCCCCAGAGGAGGACAACGCATCCCCAGACTGGCATTAAGGTACCCAGGAGAGTCTTAATTACAAAGCAAACACACGCATCCCCGCACTCCAGAGGGATTTGCAATAAATGCTCAGACTCTGCAGTGAGGGACATAGCACACACCTTGTGAAAATATGGGCGTTCCTCCCTGGGGTTGTCCATGTGAGGACAAGAGGAGGTGCAGAGGAGATGCTCCAGAGGAGTGTGGGAGATAGGTGATGGATTTCCCCCTGCTCTCTAAAGGGTGGAAATTCACTATCCCCTCAAAATATTTTTCTAGTTTCAATAACACTTGTTTCTCACGGAAAAGCATCCCCAGGTGGCTGCTGGTGGTGGTCTCTGGTGGTGGCTCCCACGGTGCCCTGGAGCCCGGTCTCTCCCATCGATTCTGAATTTTCCATTTGCTTTACTCTAGTGCTTGGGGATCCCAGTGCAACACAAAGTGCTCCCTCCTTTCTACTGCTCATTTGCTTATTTTAGATGTGGAAGAGGGAGAAAAGCCTTTGCTGCCTCTAGTTGCAGGCAGGGGTTACCCAGAGAAGTGCTGGCCGTGGGCCTGTTGGGGACAAGGCGTGTGGGTCCCCACCGTGCTGCTGGACAAGGAGAAGTGTGCCCTGCTGTGGCTTGTCCACTAAGTCATTTCCAGAGGGCTGTTCTGCAGGAGCAGTTCAGTATTACAGCAAGTCCATGGTTGTATTTGCCAGGTCGCTCTCCTTCCCCTTCAAGCATCAGGAACATCGATCAATGCTGGGGAAAAGTCTGCTGTAAATAACCAGATTTTCTGCCTATTCTAATCAATAAAATATTGTTTATGGAAGCGTTTGCAGCTCATAGAGCTCCAGTTAAAGGTCTGTCAGTGTCTTTTATAAACCCTGCTTTTCAGGTGGCTGTAACCTGGCTGCTGGGAGTACCCATCTGCCGTGGTGTGTGTTACAGGCTGTTGGTCCCTATGACTGTCTGTCAATCAGATTGGTGTGTTCAAGTTTTGTAGCTCTTGGATTTGCTGTGTTTTAAAACGCAAGTGGCTGAATATGGCTTTTTTTGTTTGCTCTTGCTAGACTGTAGCTTAATAAAGGAGGTGCAGAGGGTGGATGGATGTATTTTTGCAGTTAAACTATATCGGTGCCTTCTTGTATGTAGGGAAAACGAAACAAGCACACAAATAATGTTTTGATAGATTCCCACTATCTGCATTTAAAAGTGAAGTACCACACAGAAAGCACAATAACTGCATTTCATAACTCTCACTATACAAAGCCAAACTGGGCAATGCTATGGTAAATTATTTTCTCCTGCTGCCTACATTTCAGACTCCTTATTTTTCTGCATTTCACATCTCTTGCCTTTTCGTATCACAGCAGACTAAGATTCAGTGCATGTAGCCAGCCAGACCAAATCCCATATTCAATTCTCAAAATATTAGTTCAGTCCTTACAGCAATATTTGATTTATGGAACACTAAAAGAATATAAATAATTTGTTCTTGTTTTCACAGGATTAGTTGCCAGATGCGAAGCTAGAAATAAGGGATAAAAGGTCTGTGCTTGCTGTTGGGCATAAAAATCCTTTAATGATTTATTAATGTCAGCATTTTTATTTTCCACATAGGCCCTTGTTCTGTATGTGTCTATTTATTTCCTTGCACAGTCAAAGGTCAGGATTTGAAAAACAGTCAGAAGGATGTTTAAAAGTGCCCAAGAAACTGTCAGTGAGCTTTGGCCTTCAAAGTTGTTTGAAGTGCTTTGGAGATCTCCAGCCTGTAAATATGCTCTTCTCCCGCCTGTGGATGCGGGGACGGGGGTTAAGGGGTTGTCAGGGGAAGTGCCGAGTACCCACTGGCTTGGCAGGACAATGAACCCTCAGAGTCTGTGCAAAAAGAACCTGTTCTGAGGGCACCACGAGTGGACTTGAGTCTGGCAGCTTTATCTTCTCTAGTAGTTATTTCCTTTGAACTTGGACAAGAGCTCTAGACCCCACCTGGAGCTGGTTAGAGGCCATTTGCTGGCTCTGCCCATACAACTGCCTGTCTCCCCTTGTAAGGGTTGTTATTGTAGCTCCAAGTGAAGGATGCAACACCTTTCCATCAGTTCATTCCAGAGGGTGCACCCTGCATTTCTCCTGGTATCATCTGCAATGCCAGCAGTTCTTCCTTCTAACCCCTCCTCAGCCATCCATCTGATAAGGTGTCCCTGCCCAGTGTTACTCTTTTTGCCAGCAGTGATTCTCAGATGTTTCCTCTCCACCGCTGCCATTGTCTGTTCCTCCTGGGATGTGTTGTGATGGGTTTCTGTTTGCTCTTTCTTGGTCTCCTCCCTAGTGAGGGGTGCTCCCCGTCAGTCTCTGCTGCAGGATGGGGCTGTGCTGGGGACTGGGGTGCTTGGGGTGCAGCAGGTAAATGTCAGGAGTTTCCCCACCTACAATGGGCTCAAGTGAGGAAGGAGAGTGGCTTTTAACAGCGGATCTCAGAGCTGTTCTTGACAGGCTCTGTTTGCAAGGAGTCCTCTGTTCTAGCACCACTGAAACTGCGTTAGTGTTTTCATGATTATTTATTATTACGGCTTTAGAGCGAGTAAGTAATTAATTGGGTCTCCGATCATTATCCTTGGTGTGGCTCAAGGCTGATAAGGTGCTTAGGATGGTTATGTGACAGAAGGCTCCCCCTTGGTGTGGGCTAATAAGTCTGTCAGCAGGGGCTGGAGTGGCCACTAAAACTGTTCCAGGGAGGTTATCAGGGCGGCACACGTTTCTGTCTGAATGAGACGGAGTGCACCGAGCAGGTCTGTAACCTTTAAATGTGTGAGTGCTCTGAGGGGGGAGGCAGAAAAGGGGGCTCCCCATGGTGGGTGCTCAGGTCCCATCGCCCCGAGCCTGAGGTTGGGAGAACCGTGCAGCTCAGGTGTGTGGGGAAAGAGCACTCCCAGACTCAATTTTACATGCGACCTCTGTGGAAGGAAAGGTCCACTCAAAGGGGAAACAGCATCAAAACCCACTCTCCCTGGTTCTCTTCTGCTGTCTAAGCCACAGAAGCCGCATTAGCCCACAGCAAAGACACCACTGGGGTCTTAGTTCAGCTAGGAAAAGCTTCTTTGCTCATAGTCAGGGATTTATATCCGCTTGGGCTTCGGCAATGGTGAAACATTCAGATTTCTGGGGGAGGTGGTCTCAGTCTCTTCTACCTGCACCTCCCAGGCCCCTTTGTCCGTCTTGGTGATGCACTTATTTGTGTTTCCCTCCCTTCTGCATTATCTGCCCCTCTTGTTCGGAGCGAGGATGCACATTGCTATGGAGAGGACGAGGGTTCAGCATCATCACTTTGTTCAGATATAATTCAGTACAAGTACCTCAGGTCAGGAGATCAGCTGAAAATATGATTAACTTACGGTGAGCTTAGCCTATAAGCACATGTCAAATCTCAGCTTGTGGCGAACTGCTTGCCTGGGCTGGGACTTAACCCTTAGACTTGTTTCTGAAATTGATAATGAGGGTCCACTGAAAGGCAATTGCAGAGGTATTCTCCTCCTGAATCCCAAATCAGAAATGCCAGATGATTTCCTGCAGGGTGTTGAGCAGCCACCGCTGTGAAACCCGTCCCCTGCCCCACGGGGACACGAGGGTGCGAGCCGTGACCTCCAGGGACAGGCTCTGTCTCCGCTTTGCCAATGGCTCTGAACCCTGCAGTCTCTCAAACAAAACTTCCCCCCAAAAATGAACAAGTGGAATACAAATGATGGTGTTAGCTGTGCTTGTGGAGCAGAAACAGCAGATAGGAAAATAAATGAATTTTTGGGCTGAAATTGTGAGAATGCAGCAGGATGTCGGTGCCCTTAGCAGCGTTTCTTCTCTTGATTAATGGTGAAATTTCTCATAATGAATTTCCTGAAGCTTTGTATTGAGTCAGCAGTGCTATTTTTGAAGGACACGTGCATATGTTAACACTCTCACAAATACACACAAAACCTCTCTTGCATTACTGAGTGCAACAGATGTAACTGAGGAAAAAGAGCCCTGGAAGCAAGTGGAGCCGTTGTCTTTCTGTCCATTCCGAGCTTCAGCAGCAGGAAATGTACACAAAACAGGGACAGAAAGAAACACTTTAAAAATAATTTGTATTTGCAAAACATTCAGTATCTGTGAAAAGCATGTGGAAGAATTAGAATACAGACCAGCTTCGTCTGACAGCATAGCTAAAGCCCTATTGACGTGGAAATGCCTGTTTAAGCTATTAAAAAGGGCAATATTCAAATGAAAAAGTCTTCCTTTTTAATCATGGCAAAACTCTGTCCCTTGAAGTCAGTAGATTTAGAACAATTTTATAGCAGTGTTGTCTGGGAAAAAATGTCTTTGCCTGTAAGAGCACAGGTTCTTTTAATGCGAGTTGTCATCTAAATAATTCCATATCATCAAGCAAAAAGATAATTTCTAAGGGGGAAAAAAAAAATGTAGCGGCTTAAAGTCTCAGATACAGTCACCCACAAAATTGCTTATGAATGTGCTATTAGTTTGAGCTAAAAGTTAATGGAGAAGCTGGCTGGCCTCAAGGGACTAATAAATAGGATACTAAGTCTTTCTGCTTTAGGGCAGTGTCTCAAAATTGGTCCAAGTCCACAGTGATTTGAAAGGAGTTCCCGTTTGATGCTTATTTGTTGGTCTAAGTGAGATAATGGATTGATGAGTTTCAGCCTGATGCTGAGTGAAAACCAGTTCCAGAATTGTAATTTTTATTATGGAAATGCTCAGAGGCCACAAACTGTGTCTGGATTTATAATTCTTGTGCATGGTACAAATCTTCACCCCAGAGTGTGCGTGAATAAAATACTCATAAATAAACGTGGTGCTGCACACACAGACGTGGAGATGCCACAGCCACGGGAGCCGTGCTTTACTGGGTGCTTTACTGGGTGCTTTACTGGCCAATCTGGTCCCTTGTCTGGCTGCCTCCATCCCTTTTGGATGAAACTGTGCTCTCTTGAACAGGCTCCTTCCAAGCCCTGCCCAGAGCTCCCAGCACCGATGGCCTAGTCCCCACGGTTCCTGCCAGAATGCTGTTCCTAAGAATTTTTCATGTGCTCCACCTCCAAAAGGCAGGTTGTGCTGTGTGAGGGAGAGTGTCCAGGCCGTGTAAAGCACATTAATTTTAGATCATCCTAGATAAGTTGAAGTGGAGGATAATTGTCTCGCCCCGACAGTAGGCAAGGATGTGAAACGTGTCAGGGAGGAAAAATACCTGCAATTTCCCTGGAAATCCACACCCCGAGTTCTTAACAGGAAAATAAGAATTCCTCAAGAAGAGGCAGAGCTTGGTGGGTTTGGTGTACGTGTGGTGCTCCTCCTCTCTGCAGTAATTTATCAATAATTCCATTGCTCAGAGGGCTTTTGAGTATAGGCTGTGCAGCTTTAGCACAAGCAGGAAAAAGAAAAAGGATTAGATTAGAGGATTAGACATTAGACGTTTATATGAATATGAATAGTCTTTGCAGCTACATCAGCTAGGAGAAAATTACACGGGGCTGATAATCTTCATGCTTCAGGGCATAAGCTGATCATGAGAGCTGGTCAAATTATTTGTTGTGAGTCATTTATCTGAAGAATTTAGCCCTTTTCTGTTTGTGTGCAGATCATGATTTTTATTAATACACTTCTTATTCAGGACTGACAGTACTTTGCACGGCTAGAACTGAGCTGTAAATGGTTTATCACGGATATTCAATCAGTCATTTCCTATCTGGGATTTCTGCTCTGGGAGTGAAGGTGAGGAGAGAAGAGTGAACATCCCATGGGTTGCACTGAGCTGTGAGATAGAGCCGAGTCCTCTCCCCGCTGCCTTCCTGCTCGGGCTGCACGAGGCAACCTGTGCCTATCCGTCAAGCATCTTTTCTTTCTGCAATTAGTAGAAAGCTGGAAACTTGCTGCTGATTAGCATTAAGAAATTAAAAATACTGATGTGATCACAATGAACAAGCAGTAAATTGGTGCAGACAAGCTAGAGCAAAGCCAGTAAATAAGCAAGTGTTTATCACTTCTGGGAGAGTTCCAGGTTGAGGGTGGTTTGAGGATTTAAATAGCAGTGACTTCTTCTCCTGCTTCTTCAATGTTCTTCCCAAGCAGGTGAAGCCCCCACCTGGGTGGAGGGCTGTGTGTCACCCTCAGTGACATGTCCCCAAGCCCCTGGCAGTGGGGTCTGCCAGGTGAGTCCTCCAATGCAGCTCAGCTGTTGCTAAATAGCATGTGTGTTTGCATCCCTGTCTCTCCTTCGTGTGTTTGTGTTCCCATCTCTCCTTTCTCACTATTTCTGTGAGATCATTCCCCTCTTGGCACACTTTCTGACCTGCTGACACAGGAGGGATTGGAGCAAACAGGGGAGAAGATCAATACAAATTAAGAGCAAATTATAAAATGTACAAAGGGCCAAAGCACATCTTTGAAAAACCATTACCCTCTGATTTGTAGCTTTGTGACCTGTGATTGTTTGCTGGGTGGTAGAAGTGATCACAAAATCTATTTGCTTCCCTGGTCTGCTCGGAGAGGCTCGTACAGCTGTAGCATATTTCTCATTTAGAATAAGTGGAATAAATCGCAACGTGGCCTATGGCTCCCGTGTGCTTAAAGGGGGTGTGTTTCTGTTGCCCAGCAGTAGAGGGAAGGCTGGCACCGAGGGGGTCACCCAAGAGCCCACGGTGGGTGGCAAAGGAAGAGGAAAGCGGAGTGAGGAGTCCTCTGGGAGAGGCTCTGGAGGCTGCAGCCCATGTGGGGAATGTGAGCACCTGCACAGAGCTATAAATTCCTCAGTGCACCTCTCTGCCGCGTTTTTTGGCGTGTTTTATAACTCCATGGGTGTGTTCCTTTTCCCTTTTGCCAAGCTGGTTCCACTCTAGCCTTTGATTAATAGCTCTGGAAGAAAAAAAAAAAATCATCACACTCTGGTGGCAAAGAAGTTTCCGCAAGTGACAGTTTTCCTAACACGTCTGTGCAGATTCGCAAAATATTGTAGAGAAGAAACGTGTGTGTGTGTGACTTTGCAAACAGGCGTGTTCTGCACATCCCCTGTGGAAAGCCGGGCAAAACGGGGCCTTCTTGTCCCAGTGGTGGCTTTAACCAACGTCCCAGACCCTGCGAACCCATTTGGTGGCGTATATGGAATATCACAAGTCATTCCCTGAGCATTGTAGTGCAGTTAGTGGAGATAACGTTGTCTTGGTACAATGTGGTATCACTGTTTTAACAACCTGACACGTGAGTCACCTCATATTATCACTTCGATGAATCTATTAAGCACTGAAGGCTTTCCAGAGCTGGGTGCATCTGCAATAAGGGGGCAAACTCCCATCGCTGCTGAGGGGAGGGTTTACACTCAGGTTTGTTTCAAACCTCCAGTCTGAACCCTGGGCGAGGAGCAGAGCAGTGGGGATATTCCACAGGTACAAACAAGACTGCACCTGACAGAGCTAATGCTGGATGTGACCGTAGGGACTGAGGCAGCAGGAGAAGGACCATCCCGTGGCCACTGCTGAGGCAGAGCATTCTGCAGTGGCAGGGGATGAGGCTGCAGGAGCCAGGGGACACCCTGCACCGTGACTTTGGGCTGGTAAAGCTGGATCCAGGCAAGGAGCCATGGGGCTTATTGAGGAGAAGTAGAGCAGCATTGATTAAGGACAAGCAGAGCGGTTCCTGGAGCACCTCAGCATATGGGGGGTCTGAGACAAAAATAGCAAGTCAAATTCAGTGATTTTAAGTATAGAATAATATATATGGGAAACAGAGCCCTAATTGTGTACAAGCAACGAACAGCATTGACACCGATTTAAGTACTATTGCTCAAAAAACTGCCTGTGAAGCATCTGTGGATAGTTCTCTGAAGTCATAAGCTGAAGCCTCAGCAGAGGCCAACAGGGGAACAGAACTGTATGAATTATTGAGGAGGAAATAGAAAACAAAGCAAACAAAAGAAACCTCATGCAGCTTTATAAATCCTTGGCGTGTTCATAGCGACAGCACCGGCTCCCATTCGGTTCTTCCAGCAGCAAAACGGCCCCACAGAACTGGGAAGGACACAAAGGACGGTGACAGGGACGTCGTGAGGACTGGCCAGGCTGCTTTGGAGGGGCTGCTGGAGCACAACCCTCACCTTGGAGCAGAAGGGATGGATAAGGATTTTTCAGAAGTGTCAGGAACGATTATTAATTCTCACACAGCAGAGATTAGGAGACACCTGCCAGAATTATCCAGTAGTAAGTTTAAAGCAACGGAAGGGAGTAATTTTTTTTATATAATTTATAATCAAGTTGTGGTACTCGGTGCCACCTGGGATCACAGATACTAACGGTATAAATGGGTTCAAAAAGGGATGAGACCAATTCTGAGAGTCGTTAATGAGTACTCTGTTCACAAATCCAGGTGGATGCCTCTAACCAGTGGGAAATTGAGGGAATGTACTGGGGAAGGAGCATCCGGAACTGGTGCCGCAGCCTTGACCCTCTGCAATGGGGTGTCTCGGTGACAAACTGACCTGGGCCAGTGTGTGTGTCCAGGGAGGAACCAGTCCTGATGGTACCACTGATGGAAAAGAAAGCCAGAGGGGAATGAAACAGCAAAGGATTCTGCTGATGCCAAGAAATCTTTAACACTTGTGAGCTCAGAAGCGCTTGGCTGCCACGGCGCCGTGAGCTCAATGGTTAACGAGAAGAAAAATGGTGTTTCCGCCGCTCCACAACCTGCTGCCGTCACATAAATTGAAAGCGACAGAATTACCATTGATACAAATTAAAAACAAATAAAAAGGGTACACAGAACTGATTCTCAGAGTTCAAACTCCATTACCAACTGATTTACTGTGCAGTGACCTGTGATTGTTTGCACTGAGAAAGTACCGCGCTCGGATCCTATCGGCCTTGTGGCTACGTCTCACACCAGTCAATAAGCTATTTAATTTAATGGGAAGCAGTATTGATGGACCTGGAATGCAGCTCAAAAAAAAAAAAAAAAAAAAAAAAAAAAAAAAANGAAAAAAAGATGCAGCTGCAAAGAGCAGATAAAGTCTTCAACTCGGGGGTTCACTCTTTGGGTGTTTTCCCTTTTGTTATCTCATTAATTAAAGTCCTGAGAAGTCTCAGCTGGATTTGGGAGTGTCAAAGCCTTGCAGAAAAGGTGCTGAAGGCGTGATTGCTGCGGGAATGGGGGCCGTGGGGGAAGAGATAATGTGGAGTACAATGTAGTACCTGACCTTTGCCAACAAATGCATGAAGAAACGAAGTTGCTGAAAAGAAAAAAATCTGTCAGATGAGTGGAAGGGAGAGGAGGAGGCCACTTGGGAGCCAAGTTCCTTCAACAAACACAATTTTTCTGGTGCCTCTTCACTGGCTCCTTGGTTGGAGGGGTGCAGTGGAGGGACAGCCCCCCTGGCTGTCCCTGAGAGCCACAGACCGGTGGCCTCGGGCAACGGGTTTGCATTTTTAGCAGCGCGTT
Organism: Nycticryphes semicollaris; assembly: GCA_013400055.1. Classification (NCBI taxonomy): domain Eukaryota; kingdom Metazoa; phylum Chordata; class Aves; order Charadriiformes; family Rostratulidae; genus Nycticryphes; species Nycticryphes semicollaris. The sequence goes on from VXBJ01007267.1 coordinate 656,454, forward strand.
TTGAGATGCTGTGGTTTCCACCATATTCAGTAGGAAAAGAACAGTGGGGCTGTTGTGATCTGGCCTCGGTTTTGTGGAAGAGGGTTTGGCAGGGGCTCTGCTCCCAGCCCACCCCCGAGGTGCTTCTGGTTCCACCCCCACATTCCCCTGCTTATCTGTGAAATGGGAGTAACGCCGCTTACCTGGCCCCCTGAGCTGCCAATTACTAGTAAGTATGCAGCTGTGTGGTGTCCCAAGGAGAGGCTGCAATAATAATGATTATTATTATAATAAACACTCATTTAGCTATTTAGGTTTGCTTTTCCTAAGCAGGCACGTGGCTTTCTTGTTTCAACAGCTACTGTAGCTTCTGTCTGTGAATGTGGACACACAACGTGCACCGTTGCTTGTAAATTAATCCTATGGACCAAGGCAGTTTTTTTTCTGTCTGGGTGCAGGAGCTCAGCCCGGCTGGAGCCCATGGTAGGGACAGGAGTGGGGACCAGCCCCTGTTGAGCGTTGTCATCCCACAGGTTGGAGCTGACGACCTGGTGACTCTCCTGCTGCAATTTCTATGGCAACACTCCCAATTTCCAAGATGAAAGTTGCATTTGCAACATCGCTCACATCTCAAAATATATGTATTTATTGTGCATGAGTGCCCAGTAATGTCCCCCCAGGTGCTCTGGGGGGGTGGGGAGGGGAGTGTTACAGTTAGGTGGCACAGCAGGGTCACTCTGGTCCTGCTCTTGATAAGGAGAACGTGGCCAAGGAATGGCCATGGCAAAAGGTAATGTGTGAGAGAGGAGATGGTTTGGGAGAGTTCACAGGTGGGAGGAACATCTGGAGAGCGCAATTTTGCTGCTGCTTCCCTCTGTCCGGGTCTTCAGTGTCTCTTGTGGCACCGAGATGGTCATTGACAGGAATCGCAACTGGCTGAAATTCAGAAAATTTGGAAAACTTTCATTTTTAACAGATCCATATAGAGCAAAGGTTTCAGAAGGAGGAAGGATGCCGCAAAGAAATAAGAATGATTGATCAAATTGTATTTTATTTTTTAGATTGGTCAAGGAGCCTTTCCAATGGCCAGCCCTCTTTCAGACTCCTCTGTGTCCCTAAACACAGTGGCTTGATTCAATTTCCAACTTCATTAAAGGTCACCACCCCCTCAGAAATGAATTCACAGCTAACGAAGTGATATGTCGATGCATAAACTTCAGTTGATTGCTTCGAGTTCTCCATAGTTAGTAGCCTGTAAAGAAAACACACATTTAAGGAAATTAGAGTAGCAAGAAAAATGAGGTGGAACCATCAAGATGAGCAGAAGCTGGAGATATTCCATATTTTAAAATACTGCGGTGGCTTTGCAGTGTTTGAAGGGAACACTGCTACGTGTTCTTTATGCAGATGGCCTTGGGCCTCACGGCTCTGCTCTGCAACGAGACGTGAACAACCCGAGTGGGAAAGGCGATGTCTCCTGCTCCAGACATACCCAACTGTTCGAGTCTTCCCATCCCAGCAGCAGCGCTGGAGGAGGGAGCTGCAGCTCCGCAGGGATGGGGAGGGAGGAATCAGGGTCCTCTCTTGGTAGTTCCCAAAAATGGGGACTGTGTGCTGCCTCCTGCCCCTGCTGCCATGGCAGGAACATCAACAGCCAAACCCAACTCAGCTGAGTGCATCCTCCCTTCCATTTCCTCTATTCCTGGATGTTTCTTGTTGTTTAACATTGCCCCGTCCACTCAATGCAGCCATTGAGTTACCGTGCTGCTGTCTTTGGTGTAATGAGATGGACCTGCAAAGGCACAGGCCACCAGGAAGGCGCTTTATGAAACAGTTGCATCAACAATCTGGACTGTGTCGTACGTTTCCTCAAAGCAAACAGAGAGTTTGCAGCTTTGACACATCAGGGATGCTAATCCCTGTGGGTGGGAGCTGCAGAGGGCCTTTCCCAGGTGGTTTCTCTGCCCCCTTGCCCGTTTGCTGCTGTTCATACATCTTCTCTTTGTGTCGTAAGAAGAAGGGGAGGAGGAGGACTGGGGCTGTGTTATTCCAGCTCAAGGGAGGGAAGAAAATGAGAAAATTGTGTGATTTGCTATAAATGGGGTTTTTTTCCTACTGGTGGAGAAGTTCAATGTGCAGAAGGGCAGCCGTTGTGGTGCCTGTCCCAGGTCACATGCTCCGATCGCTGCCAGTGTATGGGGAGGAGGAGGAGGGCTCTTGATGCTCCTTTTCTAGGAAACTGGCTTCTGGAGAAGGACCACCAGACAGCAGAGACTACGCTTTCATGAGCCCAGGGTTTCTTATTATGTATGGCAGCTAAGATTTCTTACATGGGAAGCATTATTTTAAGCAAAAAAGGCAGATTGGGAGTGCAGACACAGAAAAGCATGTCAAATGAGAAAAACTTTGATCAAAATTCAAATCCAACTCAGCCTCTAGCTATCTTCTGAACAGCATGCATTCTCCTGGATGTTTTTTTTTTCCCTTTTTCAAGAACAGGAACATGAAGAAAGCACTTGGTATGAGGGAGGTCAATAGACACACTGCATCTTAGAAGTTCAATTTAATCTCATTTTCTTTGGCCTCAGTGATTTGCTTTTCCAGGTTTGGTGGACCCTTGAGAAACATTTTATCCTCTCCTTTCAGGTGCTCAGTAATGTGGTCTTAAGAGGGCTTTCCACTTTGTGGCCTAATTATGGAAAAATTCATTTCTGAGTGGGCTGTCTGGGCTGCTTTTACGCTGCTTCCCTGATCTCAGCTCAAATGAGGCTCCTTGCGAGGCATCATTTACAGAAAGCTAAAATCAACCCTTAACAGATATTCCTTCCAGTGGCATTTCATCCCAGGCATTCAGGTGCTGTGCCAGACCCTCGACACTCCTGTGTCTGGCAGGAGGGGAGCAGGGGATGGCAGTGTCCCCTTTGTCCCCCCCGTCCCACCATCTGGACCCGGCTGCTGCCCTGTGCCCACCTCTCCCCAGCAAAGCACCCGCTTCCCGGGAGCTTCTGGAAAAAAACATACATTTTAAGTAACTCCCAAAGCTGATTTGCATATGTTGAGAAAACAAACTTAACACAGACCATAGATTTAAAATGTAATTACCTGGATAGGGGAGATAGGCTTGTGCGTTACATTTTGACATTAAGTTACATTATGCTGTGACAATTATTCTACTTTAATGAAGGGGGAAAGTGTTTAAGATATGTTAAAAATCAGCCTGTTCTGACACCATCTACAGTTTCACGATATGTTAGAAACATATTGGAGTATAATCGTAAGTGTAGCTGAATATATTTCATAAAAGCCTGAAACCTAGCAAACTTTGTAAGGCAGAGTGGTAAATATGTCCTCGATAGCACTCCTTATAGCAACAGCCTGTCCCTGGAAGAGCAACAGGAGCTCTACTCATTTTATAGGTCTGTCACAGCAAGAACAAGAGAGCAGCCAGGGAAATTCTCAGACAGCAGATATAAAACAAGGAGGACGAGGTCATTTGTCACACAACCCATAATTACAGGTGTAGGGCAGGACTGGCTGCTGCAGCCATTGGATAGAGAATGCTGGGTATGGAGAAGTTCAGAGAGGAATGGTGCAAATTAATGAAGAATAAGTCAATAGCGGTTATTAAAAAAAGAGGTTGACTGCAGTTTCTGGGTGAACAAGTCCCTAAATCAGAAGCTGGAAGAGAACAGTGAGCCCTGTTCTCACACATGTTTGGGTTTGGGTACCATTGGGGATGTAGTGGGACAAAGTGGCACCTGACAGAGAACTGTGGGGCAGCCCAGGGGTGGAGGTGACCTCAAACCATCACCTGGTCCAACCTCTCCTGGGAGAGGGATGGCAGATGGTGGTACAACAGCTCAACCCAGCACAGCAGCTCTTCATAGCATTTCCCTTTAGAAAGCAAGACCCCTGTCAGACACCAAAGCAGGAATGAGTGGAATATTGGAGTTTTGAGCTATTCCTTTATCTTTGCAAGACAGGAGGTCTGGGTGGGCTGCTGATGGGCTAGAGCCGGGTGGTGCGGGTGCAGAATCGGTGACAGCAGCCAGGAGGAGGGCCCACCTGAGAGCAGGCAGTGGAAAATGCTGATACACACTGTGTGCAGTATTTTATCTCAATACAGAGGCTGCATGGTCTAGCTCTGCGAGCTGATTGCTGAAAACACGCCTGAAAACAACGTGCTGCAATTAGTTTTAGATCTGCTTTTGAGAAAAGTCTTCAAAATTCATTTAAGACAGCCTGTTTCCATAAAAAAAAAAAAAAAAAAAGTTCTTGCTGGCAAACTTGTTCATTTGAGACAAATGAAAAAAACAGTGGAGGATGGATGTGATTATGGCCAATGATGTCATCCTTTTTTTTTTTTTTTAGAGAAAATGACTATGTGTTGGCAGTGATTTGGATTTGTCAACTTCAGTGAACTCTTGAAAATAAAACAAAACAAAGGAAAAACTTTGCCTGTCCTCAAAAAGCAGTAGCTGGGGAAACACAAAATTTTGCATAAGAAGATATTCTTTGCAGACTGACAACAACCGCTAAAGTATTATCACAGGTTTCACTTCTATTAAATAGCCTTAAGTTATTTTAGGAAGAAAAGCAGAACAAATAGGGTTTGATGAAAAAGGAGAAGCCTTGGATCTATTTCTCTCTTCAAAAACTAATATCCTGTCCCAGAATTGGTAACAGAAGGGGATGTGATTGTCCTTGCAATTTAGTCTCTCCTGCAAATGGGGCGAGAAAATGCTGCATCACAAATACAGAAACCCACAAATCACTGATGTTTCTGAGCGTGAATTCCTAAAATACCCCAAAAGATAGTTTTGTCTGTAATGGTATCATTCACTCAAGGGCACGCAGCCCTTCACAGGGTGCCTCTCCAGGACTTCCCAGAAAAGCAGGTGATTTTATTCATGTTTTGCAGGCTGGGGAATGAGAAATGGGGAATTTTAGTGCTTCTGCTCTAAGAACAGTGAATCAATGTCAGATCCGAGGGAAGTCTCAGCCTTGCACTCTGCCGCTGTAGCTGCGGGTTGCTCTCCCACATACAGGACTGTTGAGGGCATAATTTAATTTGGCTTTTCCCTTGAGAACCTTCTGCAGCCACAGATGTGCAGCAGAGATTTGTCCCTTAAATAATCAGATTAAGCAAGTCTCATGCTTCATAGTAGCCCAAGCGCTGCATGGGATGGGGAGGATTTATTCTCCCCCTTGCAGAGCGCGGCACAATTGTCACACACAAGAGAGGGACGTATGGGGGGAGGCCTGTTTTTCTGTGAAGCACTGTGTATTTGACACTCTTGATAACAAGATAGCCCTCTCTATCTGAAAGGGAGGTGACCAGTCCCGTTGGGCTGCTGCCTGATTTAGCCTAAATATCAGAAAAGCCTTGCTGCGTTTTCAGGTTAGGCCCAGGAAGGATTGAGGATGACTGATTTTTTTCTTTCTTATTGCCAGCAGTTAATGCAGAAGTGAATGTAGATTCATCCAAACCCTGTGGGGTTTGCTTTTATCTTCTCACCCCTCTCTTGTGACTTTTGTGGTGACCCAGAGAGCATGCCTGCTGGCACCCAGGCTCTCCCACCCCACGCAGGACAGGTCCCCACCAGGCTCAGGGCATCTCAGCCCCACTGCAGTGCTGGACTCCAGCCCTCCAGCACTTGCTCAGCTTCAGGGCAGCAAATGCATCCCTGAGGATGCCACAGATAAAATTAGCACACTTGGAGTTAATTACATGCTTAAGTGGAGTGCTGGAGCAGAGGCTGCATGGAAGACCCTGCCGCTAGCATCGAGTTGGCTCTGAGACAGCTGAAATGTCTGCCCTGAGCCCAAAATCACAGCAGAGATGGGCTCCAGGGAGAGCTGTGGGAGCTGCACTGAGCTCCCTCCCAAAGCCTTTCTACTAAAGGTTCATCAGCACAGCTGGGTAGAGCAACATTAAGAAGCACGGAGTGTCCAGAGACCCCGCCAGTGAAAAATGTTCTCTCTGAAGTTGTGGTTGGAACGTCAGGGACTCCTCCTGCGCTGCTCTTATTAACATCATAACTTAAGGAGCCTTCTCCCTTCTCCAGGAAAACGTTCAGCAATGTATTGAGGATGCAGACTTGTGGGTGAATCGATAGGCTTTGGTTTTAGGAGAAATATGCTGTGATCAATATTTAAACAGGAGACAAATACACCTCTTTCTTTCCAGCTGCCTGGGAGCTGTGCCAGGAGCAGGGGAAGCATCATTCCTCCTGGTGCTATTAGCCATGACCTCCCATCTGAACGAGCCTTGGGACCTGGGCACCACGAACCTCTTTTGTGGGAGGCTGGAACAAGGATCAGATAAATGCATGGAAATTCCCTCTGGAGCAGGAGCAGGGGAATGACAACACTGCTCAGGGCGGGGAGTGTCTTGGGCTGCTTCAAAGACAAGGCCAGTGGAAGAGGTCTCTGAAAGAGACCTTCAGTCCATCTGGAGGCCAGAAAATGCTCAGCGAAACCTTAGATTCCCCCAGAAGATTCCAGAAGTATGTGCTTGACCAGAGCAAAGGGCCTGTCTCATCAGCCGTCAGACCCAGTGGTGGGTTGTTTTGTTCCCCCTGGGGGTGCCAGCCGAGATGGCCACCAAAGGTGTCACTTATTGATATTTTTGATTTCTCCCTTTGGTTGGCTGAGGTCAAGAATGAAAACGAAACTGAATACTTTCAGGGAGTGTGGGATTTATGTTTATTTATTTCTTTTTCTGCCACCTGATTGCGCAGATTTTGGCCAGTACAACCTGGGATATTAGGTCACATCCAGCTTCCTTAAATCAGTTTCTGATTGTATCTCAGACAACTGAACAGAAACCTTAGGCTGACGATTTCTTCTTGCTGACTTTGGTCGTTTGTATCGTCTTTCAGGCCTTTCTTTCTAAGGGGAAGTTCTGCCTGAATTGCTTTCAAAGCAATATTCATCCTTAACTTCATCATAAAGCATTAAGGAGAATTTAGATAATCAAATCCAAGTCCTCATCTCCTAAGAGATACATACGATCTATACTGTGTAATTACTTCTCTTTTCAGAGGGGCTGTCATCATTTGATTAGTTCAGATTAAGTCTGATCCGGGGGTGCCGGCGGGTGGAGATGTCCTGCCCTGCACCATCCATCCTCTGGTGCCCAACCAGTGCGAAGAGCAGGTGGGAAGGAGCACTTTGCCGGGAGATAGAACCATCTGTAATGGGATAATACAATAGGAATGGAAAAAAAACCCGACAGGGTGAATATAAAGGGGAATATTCTCACACTAAAGCCCAATAGGTTTTATTGGTTGTGAATAACCAATAGGTTGTGGTTATTGGTTATTCACCAATAACCATAGGTGTGAAAGAGCCTCCCAGAGGAAATAGTGAGAGTTCTGTCAATCTTGAGCCATTTAATGTGGGGCTGAGCAAAGCAGCAGATGCTGAAGAGAGTGAAGGACCCTGTGTTTGCTGGGAAAGAGCTGCTCACCTGGAGGCATTGCCCACCTTTACATTTAGAGTCAGCATACAGGAGCATACAATTCTCTGCATACTCCTTGAAGCAGCAAGACTAAACACCTACTTTCCTTCAGGCATTGCAGGGAGGATGGAAGTTTGGTGTCATCACTCCATCATGGGCTGTTTCAACCTCCCGTCCCACCCTGCCCCATCAAACCTGCTCAGCAGCGCTGTGACAGCCCTGGACTCTCAGCCATGGGAGAAGTAGGGTAAATGTGGTTAGGTATTTGAATAAAACTTAATTTCATTGTAACCTTGGAACAAGAAGAAAAGCATTAGTTAGATTTAAGGCACTGGCATGGAGAGCTATTTTTTATTATGAGAAGAATACAAATAATTCCCTTACTCTACCCCAGTTTGTAGTATTTAGATTGGAAAGAAGGAGATTGATCAAATTAAATTAGGATAGCCTGAACAATTAATTAATATGTATTAAGGTTTTAGTGCAAGAGATGTACTTAGGACAAAAGCCTGATTATGGCTTTAAACCTTCTTGCACAAAACCTGACCTTTTCCCCCCGGGCTGCTCCCCAGCAGGTTTGGAGCTGCCGAGGGTGATCTCCAGCTGCAGCGGCAGGAGTTGGGCTTGGAGAGGAGGAATCCAGGCTGGGGATCCACAGAACCACAGGGACACATTGAACACTCCAGCTTGAGTTGGCTCATGGAAAATTCCTCAAGTTTTGTGGCTGGGGAAGGGGGTGGGGGAAAAATCAGCTGGGATGGGAATAGCTGGACACAGGAATAATTTGTTGTGTCTGCCAAGTGGGAAAGTTGTGGGGGATGTTCAGTGGTAGAGTGGTAGCTGCTCAGAGGGGATGCAGAGCTGTTACCGAGCTGGGGAGGGACGTGTCATGGTCACAAATGTGGCTCCTTGGTGTGACCACATCATCATCTTCAATATTACTGCTCTCATGAGTAAATAATAATAATAGCAATAACAGCAAGCTGAGTGGAATGCAAATTAGAAACAAGTGTCTTCATTAGGGAGGGTGGTTAGTGCTGTGTTATCTACGTTTCTTCATGGTACAAGCAAAGTCTCTGTGAAACTTTAACTGCATTTTGATTCTTTACCCTGGACTTCTTTAGGTCTTTGTGTTATGTCTCCATGGTATTGGAGCAAGGGTAGAAAGGGTGTCTGCCAACCCATGGGAATCTGACCAGCTGAACACCGAATGCAATGTATTTATGCCGAAAATATTGAGGGATGAATCAGGCTGGAAAGCGATTAAATGACTACACGTCTGTGCAAGGGATATGGATTCTTTATGTCTATTTTAATTTCCAGGGCTTTGCCTTTTTCTCAGTTTTCCTGCCTGGCACAGCATCCTTCCTGACCCTCCTCTGGTGCATATGGTAGTGCCGCAGGAGCCCTTTCCTCTATTTTAAGACACAGAAATGTGGCTAGCAAGTGTGCGTGCCATGAAACAAGCCCTTGTACATTATTCCTGATGCTTCCCTCCCTCCCCTTCCTCACCCTGACTCCAGTATTTGTTGTGGTTTGTAACATGCAATTGATTTTATTTCTCTTTCACTTGGCCATCCTTGGGCTTCCTGTGCCCTCTGTTTTTTTCTCTTCTCTCTCTCAGCAAAGAAAGTACAATCTCAAAGGGGAAAAAATGGGTGGATAAGGAAAAAAAATCAGCTTGGCAGTTATCTGCTGCCTGGATGTTCTCCTGAGGCCGCTGCAGAAGGTGGTCACCACCATGTTTTAATTAACAATCTGCACTCGTTCCAGCTGTTTGACGATTGTAGCTGAGCTCGTAGGAGCAACAGGGGGGATGGTTTTTTCCTCTCCAATTTCCACACTTAAATCCTTTCTTGCTTTAACTGTGCCCCCATGCAGTTGTACACCTGAGTAGTTCTGATACTCACGTTGAATCAATACTATGATTTATGCATAAAAGCCCAGAAACCCCACAAAACAATTGTGCAAGTAATTTTTCATGAACCAGACTTAAAGCGCTTGCCAACAGGCTAAATTACCCTCTTGTTAAGTGTTGTATTTTGTTCTTCCTTCTTTCTTCTCCTTCGTGTATGCCTTAATATTGATAAGTATACTCTAGCATGAGAGAACATTTGCATTTTTGCTAAACATCATGTGGTTGAACACATCAAAGGATCCTTTTGTTCTTCCCCTATTGCATATTCCCTCAAATTCAGGACTTGATTTCGGAGATAGCTGCCTGTGCCAGGGCTGGAGGTTCTGTGCTGGGGCTTGTTAGTACGACTCAACCCTCCGTAGCCTCCAAGCAGCTCACTTAAACACACAAAATACTGTGGAAAGCCTTTCCTTGGGATATTGGAGGAAGATGATTGCGTTGATGTTCCCTTTTTGATTCTATGCTGAGCAGAGCAGACTCAGTGGCTTCTCTGGGTGGTTAGACTTCAAGTAGCTGCTGCAAATCAAATTAATGATATTAATAATTTCTTTCCTTCCTTGTGTGGCTGCTTACAGATCTCGACTGCTCTTTGTTTTCAGCAATTTGATTTTCAATCCCGCTGTCGACTGTCTCTCCTGTGCATTGCTGTACATCTTGGCTTGCCCCTCTTCATACCACAGATGGAGAATGTATTTGGCCTGAACGCAGGAGTTGTGCAGTGTGTGTGTCTCTGGTGTGTGCACACTTGTGTGTGCTCCTCCTTCCACATGCCCATCCCATACTGAGTCCCACCTTTGAGGGATGATTCTTTGGCAATGGGATGCTGTGTGGTGGGGTTTAGGGTCCTCCATGGGGCTCCCCCGCCGCATCTCGGGGGCTCCAACACTGCTCCTAATGCTGGGGTGGGGACATGGGCACCCCTTGGCTGAGGGTGAGAGGCTGAGCCCCAGCATGGTCTGTCCTTGTCACTGGCTCAGTGGTGGCTTTGGCAGTGCTGTCCATCCAGAGGGGCTCCCACGGCCACGCACCTGCGAGGGAGAGGGCTGGAGAGAACCTAACAGAAAACAGACAATCCGCCTTTTTTTCTGCATTGCACTTTGCAAAAGCACCGAAAACAGGTTTGGAAGATTGATTCCCTACATCTAAACACCAGCCAAGTGAGATAATCAAATACTCTGACAGGCTGTCTCCATCTGCCTCTCCAGCAGCTCAGGAGGCCCCATTTCCTTGCACTGGGCGTCCCAGCTCCAAGCCTCGTGACAGAGCAGCAAAGGGAAAGGAGCTGTTATGGGCTTTAATACACCTAGTTTTTGTCTAAAAATGCCATCTATTAATAAGACTTTAGCAATCTTGCCTGTCAGAAACAAATCGCTACCACAACATTGATGTTCCCCAGCTTAGTTAATGTTTATTTAAATGACCGTTTTCTACTGGCAGATAAAGGATTGAACTGTTTTGTTGCTATTGTTGTTTTTTAAAGTCCTCAAATATGAAGGCGCCTGAAGCCAGCATTTGATTCTCATTATGTTACGACATTTTTTTCACCCTACATAATTTGAATAACACTCTGGTTAACTCAACAGCTGGAGGGATATGGCTGCTGCTTTAAATTTTAGAAAGTGAAGCTAGCTCTATGAAAACCTCCAGCCTTCAACAACCACAAAAAACCAAAGTCTGGTGTGGGTAACAGAGTGTTCATTTTCCCTGCCTGTCTTTACACGGTTCTGGAAATTATCACCCAGGGTTTTTATTTACTGCGGTGATTAGTATAGCGTAACCACTCAGACAGAGGGAAAAGTGGTGAGCACAAAGGGTGTTTTAATGGTACGCACACCTTTCCATTGGGAAACAGATTGATAGTTACCCACTCTTAGATTTCCACCTCTTAAGGGATCATTAAGATCAATTAGCTTTCCCCAGTTGCACGGGCTATAGGGTTTCAGCTGCTTGTTTTGGAATCAAGCTTGCATCTCAGGGCTTGAACTAAAGCAGGTATTTAAGAAGAGGCAATCCTGCCCTGGCTTGATTTAGAGACTTGAGTTCAGGCATCCCTGTTCTGCTCCTCATCCTCTGACCTGCATGGGGAAGCCCTGCGAGCCGCGCTGCAGACCAGGCTACCATTCCCTTGGCATCCCTGTGGATCCGGGCTAACTCAGCCCGATGGCTGGGTGTTCAGCAGCCCAGTCCCTGTCCTTCACCCCACGATTCAAAAGAGCATCAGGTCCTTACTAAGGCCAAATCTCAGTGGGAGCCAAGCGGATTTTAGCCCCCTAAGACACTATCACTTTTAAAATAGAATTTCTAGGGCAGTTTAGATTTTTCTTACCACCCTTCTCATGCCGTAACCACAAAGCATTCCTTCCTCCCTCAGCATATGCAAGTTGAAATGAAAGTCAGATTTGATTCAAGTTTTCTTAAATCTTACTTCTTACTGCTCCTCTGGGCACTTTATTGAAACTCCAGACACTCTTCTCCATTTAAGGAGTTAATCAGAGCCATTTTAAACTCTTGAAACGTACTCATGGTTTACTGGCTACTCAGAGACATGTTTCCAGGGGCTCCCAAACAGCTTTCGTCTCTAGCACAGCTTTGGGCAGCAGTTTGCCACACTGTTTTGTGGCATGGCTGCACTCCATATCCTGGAATTCCTGCATTTTCCTTTGCCTCTGTGTGAAATATGCCCATCTCAGAGTCCCAGTGACGATCTTGAATAGGATCCGCTCACCTTAAACTCAAGGTCAATACGTAACGCTTTAGTTTAATTTTGCAAAACCTCACGTCTATCTGCTGACTTGTGTTTTTTCCTCCCAAAGGCCAAGTGTGCTCTGGTTTCTCAGAACCTCTGACACCCCACAGCAATAGTGTTGATTCCAGATTAAGCCTGTTTGGTGTTTTCATCACTCCCGCCCAATTTGCCGCAGGCTTCCAGATGTTGTGCCTGGTTCCCTGCCTGGCTGCCGGCGAGGAGCAGCTGGGCGAAGGGCTGCTGCCCCGGTGCTGTCCCGTTCCCCTCGTTGTGTCAACATTAGCCCCAAACTGCATAAACATGTCAGTAGAAAACAAAGCATGAAGTGTTACAGTAGTTTCCCATTTGCTTTCAATCCAAGTCTCATTTCCAAAGTTGCAGAGCGCTCACAACTGTAACAAAAGCCAGTGCGAGCAGTATTTAATTTAATTAATTAATCCATCACCATAAAAGTTTGAAGAGAAATATACTAATATATCTAAAATACAGAATCTAGTAATTTATGAGTCATGGCATAAAACCAGTAGTGGTTTTTCTCAGAATATGATTTACAGACATGGTGTAGGTTAGCAGAAGCAAGCGCCCTGAAGCCATAAAATAAGGTTGCTCCCCGGCAGGGCCATGCCTCAGTCTGACAGCAGGTCACATTTCCTTAGAACACAGAAATCAGTGTCACGGGGAGCTGCAGCCACCAAAAAGCTGGTCCAAGACTGCCCGAGCATCACTGCGGTGTGGGAGAGGCAGGGGGTGTCTCTTGGGGGACACCCCTGGAAGGGGCGAGATGAAGTGATGCTCTGAGGGCAGAGCTTCCCCCTGCCTGCACCGACAGACTGCGGTACCCGAGTCCTTGGAGTTACCTCCTTGTGTGTTTATTATTGTGACTTGCATGCCTGACCTCAGCGGGGCAAGTGTGAGGAAAAGATCAGCATTTTAAATGTTAAGAACAGGAGAAATTCTCCAGTGTTTAGCAAGGGTGATACTGCAATGGGCTCGGCGACTGCGGGCTGGGTCTCAGACACTCAGTTGTATCTGAGCCTGACCATCAAGCTAGAAATCTCACCTTCACCAGGGTTTTGATAAGATTTCCAGAACTTCCTTCTGGGGTCAGCCCCAACATGTGCAGAAAGCGCCTTTCTCACCTTACTTGGGGTTTTCATTTCCCTTTCATTCCATGAGCTCGGGAAGTGTTAGAAACTGAACAGAGAGTGAGAATTATTTTTATCCAAATTAATCTGACGCTTCCAGCAATGCAGGGTTCAGCGTATGGAGGTCCCTCATCTGTTTATATTCTCTACTAAGCCACTGGCTCAGAACAAAGGGGTCAGTAGCCATCATTTCTTTGACCTCTGAATTGCTAAACTCTTCTCATTTCTGGCTGTCTCTTGCTGGCTCTGGAAAAATAAAAGGTTTCGTACTAAATCCTTTGCAGGTCAAGGAAGAAATCTATCCCCAGGGGAGAAAAGGCAGCAAAGGAGAAAATAAACTCTCAGATTAAATTTTAAAATTGCTTTATTAACACTTTTTTCTTTTTGAACATTAGTTCCCCTGTGAACGTACACGTCTTGAAACCTTTCTATTTCTTAATAGCACTTTCTCATTTATACCGCAATAAAAAGATAAACGTTGAGGGAAGGATGAAAGCGTCTCTAATTCCCCCTTAGCCCCTTAAAAATTGCTATGGAAACAACAAACATAATATTTCAGTGGTCATTTGTACGGACAGAGCCTTCTGTGCAGCTCAGTTACTGCGTTGCAGATCGACCGCTTGAGAAAAACTCCTTTCCAGCAGCAGCAGCCTGGGCCCCTCTGGGTGCCCGACGCTGAGTCTGGGTCTCACCCACCCCCACCCCAGTCAGTTCTGCACCCCCCCAGCAGCGGTGACTGCCCCGGTGTGACAGGGTGGCCTTGCATCTTCCGGCAATTTCCCACGATAGAGAAATAACAGACACAAATTCCTTCCCAGGTAGAGAGGACCTGAGCTCATTGCCTCTGGACCGATTTAAGCCTCGAGGCTTTAACCAGTGCAAAGGAGCCCCCACTGCTTTTCTTCCAGGCAAGTCACTGGAAATACCTTTAGGAGTTTGTGTGGTGCTGATGGGTGACTTGGATTATGGTGACATTTTCTGCTTCGCAGGCCGGGCGGACACCTGAGCAGATTAGAGCTACTCCAGCACAAAGCCACTCCAGTCACCCTCTCCCCTGGGTACCGAAGCAGAAGCAAAACCTAATTGTGTGATGCTCAATTGTGTGATGCTCAATTCATCTCTGTTTGCAAATGGACATTATAACTTCATTGATCCTCCTCCGTGTCTGTGCCACGTGCCCTGTGGGGGGAATACAGCTTGTTCTCCTGCTGGCCCCGGGGAATCCACATGGATTCGCCCCACTTTGTGTCAAGACCTGGGCTCCATCGGTGTCTGCCGGTGGGTGACAACCACCCCTGTATCAGTGTCACTAATGAGCAGTCCCCACATGCCACGCCACAGAGGTGACAGCCTTGGATGCCTGCACCCACCTCTAGCACTGAAAGACAGATCCAAGGGGCTTCTCCTGCAGCGTTGCCCACCTCTTCTTGCCAGTTCCTACCCAACAGCACTCTCCAGGCTTTAAAGCATCATACAACCTGTATTTATTTATCCTTTCACTTCCATAGGCTGTGTGTACCCTACACACATCGTTGACAGTGATTAATGTCTTTCACAGTTTGATTCCATCAAAATTGCCTACTCCAAAAAGCCCGACGTATTTCCTTAAACAAATCAAGCGTAATAAATATTAATGCATGGTGTCCTCGCTGTACATTAAGTCTGGATCTTTGTAGCTAATGATTTGAATGGCTGATAAAATGGTATTTAAATATTTTATGCAGAAAGAGCTCTGTAACAGCCTGTACACAAGAGGTTGAGTGTAGGACTGTTCCAGCCGGTCACACGTGGGCACTGTGCTCCCGAGAGCTGGGGTGGTGCAGGCTGGCTGGGCTGTCACCACCGGGTTAAGGGGGAACCCCAAACTGGGTGACGTGTGGCCAAAACTGGGGACGCTCTCCTGCAGCCTGGCTGGCCCCCAGCTCAGCTCCCACCTTCTCCCGTGGCTTCAGAAGATGCTGAACACAGAAGATGTGTGTGGAGCACAAATGGTGCCAGGGCTGGTCCTTTCTCTACAGTCTCACTGTGCTTCCTTCTTACAGGTCGTCATGGTCAGTCACGCTGGAATGAACCTGAGCAGAGGAGGAGAAACACCGGGTTTTGTTCAGGAGAACCAAGTTCTACCCTGGGAGACCAGACCACCCTCTGCCTCAGGAGCCACAGGAGGGCATTCAGTGTGAGCTCCGGCGTGTGGGGAGGTGCCAGCTGCTGAGAGGGGCAAAGTAAGTGGATATTTCTTGGGAAATATCACCTGGCAAGAAATTTCCAAGGCTTAAATGACCCAGAATTCCTTGGCTTCTCGGAGTTACAGGCTGAGCTGCAGCTTTCTGACTGGTCCTTGATATCCTAAAAATACCCCAGGAAGTTTTCAAATGAGTCTAAGCACAGGCCACGTTTGTTGGTGAGTGGGAATATGCAGTGATGCCCTCGTGTTATCACCAAAATGTGCTTGTCACAGTGCCCTGTACTGTGCAATCCCTCTCACCTCCTTTAATTTCAGATCTGTGCTGAGGATTTTCCCCTCTGTGATATATTCATTTCAAATATTGACTCACCAGATTCCGTGATTGATAGAACTCAAACATATTAGTCTTATTACATCCTATACACTTTAATTAACTTCAGCAGGTGATGTTAATCAACTTGAATGCTGAGATGTGGAGCAGCTAAGTAAATGAAAGGGAGATGGGAAAATATCTCCGTACATTATCTACCTGTGTGTATAGCTCCTACTCCCAAGCCAGGCACATTTAGAAGTTAGTGTTTGGAACTGAAACCTGTACATGGGACATTTGGTATCAGGTTGCTTTGTTTAAGTTCAGACTGAGAAGCAGTTTTAGCGAGTTGTGAGAAACATTGAAAAGGAGGAGTATTTAAAGTAGTCCTGTTTCAAAGAAAGCATCCAAACCCCAGGGAATTTAGTGCTGGCTCATGTCTCCATAAGGTGGTATGTAAACTCACACATGAGCCTCATCTCCAAAATTTAGTATTTCTGAAGTCAACAATGGAATCAGGCTGATGTCCTCAGCAGCCAGTGTCTTAACTTTGTAATCACTGTCAAAAGTGCTTAAAAAGAAAATCCAAATTACCCCGCAGCCTTGGAATAACGTGCACGCACAGGAAATATGGTTTAATACATTGAGGTTGCCTTATGTCCTGGCAATCTTCATTAATTCCATCATCATACCTTTGTGTATTCCTCCTAGCCATCGGCATTTAAAGTCCTGCTAAACTTTTAGCTTTGATAATAAAAGAGGTTGTGACTCCTACGTCAAGAGGAAGAGCTGAACACCTTGGTCCAGTAGAGCGAACACTCCAACAGGTGATTCATCTCTCCTGTTGGGGGATCCACTGGGTGATGTACCCTCTTCAGTAGATGGCACATTTGATTAAATAAGTGCTGTATTATCATCTTGGCTCTAAACGAATGATTCATTTTCCCATTGGATAATTTACCCACTGCTGAGTAGCCCGTGCCCAGTTCATCAAGCAGTGGTGCCTATTAGAGCCTTCCCTAAGCACCAGCACTAACTACACCTGCTTGAACGGCTCATATGTCCGAGATATGATCAAATTCTACCCTGAGAAGCACTTTATATGCAAATTGCAATGTGAAAAACCTCCAACACATTATGCCATAATGTTTCTCAACTTGCAAAATGCACAAACACAAAAATATTATTCACAAAAGACAAACGTGGAGTGATAAAAAGGGGGATATATTGCAGGGGTGGCCAGGGGCAGACAGTTCTGGTGTCCTCCGCTTGTCTTGCCGAGGCTGGTGTGTATTTAGTGTGCAGTTTACCGTCCCCCCGACCCACTGAATGGCCTCTGAGCCACCGGGGTCGCAGCCACCCGAATCAGTTGCCATCCTTGGCAGTGCCCAGCAATGCCACACTCTGGTGGGGACAGAGCAAGCCTTTCCCAGCCCCAGGGACGTGTCAGCTGGGAGTTAGATGGGCAGGGAGATTGCCTGCATTGGAGTTTGGCCAGGACACTGGGACAAGCCAAGAAAGCATCTCCCTGGGACAAACGGTTCCAATTTAGTTTGGTCTATTGTAGCCAACTGTACCCAGCCCAGTAACAACATCTTCTCTACATCTTGCAGCTGTATAAATCATTCTGCCTTTAATTACTGAAACATGGTATTACATACATACAGCATAGAGTAATCTCAAATAAATGGAACTCTGCCCTGAAATTAATACTTAATCTCCTGTTTTGCTGGCTTTTTTCACTCACTGAATGCTGTGACCTTGAAGTTCATACCGTTCATGGGACTCTGCTCCACATTAGAAGCCATTTCCAGGAGCAGAAATTGTGAGAGAAACCCAGAATTTTATAGCAGCGAGATTTAATTTAGATAGTAGGGGCTGATCATTGAGACGTCTTTTGTACGATACTAAACTTTCCACGTTAACAACTAAGAAGGAAGCAGCAGCCTTGGAGCAAAATGAATGTGCAGCACAAAAGAAGCTGCTCCGGTGGCCGCGGTGGCACCTGGCTCGCTCTTCCCACCAGAGCCACGTGTGTTCCCCAGCCTGAGGGAACGGTCACCAGCTCCTGTGGTCTCAGGAGCCCCCGTGCCCATGCAACCAGTGCAGGGGGGGGACCGGGGGCTCCGTTCCAACCCCCCACTCTCCTCCTGCCTTTTTCAGTGGCTCAATCTTGTGCTCTCAACTTTATCAACCAGGGAAACCACCCTTCTCCCTTCCACAGCCTTCGACTGTCTAGTGTTTTTTTAGATGAAAAACTTATTGGAACAAAGACTGTCTTTTCCTATGAGCATTGAGAGCATCTGGCACCAATTATGAATCAGGCTTCTAAGTGCTTAAATACTATAAATGCAAACCAAAACTGCCAAAAACTCTTTTTTTTTTTTTTCTCTCTCTATGCAGCTGGGTGAAATTCTGCCATCTTGTTATCATAAATGACCTTTGTGATTTATTTGACATAAATTTAGTGGGTGCAAAAATAAAACTATCTCCTTTGATATTGCCAGATGAAGTGCTCAGCACTTGCCCACACTTCTGCTCAATGTGCCTGGCAGGCTGGAGGCTCTCAGTGTTCCCAATAGGTTTCGCTTCAGACCTGAAGATATAACTGTTCCCCAAGTTTAACCAAACTTTGGGTTTTTATTTCCTTTTCTTAATCTCGGTAATCAATAAAATGCAATTGATTTTTACAGGCATAAATCATAAGGGCCTCTTAGTGCTCGGAGAGTATGGGCAGTCTTGGTAGTGAGACTGAATGATCTACTCTTTGTTTTGCTCTACGAGCTGTTTGTCATGTTGAAGCGGCTGCCGTGAATGACTCACTTCACTTTGAAGAGAGATTTATTTTTATAAACCATTATTCCATTTCCAGCAAAACCGTATCCCCCCTCATGCATCCTGGTGGTAGAACTTAAATGCCTGTTCCCATGAGGAACTGGGAGGGGAACATCCCAGACTGCCCGTCCTGACGGCTCCCAGCACTGGCAGGAGTTTGGCTGTGGGCTCAGACACACGCTGGAAGTGCTGGTGTAAATTATTCCCAAATGAGAAAAAGAGTAGGCAATACTGGTATAAAATAAGAGTAGAATGTTTTTACCACTCTAGTGAGACAGGTTGTTTTGTTCAAAAAGAAACAGCCACGCTCACAGGTATAAACCCCAGTGTTTTCCTTCCCAGCTTCTGTAGGTTGTCTCCAGCCTTCCCCGGGGGCTGCCCATGGCAGGAACCACCACAGCCTGGCAGATGCTCATGGCAGAACCGCTGAAGGGTCCCAGTCGCATGTGGACAACCTTGTACCGTGGAAAGGAAGGCTGTGACAGGAGGGGTGAGTGCCACTGATGGCTGCGGAGCAGGATGGGGATGTGGGGATGTAAGGATGCCATTCCCGAGGCTGGAGCCACCGGAGAAGCTGTGCAGGGACACCGCGGGGCCGTGTTGGCTGCCGGGCACACTGGGCTGCAGGACCCTGCTCCTCATTTACACCATCTTCAGTTGTTTTCATGG
The DNA here is from genome assembly GCA_013400055.1 of Nycticryphes semicollaris. Classification (NCBI taxonomy): domain Eukaryota; kingdom Metazoa; phylum Chordata; class Aves; order Charadriiformes; family Rostratulidae; genus Nycticryphes; species Nycticryphes semicollaris. Next base: position 675,706 of record VXBJ01007267.1, read on the forward strand.
TCTGGCTTTACTGCAGCCCGGGGAGAGCCATGGACTTGTCTGATCTTTAAAGCTCGATATCGTGAAGTGATGTAATTCCCCGGAGGAGACGGGAGCGTGCGTAGCCTTCAACTTATAAAGCTGAAGTTGTTCGTGTGCCTCCCATTTCTGAGCTCTGCTCCATGGAAAGCAGGTCAGCTGCTGCACTGCTCTATGAGCATCTCCTTCCTTCAGTCACCTGGGTTTGTGTAGTTTGTAGGTCTTTGTCCTGCGGTAGGACTTTTGTCACAGTGGGGGCTGGAGAAGCAGGCTCTTCTTTTGAAATTCATTTATATAAAAAGTAATATCTACCTTGTCTGGGATCTTCTTCTTGACAGTGACTTATAACTGATGTTTCAAAAAATATGCAAAAATTCCTGCAATGTCTCTAGCCTGTCAGCATTATATGCAAGAAAATTGCTTCCTGACCTCCATCATTTCATAACCTGAAGCATGAGGACTCATAATCTCAGCAACTGTATGTGCTACAGTTCCTGAAGCTGCAGATTCTCATCTTATTATTGTGGACAGATTGGACGCCAAATAGTTATAGCTTAATTTAAATGTCCATTCTAATCTTTGCTCTTTACTTCCTCCCTAGCTTTTATTGAAGTAAACAATCTATTTGCAAAATGAAATGCTTAAAACAAAATATGAGGGTTTTTCTGTGGGGAAATGTAGACCCAGGTTATTTATATGAGATGGTCAGAAATCAGTAGCTGTTTTATTTAAGAAGTTAAAAGCCTTTTAGACAGCTTTCTTTTCCTTCAGAAAGTAAATATAAGAACAGAGATCTGTTTTTCTTAATGTTTTGTTGACGGAAACTGATGGTCTTATGGCTTTGTGCTAATGAAGAGTCTATTAGAGGTGTACATTTAATTTTAACTGGCTGTTTTCTTGGGGCTTTATGTTTGTTTCCACCCCACACATCATTTACAGCAACATCTCAGCGCTCAGTGCGGGGTTTGGGCAATTCCTACTGCCCGTTATCGCAGGTTCTGTTCAGCGCCAGCTCCATCCTCCACCCAGGTCTCTTGGGTCTGGGGAGCCCCCTTGGACCCGCTCGGCACCCCCGTGTCCCCCCCATTAGTGAATGATCTACAAACTGATTTCTGTGTCTGCTCTCTTCAATATTTATGTGCTTTAATGTTCTTTCCAGCATCTAACCCATAAAGATGTGAATCTTCAGCCCGTTCCCCTGCGCTCTCCCTTTTGGGTGGCGTTTTAATTCACAGACATCACCTGTGAGGGAGCGTTTATTTAATACGAGGTACATGTGGAGCAAACCATGGGAAGCCTGGATTAACAGGGCTGAATAAATCTACCCAAAGACCTTCCCTCTTTCCATTTTTCTAATCAGGAATGTTGTCATCTTCGTTGACAGATTATTAATGCTGCGCACACGCCTGTAATAGAGATTGTGTTTTGCCATTCAGGGATTTTTGTCCTGATAAACAGACTGGCAGAGACAAGTTACCCCGGTCCCTGCACGAACGTTTGCCGTTGAACTCAGCCAAGTTCTTGAGAGCCCCTGGCCCTGAGCCAGAGGACCTCTGTCATCGCTCCTGGCTCCTCCTCTGCAATCCATCACCACTGACCCGTCACCCCGGCAGCTACCAGAAGAAATCTGGCATCTGGCGCATGTTTTTCTCCCAGCCCAGGTTCTGGTGTCTTTCCTTTATCTTCGTGACTGGCTCAAAGCTGCCGAAGCAGAGAGGGATCTTTGTGTGGAATTCAACATGCTTTGGATCCTGCTTTTCTTTCCTTAGATATGTCTTCTTTCTGTTTATTTTTGATGGCCCTTTGTGAAAGGGAGCAAAAATTACCCTTCTCTCTGTGTTTACTCTGTATCTTTACTCCATCTATTCTATATGTTGTTTTTACTGATTATTTATTTATAGCTGTATATCTTAGATATTCCTTATCCTCAACATTTCTCAATTCTGAGGTGGCTTGTGAGGGCTGGTAATTTATGAGATGTGGAGCATTTCACAGCTGGGTCAGCAGTTCAGTTAACCTAGTTCAGTACTGCGTAAAAGGTATAAAAATCCAAGCTTTTGGGTCACTGTGGACCAGGGCTCTGGACTCCGCGTTGCTGCAGAGCAGATGGTTTTGGTTGGAAGGTGGAGAGGAGCATGGTGGGATTTGGGCTCTGTGACCATCACTGTCCCCAAGCACAGAGCCCAGGGTAGGTCTTCTCCTCCTTCCCTCGACCCTGGGCTCCTGTGGCCACCTCACTGAGCCCCAGTGGGTCCTGTCAGTGCAGGGAGCAGCAGGCTGGTGGGCTTTGGCTCCCTGGAGCTGGGGCACAGTGGCATTCCAGTGGCAATCAGAGTGACCAAACACTTCGTGGATCGTGGACCCATCAGTCCTTTGACGTGACCCCAAGGGCCGGGAGGAAGGCTCTGGTCTCATTCACCACTGTGTGCTTCTTTGCTCAGGAGACAGTGCCAGTATTATCATGTCATTAGCACTTGCATCACCCCTGTGGAGGAAAGGGGTGCACAAAGGGAGGGGCAAGGATGGGGTGTCGCCCTCAGGATATCATTGCTCCCAGCTGGAGCCCTGGCTCCTCGCTGTCCCCAGCTCTGATGACCATCAGCTGTCCCTGCCCTGAAATACCCCACCTGGGGGCACAGCTCCTCTTTCCCAGGTGGCCTGAAGGTCATGGGCTTCTTGCAGGGGTGCTGGGCAGGAGCAGACCCCTAACCTGGAATTCTCTGGATGGTGGTGGGAGGTCAACCAGGACACGTGGTCCTTCCAGGGCTGCCTTGGCCTTGGGAGGCATGAGGCTCTGCAGTGGCTCTGGAGGCTGTCTGTGAGAAGGATAAAAACAGACCATGAGGAGTAAGGAAAGGACCAAAAGCAGGTGAAATGGTTGGGTCTGTGTCAGGAACAAGGGCTCGTCCTGCTGCCTTTCACCACTTCCAAATCCTCCAGGAGAAAACAAGTTTGTGGCGTCGCTGTGCCTGCACTGGGCTGAGAGAGGGGTGAGAGCAGCTCTAGAGCCCACGGCCGTGTCCATGGAGAGAGCCCACGAGTACAAACCGGCTCTACAACTGTTTTCTGATGTGATATATAAGCTGCTGCTTTAAATTATTCATTTGTTTGCCATAGTTTGTTTGTTTTATATTTAGTTTAACATGGTCTAGAGGTTGGAGTAATTTTCTAACTCACTGAATGATTTTTTTTTTATTATTATTCTCTTAAGCACCTTCTCTGTCACACGAAAACAAATTTCAATCAAGAGCACAAAGCACCTACTTGCAGCTGATGGACTTTATTTCCTGTGAATATCATTTAGCAGCTTTGGATAAATTTCATTTAAATGCATTTGCATGGTGAGGCCAAGTTAGCCTTTGACTTGGGGTGAACCAAGCTCCTTTCCATGCAAATGCTTAGGGAAGGGAGTGACCCTGCAGCATCCAGGTTAAATATCCCTTTTGCATAATGGTGTGTGCTGTGAAATGCAATTAGGATATTTCTGCCTCTCTCTTTCTTGTCTCTTGGGTTGGTTTTTTTTTTTTTTTATTATTTTAAAGGAAAGTAATTAAACTGTTGGAGTGTTGCAGAGGGGATTTTTTTGTTTGTTTATTTGTCTGTTGCTCGTTTCTGGCCGTGTGGCAGTGGGAATTGCTGGGCTGGCAGGGACAGCCAGGGAGCCTGGTCAGAGCCCCTTCCCTGGGTCAGCCCAGCAGAAAGACACACCATAGTGCCTCCTTCCCTCCCCAGATTCTCTTCCACTGAGTAATTTAGTAATTACAGCATGTCCGCTGCAGAACAAAACCCTGGCCTAATTTTGCTGTCACAGGATGAGCACTTGCCTGGTGCCTGGAGCAGAGCGTGTGAGGAGCAGGCTGTAACAGGACAAATGAGGTTTGGAGGAGCCGTGTGTGTTAATTTTCCTTTAAAGATTTCAATGTGCCTGATAGAGGGGAGAAATGACTGTTTTACAGATTGGAAAACTGAGATGTGGGGAACAGAAAGGGCTTGGTGAAGGACATACCAGAAGCGAGCTGCTGTCTGTGACCCCCAGGGTATCTGCTAGAGTTCTGCTTCTCATGGTCATCTGGTTTTCTGGCTATAGATTATAACCTCAAAGAAATGGTTGGAGAGGAGAATTAAAGTCCACAGCCAAAGTTGCAGGTTACATGCAATAATTTCAGGCTGTTTTGGTCTCAAAAATCTACGGATTAATGAAATATCATCCAGGCTGAGGTGAAGTTCAGAGATTCTTGATCAGCCCATCATGTAATCAAACTCGTGAGACTGGTGTTTCATTTCCAAAGCTGCATTTAGAAACTGCCAGGGAAAATTAATTCTAAATGTTGTCAGAGAAATTATTCATACCAGCAGTAGTTACACCCAATCACAGGGCAAGATTAACACCATAATTTAGCTATATAATCAAAATAATTTATATTTGTGGAGAATCCTGGATAACTGAACCACCAGTTTAAAAAAAAAACCAAACAAAACCATGCTGCTAAAGCTTGTGAGAGTAGATGATCTAAGAAAATCAAGACTTGATCTTGGAGAGTTTGAGAAAAGAAAGGAGCTTGGAAGGAACAGCAATTTGATCAGTTACTTTTAGCGAATAATTTGCTGAGCTCACCGGTGTCCGTGCTCTTCAGAGAAGCACTTAGAGGCAGTGGCTGCTTGAAAATGGCTCGTGTGTTCAGCACCTTCTGCAAAAGAGGCCTGAGCTCCTGTCAGTAAACACTAAATAAATTATAACAATAATTAAGAACCTGCCACTGTCTATAAAGCTTTGCGTTTGCTCTACTTTTCTAACGGTGAAAAAGACAGAGGCTGTTCACAGAAAGCAGCGTTTTGTCTGTGGTTCTTGTGAGCCGGGGTCTGGGCCAGGTCTGACCACGCTGGTCAGAATCAGCCCAGCTCAGGTGGTTTTGTGAGTGCAGAGCAGGGAGAGAGTTCTTGTCTCCTGCCCCCAACACCAGCAGGACAAGTTTCAGCTCCCGCTGGTTTTACCTGGTGCTAGAAACATAAGTGCTTTGAAATATCTTGAACACAGCACTTGGCCTTCGTTGAGAATTTTAAGCTTTACCTACTAACCTGAAAATTCATTTTGCCTGCGATAATGTGGAACACTTCAAATTCCTATTGTTTCTAAAATCACTTCAGATAACTCCTTCTAGCTGTCATTATAAGCCTGGAATGCGTTCAGATTTGCCAAAGTATTCACCGCTTAAAGGCACATCTTCCTCCTGCTTTGGGGGAAATAAATTGAGGCTCTCAGAAGCAGAAAATGAACAGAGTGTGCTATGAACTGGCATCGCAATTGCAGTTCCTCCTTGAAACTGAGATATGTTCCAGCTGTTTTGGTTCCATAATCCATGGTCTTTCAGTGGGTCAACTGCGTGACCCTTCAACTCAGGAGGGATCCAGTACTGTGAGTTTAATCTGCCTAAAACTGGCCAAGTCTGAAGTACTGAGTCAAAATTGAAACAGAGCTAATCTAATTTGTATTGATTTTTTTTTTTTTTTAAACTGAGCTTGTCTAGGATATGCAGGTTTTCAAGGAATGTCTGGGGTAAAATTCACTTACTCTTTTGTTTGTTAGAAAACACAAGTGATAGATCTGCTACCACTTCAGCGCCGTATTCTTTAGAGAAAGCAGGAGAGGTTTAAATCCCAGTTAGAAGTAACACTGGATCATTTCAAGCAACTGCTTTCTTGGAGCTGCTTGTCTTTTCTTATCTCACAGAAGAAAATGTGTGTGGGTAACTGAAATCACCACGATTTGTTAGTTCACCTGAAAATAAATTAGCAGTTTTATTCTTTTAAGGAGGGACAGGCTGGGCTATGTTTCCACAGATGCCTAATCAGTAGCTGAACAAGCCTCTGGGTAGTTTTCTGGAAGCTTCTTGCTGAAAATGAGACTGGAATTTGGGCTCCTGAGCTACAGCTGTGGAAAAACTTCCCCTTAATGAGTGAAGATGGGAGAGGCCCCCTCTGTATCAAGTGTGTTTGGTGAGTTAAGCACTGAGATTTCTGATATAACCCCTCTCCACAGCCCTGAGCCCCAGTGAGGGCAGTGCTCTGTGGGTTTCACTTTCTCCCCAACCAAAAAGGGTTAAAAACACAAACATCCACTAGGAAGAAGCCTTTTTCTGGGTAGATGGGACAAGGAACATTTAACAAATATTTTTGTGTGCTAAAGATGACTGAGCCAGTGAAATTGTGAGGAACCCATGTGCTGTATCGAGCCGGCATCTCATCCATCTTGAAACAGAATTTTTATCTTTTTTTCTGGAAATAAAGAATGCTTTTCTGCGCCCTCAGTGCTGTCTCCTTCTGCAGAAACAAATGCCTCTTAAAAACCCTGAGAGCTTAGCAAACTAAGAAAATCAATGGACTTCTTTTTCCCCACCAATATCTAAATAGACATTTTTATGTATTTTTACATTGTTAGCTGTTGAACAAAAGGTCACGACTGATTTGAAGTCAGGCTTTATAACCCAGATGGGTTTAGAAGGAAAAAAAAAAAAAGGCCATTTCTTTGGCTTTTCTTTTGTCAGAATATGAATAAAAAGATAAAAGAAACAAACATATACATATCACTATGCTACATCACTGCAACAGCTCTGTAGGCAAGTCCTGCTGTTGACAAACTCGGGGTGGAACCACCCCAGTGAACTTGTGTCGTGTTTGGCAGCGGAACCTTCCCGATAAGGCAGAGTGGCATCGGTCTATAAATCACAGAGATTTATGGACAAATAGTGTAAGAACAATAACCTTTCTCCCTTCTAATACTCACCTCTTAGTTTACGTTGTAGCAGTGGATTTCTGTTATGAGCTGTTCTTTAGAAATGTATTCCATCGAAACCAATCTGCTAGAGATGCTCTCCAGATTTAAGCCAAAATCAAAAAAAATCGGGCTTAGACTGAGGGAGAAAGTAGAATTTAGAATCATAAAGGGTGAAGATGACAATGCATATTTTAGAAATCAAAACATTTATATCCTTAGAGCAAATTTAATGCAGTTAAACTGACTCTACTGCATAACAAGTGTCTGCTGTTAGAATTTTACTTTTGTGAACGGAACCTCCTCGGTTGGTGCTGGGTGAGTGACCAGTCCTGGGTACCAGCAGAGGTGTTGTGCTATGAGCTGAAATCTTCTGGAAGCGGGTACATTTGGAGGGAGGGATCTGTGCAAATTCCTGTTCCTCCTGTTGTCACTCCTGGCAGTTCCAAAGTTTTTATACCTGGTAACAATATTAAATATTTATCTTCCGAAGCAAAGCTATGTTGGGTTTCCAAGACCACATTTGATGGCCAACCTGATGGGAAGATCTTCCAGAAGGATGTTTTCCTTTCATCTGAGCAGGAAAACTCAACAAAGTGCTGTGTTTTGAGGAGGGTGCTGCTCTGCTTCCATATCCTTGGCTGGAAATACACCAGCAGACCTGGACTGACTGGTAATCTGTCCCTTCCTAAGGGACAATTGGCCATGGTGCAGTAAAGCCATTGGCTGGGCTCCTGCTGTGTGGAGGAGTGGGATATTCATCCAGTTGTAGAAAGTGGGCTGGAGGGAGCCCTGGACTCTGCCTGCTTGTCCCAGGCAGGACCAAATCCCAGGAAACATTTCTGACAAATCTTTGTCTAAGCAACACTTAAAGCCCTCTGGGGATGGATATTTCATAGGTTCCACAAACAGTCCCTTAATAACCTGCTACGAAATGAAAAGCAAATTTAATGAGGACTCCAGCAGCTCCCAATTCAAACATCACTTTAGAAAGACAAAGCAGTGAAAGAATTGAGTCAATTTACATCTTTTGGCAGGAAAGTGTAAATCACTAGAAGGAAAGAAAGGCGTATGGTAAATACAGTCTTAGTTTGTAGTGAGGAAGGGAAACTGGCACAGCAGCAGCTGCCTTTACCAACCCAAATGTGAAAACTCAAAATAATCTTGTTGAAAATATCAGATACAGCTAATAGAACCCAGTACTAAATTAAAGGAATAAACATCAGAGGCTGCACAAGGTTGGCACAGCCATGTCTATGGGCCAAGTGACATCTGACTGTGGGCTGGAGGAGGAGTCTGTGCAGCCAGAGCTACAGCTGCCATAAGAAAAAAAATCAATTTTTTTTTTATTGCTTTTATTTAAATTAAAAAAAAAACCCCTACCATAATTTATAGCATTAAAAAGATGAATGAAATTATTCTGTGCAAAAATCCATTCGTGATGTCTTAATGTGTCCTAAATACAGTAGGCTCTGAGATGCACCCCTTGTGTACCAATTGGGTTGATGATATTAATCAAGTTCGTGATAGGCACGTGGCATCTATGCTCAGGACTGGCTCTCTCCAATATGATTGCTCTGTCTGGTGGAAAAAGGCAAGTTTAATGTGACATCATCAATCTAAGACCAAGAATGGGATAGATTTTCTGATTACGAGGTTAAGTGATGCATCAAGAGAGAGCAGAGCTTGGTCATTGCTAATCATTTAAATTTAGGAAGACTGAGGACCATGACATTATTGGCTGGCATTAAAGAGCAGCTCTTTGATACCAGCAATTTGTATGTGTCCTTTCTTCTTCGTGACTATATTTATTATCCAAGCAATAGGAGAATAGCCTCAGGGAAGCCATTCTGCTCAGTCTTTTGGTCTTCAGTTCTCTCTAGCTGGTAACAGCTCCAACATGTAACCCAGAAACTCAAGAAAGGCTTGCACAAGCCTGAATATAACACACATTTTGTTCTTGGATCAACGCAATCTTGAACCCCAGAAGAGGGAAGTGTACTGGACATTGAGTACTGGAAATTTGGCACTAGGTTTGCAGACCCTATTACCTGTGAGCTGGTTAAATTCAATGCTTTGCTGTTCTCGTGTTAACTCAGGATCCAGTTTCCAGTCAGATTTAATCTGCATTATGCCTGCTCTCAGTGAAGCCCCTGGTCCTCAGAATTCAATGAAGTGAGTAGATGAATCAAGGCGGACTGTCCTGCTGAGGTGCTGACTCTGTTTCCCCTGGCAATAATCCCTTCATTAAACCACTGCTGCCCTGGTTCAGAATGTCGTATCTTAGCGGAGGATGAGATTCCTCTTTCATAAAAGAAAAAAGAAAGACAAGGTTGGACCCTCAAGAGCAATTTTTAATTATTTCCAGATCTTCTGGATCATTAGGAAGATGAAAGATGGCATCAGTTAAGATGCAGGGCACGCTGATATAATGTAATTGATTTTTACATATATTTAACTGATGATTCGTAAAATGTGATATGGCTGAAGCAGCACAGCCTTAAGTGCAGTCTAAATAGGAAAGGTCCGAGCTCATAATAGAGAGATTACTGGGTCTGCCACTTCTGAAGGTGAGAGCCTGAGGACAGGATTCTTGACGTTCATCATCATTACCCTTATTTATTATTTGCGTTATAGTGATGGCTGGAGGCTAGGTCCTGATGCTGGTTGTGGTAGGAGCTCACAAGTGGAGCAGAGCAATGAAGTGCAAGAGTGCAGGCTTGGTATGATTGCCATCAGGATGCCTGTTGGGGCCGGGATTCTGCTCGTGAAGCATCATCCTCGCTGCATGCTGGTATGTGCTGCCCAGAATCCATTAGATTTGGTTTTTTCCAAACTTTATATCCTTCATCTATAAAGAGACTTGCTGACCCCACCAACTTTAGATAAATTTTGATGACTCTGGCTTCCTGGTATCTACCCTGCCAGCAGCCCAAACCGGGGGTGCTCCCAGGCTCCCTTGCTGAGCAAGGGGCTGCTCTGTTTGCTTTCCCATGATGATCCCCACCCCGGCAGGGCCCACAGCTCACGGGACAGGGTGACTCGGGGCAGAGGGGGCAGCTAAACCCACCTTAAGTAATCTGTGTCACGGCCAGGATTTGTCAGGCGAGAACTCTGGGGATTAGGTCTGACAGCCAGCCTATGAAAACCTGCGTGAACCCTACTCATCTAGGAGATGTTCCAGGCTTTGATAGCTTCAATTTTTCATTTCAGGGACTTATATTGATTGCTTTAAGAATTACACACACACACGCACACACATATAACACAAACACAGAGTACAGGAAAATCAGAGCAAACTTTTTCCCAAACAGTCATATCCCAAAGGACTGGGAAGGATTGATTTTCACACGTTCAGCTTTTAGGCTATTCACATCTCAATCCAGACAATTTTCTTTCAAGAGAGTCCACTACAGTCCACTTAATTGTATTTTTCTAACCGAGCAGTGGAAGAGATTTGTTGGCTTTACTGTCCAAAGAAGACACAAATCTTTTCTTCCAATTTTTTCCCTTGAGTTGCTAATATAGTGAGTGAATTTCTGACCCTAAAAGCAATAAAATATCAAATTGTTGAGTCCAACACCACAGGGAAAAGATTAGTTCATGGTGGAATTTAAAGATTTGGAAGGGAGGTCCTGGCTGTATGTTTTTCTATTTTTTTATTGGGTAGCAATTACTCTTAGTGTAACTTTCCAATTTGGTCAGGACAGTGTGCTACCTTTGATTCTGTGCTTCGTGCAATGACTCAGAAAAATAATCCTAGTATGGGCATTAAAAAAGTATTCTTTTATATATTTTCTTTGGCTCCAAGTTTAATAGGTATATCATATACAGTCAGGTCAGGTATTTCAGTGACATCTTGTATATTGGGTTAAAAATACAGTTTTGTAATGCCTTTTAGCCAAGTTTGCAGGTTTATTTAAGGCTCAGACGTTATAAAATAATCAGTTAAAATACGTGGCTTTATTTGCAAGCTTCACTGCACCTCCCTTACCTGGGAAGTCGGACCATGAGAGACGGTTGGGTCAGGAAGGTGCTGCTTTGTGGAGCAGCAGCACAAAGATAATTAGATAAATTATCCCACTGCTTTGTTCAGCACTTCACAAGTTGAAGAATTAAAGGTCCAACCCACTGAGATCCTGTGAAGGCTTCACTCTGTGCTGGTCTGTTTTAAGCGCTCTCTCTCTCTTATATTTTTTTTTTTTTTTAAAGAAAAGGCAGAGCAAAAATTCATTTTGGTCAAAATATTTTATGGGTCGACAGCTCCACGCTAGACTTTCTTTCAGTTTTTCTTAGGTGACTGAGGAATCTCATTTCATAAACCAGCTTGCCAAAAGCTTCCCTGTATACAACCTGGTAAAAATAAAAGTTTCAACCCATTTTGTTACTTGAAGCAGAGGTTAAAGCCCCTGGGGGAGGAAAAAGCGGGGTGCTGAGCAAGATGGCATTGACCCTTCAGCTCAGTGCTGCAGCACGAAGTTGTAATAACAGTTACTGAGAATAACTGTTTATTCCATCCCAGCAAAACAAGCAAATAAACTGCCGACGGTGGTTTGAAACTTCATACAGTGTAATATTCCTGTAATGGAATGCTTTTAGAGAGGAGCCATAAAAATAAATTGAAAACTGCTTTTCTGCTGGATACAGCTGGCATAAGCACCATCTGAGCAAACTGGATAACATGGAGCTTAACGTAACATCGCTGGTTTTATTACTTAGAAGCGACAGGTCTCATAATAATATAAATTCACTTAAAAAATGGACATTTTTAGAAGCCCTCTGTGTTAATTCTGCTGGTATAATTACAGGTCTTTTTATGATTTAGGTTAGAGACCAATTAGCTCGCTTCCGAGGCTCTTGAAAGACTGTTCTTCCCCTTCCCGTGCGGGTCTCACTCTGCTCTGGACTTGCAGACATGAAGCAGTAAAGTGAAATTGTTCATAACCAAGGGAAGGAACTGCATCTCTTGGCTTGGCTTTGCTTTAAGTACATTTTCTGCAAGATGCCTGTGGTAAGAAATGCAAATTGGCGACGAGGCACTTGCTTCTGTAAACAGGAGGGTATAAAATGGCTGTGCAGTTCCTGGGAGTCACTGCTGTTCTGCTGCCTCCTGGTTGTCCCTGTGTCACTCTGTCCTGGTCACAGGCTGGTCCCCTGTCCCTCCTGCAGCCTTTCGTGCCCTGTTCCCATCCCGTCCCGATGCCCCTGAAACTTGCCTGTTTCCAACAGCGCAATGTTGTCTCTGGAGACTTGGATGCAGGATGCTGTATAAAAAATACACACTGTCCTTTGGGAAAGATATCCCAATTCTTCCCCAGATTCTGTGTGTTAAAAAATAATAATAATAATAGTAAGTCTTCTAAGTGCTTATCTAAGGAGTTGTTTAAATTCATAAATCTGCTTACTCTTATGTTCTGCATCTTCCAACAAAAATCCATCAGTGGGTTGTACGTGGGTCACAGAATGGCCTTGCCTGACAGTTCGAGAGCTGGCTCAACTTATCTTTGTGAAAAATGAAAAGCATGTCCTATTATAATGACTGCAGAAAGATAGAGAGGATTTCTAATTGCTAATCATACTGCTTAATTTTTAAGCCAGATCTTTAGCTGGTATAAATTAGTGGTATTCTTTCCATACTCCCTTTTCTTGTGTTTCCAGCCGTGCTTACAGTAACCTGCTAAAGGCCTTTCTCGTGTAACATGGGCTCATCGTGGGGAACCTGGAATGGGAGTTTTCAGCTTTCACTTGAAAAGTGATCAGAAGGAGCATGACCTCAATGCCTGAAGTTGGTCTTGCAAATAGAGCCTTCAGCCTAAAAATTTCCCTTTGGAAGTTCATAACAAGTAAAAGGTGTGATACAGCCTGAGGAAACGGCAGCCTTTCCACCACGTTCTCTTTCCACTTTCTTTACTAAGCAGCCACATTACACTTTATTTTCCTTGTTTCGTGCTCGATAGTACTTGATAATATTAATTTGTGTCATTCTTTGAGTTCTAACTAAAGAAGACTTTACGTGTACGTTAAGGGAGATACTTCATTGCTGCAATGTGGGGTTCTGTGGGACAGAACTCCCTGGCTGTTTAGCAGTACCGACACAACAGCTCTGGGCATGAAGCGACAAATCTGTTATTAATATGTGACTAAGTAGCCTAAGGGTTCGATAATGTCTTTCTCCTCGAGGTCACTGGTTCAAATATAACACAAGCTGGAAGCTGAAGTTATTACCATTTAATGGCTTTTTGTTAGTCTGTGTGAAATTAAGGTTGCACGTCCTGCACGTTAATGGACTTTCTCCGGGACGTGTCTCAGTGCTGTGTGCTGGGGGAGCTACCAGACATGCAGAAGGATGGCCCTTTACCCATGGGCAAACACTGTGGGCTTTGCTGGTGTCACAGGACTGATGTCAGTTATTTGCTGTTTTCAGAGGTGTGATGCTGGGCTCTGTTCTGCTGTCTTCTCCGTGGCTGATGTGGTTTCTGCATATGTACAGGTGGTCAGGGATATAGTGACAAGATACTTTATAGGGAAACACAAGCTAACTCTGCCATCACTCCGAGCATTTTGATCTGGAGACTGTGTTGTCTCAGTTAACCTAAATTAATAATTCTCCTGAGATGTAGGGCTCAGTGACGGGCTCACACACAGCTTCTGGCCATATTGAAATGCCCATGGCTTTTGTCTGCCTAATCATCGTGGGAATAGAATTCCCTCTAACGGGACAAGCCAGGCTCATTAAGGAAACCAAATCTCTTTTCCCTGTTTGCTCCTGGACTTGGTAGCAGAGCAAAAACACCATCACATCTCCCTGACAGGAATGGCCATGGCCTCATCCAAGCCCAAGCTGGTGGCTGGCGAGCGTGGAACCTGCCTGCTTCCCTTTATTGCTTTTAATCGGGCGTGCAACTCTGGTGATTGGGTCTTTAATAAGTGACAAACATCTGATCCGTCCCCCATTCCTCAGGCCTGTCTCGTTGCCTTTCTTTTTACAGCAGGATGATTACAGAGCACTTTGTCAATAATCCAGCAAACCCATCATACGGGCGATCAATGGGAGCTGGCTTTGTCCAAACGTGCCTTAGCTGTGTCTGGAGAGTGCCAAGGGCTGGGATATTGCTTTGCCACTTATCAGGGGACATTACCCTTACAGATATTCCTCTCTGTCTCTTTTGTCTATATAAAATCTATTGTTGCTGATTGGTATCTGGGAGCTCTGCATCAAAAGAAATCCCCTGAGTCCTCTCCTGCCATCCATCAAGTTGCTCTGTGATGAGGGCACTGGTGGACGGGAGCTCAGGACAGGGCTGTGGAGCAGGGACAGAGCCAGGGCATGGATAGCAGGAGAAGGTCCTTGTCTGTGTCTTGTGGCAGGGAAGTTGGAGGGCTGAGACAAGCGGGTGTCCCCAGGCTCTTGGGAGCAGCACCAGGTGCTCCCTGAATCTGTGTCACCTGGAGTCTGCACCATTCCCATGACTCTATATGAGGAAGGATGTGGAGCTGTGGGATGGGTCCCCGTAAGCATCCTGCTGGTGGTTTTGCTTCTGTGTCAGAGACACCTGCAGGACCTGGACTGGGAGGAGAGTTACACGTAAGAGAAACAGTGGGACACTGCCAGAGGGTCGTTCAACCTGTCTGGTGACTGCCCCACTGCTATGAACTGTTGGATTTCTGAGGTTTCCCAGTATAAAGGTTGTGGTGTCACTGCTTCTTCAGGGTCCAGAGAGCACTTGTAGAAAAGGAAGATACACTAGATTTGATATCTAGGGATGCTGTCCAAGGACAAAGCTGTTTGACCTAAATTCTTCCATGTAATGGCAGGGCTTGCAGTAATGAATTCTGTCTTATCTGCGTGATGGGCTTATGATTTGCAGGCATCAAAATCCGTGATTCAGTGAATGCTGCTCTAAATTTGGGAGGGCAGCTAAATAAATAAATAAAATTTGTCAATGCAGAATAATACGCTTGCACATGGTTAGCAATAGCCAGGCAGCTGTATATCACAGCACAGAATAATGTCAGGTTTTGGAATCGGATAAATTGCAAATCACCATGCGGGGAGCAACTGAACCTTGAGAAATATCAGCAGCTAGGCTACATGAGCCGGCTTCAAAATGCCATTGTTTGGAAGAGAGAAATAGAGACCAGTAAGAGGAAAAGAATGTGGGGAGGGAACAGCAGACCATAAAGCTGTGATCAAGTGCGGGAGAGATGATAGAAGGCCGTGGACAGCCCCTGAAAAATATTAAGCAGCAATAAAATGCAGCATCAGTGGAGATAAGATGATAATTTGTTGTTCTCAGCAGAGCCATTGTGCACCAGGGCTCTTCCTAGACTCAAAAGCCGAGCTCAGTTCTGCCTTGCACCTTGTGCTGTGATTTACACCTGGGCAAAGCGGGAGGAAAACCCTCCCACCAGTGAGTGAGAGTATTTGTGTGAGTACCTATGTGTGTGTGCATGTTTTGGGGCGAGGCAATCTACTTCTGGCAGAGGTTAAATTTACCCTGGAAAGGGCTTGAAGATCACTTCCAAGCTGCTTGAGACTGTGAGGAGTTGTGCATTTGTGACTTCAGTGCAAATGAGGATCAGATCTGCTTTTCCCTAGGAAAAATGACTTGGCGAGGGGAGATTCGAGAACCAAATGCCCCGTAACAGCTGGTAGGAGAGGTAGTGCTGGTCCATGCAGGTGTGAAGGACACTACATGCCACAGCAACAATGGCTTTAAAAATCAGGTGAAAGATTTGGAGGGATTTTTGTGTGGTGTGATGCTAGCTGCTGTGAGCACACACAGTGTTCTCACTGGGCACATGCTCCCTTTGTGCCCAGTCACAAGTTTAAGTTCAGTCACAGCGAAAACGTGACAGTTCAAGACACCTTTGACTCACAATGATTTAAAATGTCACTAGGTTTGGCTGACCTTTAGAGTCATGATGTTAGACTGAGCATTGAGCAGGCAAGTGGGTACAAACGTACGTGTACCCAGGGCAAAGCCACCTCCAGGGCTGCAGGAACCAGCCCAAGGAGATGGAGGAAGGTGGACGGGAGCATCTGGGAGAGCCTCTGGAGCTGGGAGGGGAGGGAGCCGCTGGGAGCTATCTCTCAACTCCATCTCTGCATCCTCTAAATGGCACAGGCATTGTTCAGCAGTTTTCAAAGATGCTGATAACAATGATACAGATCCCTGGTACTTATTAAGCTGATGGCTTTTAAACATTAAATCCCAACTATAATTAAATCAACTGAAATTGGTTGTATTTTTTTAAAAAAAAAAAGAATTCTAAGCACTCCCCAGTAACATTTAAAGGGTGAGGGAATTGCCTGCAGGCCCAAGCAAGCATTGCTGCAGATTGCATCCAGGGCTAATTCAGTAGCTAATGACTGAAGTCGGAGTCAGGGGACTGCAGAGGAAGGGGGGAGAGGGAGGAAGGAGGGAAGAGTTTCATAACTGGGGGTGGATTTTGTGGTGGTGTTGTTATTTTTCCTGGAAAGGGATTCCAGGCTGTCCTCCTGCAAAGCTGAGGCATTAGCTGCAGAATGACATCTGCAGGAAGTGACTTTTTTAATTTTTTCTTTCTTCCCCCAGTTCCAAATAGTTTTATGCAATCCTCCAGCACAGATCTCTCCAGCCTACCCTCTCTCTCCGAGAGGAGAGCCTGTCTAGGGGATGGGTATCTACCATGGAAGAGTAATTATGTCTCTTCAGTGCTTTTAGTACCTCCCAGGCTTTCTCACCCTCTCTGTCCCACAGGCAGCCTTGGGGAGGGAAGGGGAGAGCACAGAAATGGTGAGAAGCAGAGCTGGAGTTCAGCTCTTGCTGAGCCTGAGTCCAGCGGGGTCTGGCAGCAAGAAGAGCGGAGGTCCCTGCCCACCTTTGGGCTCATTGCTGTGCCACAGACTGGGGACACCACTGGATGTGGTCCTGGTGACCACAACGTGGTCAGGGGTTTCCCATCCATCCCAGCATGGTGGGATTGCCCACGTGTGGATTTCTGTAGCGCCTGGGGAAGGGGAGGCTTTGCTGGAACTTCTCCTGACCTTAATGTGAGTGTAGCCAAGTGTCAGGTTCCCAAGCAGGCAGCCTGGGAACTCTTGTGGGTACAAAAAGCCATTTTTAAAGAGAAGAGCTGAAGGAAATGACAAACTAAGTTACAGAGACTCTAACCTGGCTTGCTGTTCTGTATTTAAATCCATCATTATAGCCTTGGGTGTCCTTGAATAATTACTTTTGATGACTGGTTATGATGAGCTCCTTTCAGGTCCAGGTGATGTTGCAGAAGGTGCATCGTGGCTCCCCGAGTCTGGTAGCACCGGTGGGGCCTGACGTGGTCCTGTGGGTCTGGGTCCTGCCTGGAGAGAAGGAGCCATCACTGATAGAGCCTGTGGCTCCTGGTGCCGGGTCCCTTCTCCCCGTGTGTGTGTGTTTTACACTGTGGGCATGTCCCAGGCTGTCACTCAGCAGAGACTTGCACTTCTCACAGGCAGCTCAAGTCAAGGCCTGAGGCAGAGTCGGATGGTCCCTCAGACAGCCCTGGGCCATTTGCTGCAAATATCATAGAATGGGGGGAAAAAAAAATCCAACATTTTTCATCAATTCTGGTAAATGAGTTGGTGTTGATTAAGCCTATTTCCACTCCAGCAGCATCATTTACCTGGAAGGGGGGACAGCTCTGCAAGAGGTCAAATAAGAAACAAATTTCTGTTAGAGAAAATTAGGATGTGGGTTCAACAGGCCAGAGAAATGCCTTCTGTGCCACCAACCCAGGGGTGTCTTCCATCCATGTTCCTGTCCCTGGGCGAGGGGGTTGCAGTGGGAACCTCACTTGCCATCTAGGATCTGACCCAGCAAAGCTCCAGGACACTCGCTGCTGTATCTTTGTCACTCCCCTGACCCCCCAAGGCTGGGGTCTGCACCTTAATGCAATAAAAAATACTGGCAGTGGTGTTGGAGTGTGACGTGAACTCCAAGGCAGTTCTGCCTGACTGAAAAAAAATAGTGATTAGGACCTTCAGGATAGAGCTTTGCGGGAAAAGTGCAGATGCAGGGATCTGTGCCTAAATCTGAGCATCCCCAGGGAAGGCACGTGCTCCGGGTTGAACTTGTAAGTTCTCTGGGACGTGTGTGCTGTGTCAGCCTCGTGCTTGTACTTCTGCAGAGGGGTGGATTTAATCTTTGCAGCTTGCTCGAGCAAGTGAGAACAAAAGTGAACGTGAATGTCAGAATCTTCAGTTTGTGGCAGAGGTTCTGAGCTGCAGCACGTGCTTTTGTCAGATCACCTTCCCCAGGATCACCTCTTGCAGAAATCGCTTCTGAAAGACACTGAACATTTCTGTTCTGGCTTTGAAGATCTGGTTAAACTATATTCTTTTTTTAAGGAATTGAAAATGTACTTGTTAATTTAATAGATGGCTTCTTTTGGTTGCAGGATCCGTCCCTGTTAGACACAACACTCCAAAATTATCTGTTGTGGTTGAAAAAATAATTCCAAGACATCTGGATTTGTGATAATATCTGTCTTCAATTTCCTTCATACTTCATTACTGGCATGCCCCAAAAAGCAATCCTTTCTTAATCAGGGCTTGTTTTTCCCGTCAGGTTATTGTTCATCATGATATATGAAGCAACAAGAAGGCATTTTCTTGATTTTCATAAGTTAAGTGAAGCGTCCGCTGCTGACAGCCCTATTAAAACAGAGCAAGTTGAATGTTTAAGTCATAGAGCCTTATATCAAATCTATCACTTTGACAAAGTGGATGTGTTTTCCTTTCCTCCCACCCTCTGAATTCCTTTCCTGGCCTAATGTTGTACCAACAAGGGGAGGACAGGCAGATGGACAGACACGTAGGTGACAGACAGACAGGGTCATCGGGGGGCCCAGTGCTCGGGTACAATACAGGGTTGGGGGCTTCTGTTTCCCAAGGAAAGCCAGAACTGTTATGGTCCTGGAAATTGCACTCCTCTGTGTCCTGTTTCCTTCTGACCCTCTGCAGGACAAGGACCTATTAATTCATCACAAGGAATGCACTGCCCAGATTAATCATTTAATATTAGAAGAGCACTTTGATAGCCAAGCACTTCTTACCTGTTAATTAACACTAATTGCATTTGGACCACTGAAAACTAACGTTTATTTTATTTCCCAGGGTGTGTTTGACACCATGGGCAAGGAAATGGCTGTGTTATGGGAAAAGGGGGAGGGAAGACAAATTCCTCTCTCGTGAAGTGACCTCAGGTGTCTGAACCCCCCAGGCTTTCCCTTTTCTCTTCCTGCTGGCCTTCCTCAGATTAACCTCTCGGCTCTGAGTAGGTTATTGCTGCTGCTGGAAAGCAAAGAGAGAAAATCCTCTCTTGAGGTAGGAGGTGAAAATGAACTGAAGTCGATAAAGATGCCCCATATAAATCTGTAAGTGTGACCCAATAAATCCAAAGTGAGATTTTCTTTTTTTATTATTTTTTTTTCCTTCCTGAACAAGTTGCTTTTGTTCTTCAGCTCTGAGTGTCTTCGCGCTTCCGTGTTGTAAGTCGGCATAATCTGGCAAAAGTACCAGATACTGATCTAAACTAGAGCAACATCTGGCACTTTATTTAGCATGAGAAGTAAATCAGGAGGGTTGCAGCATACATCTTTGCTATCGTGTCACTGTTCTGAAATGAGTCATTTTGACTTTCTTATCTGTACCCTGGGAACCTGCGTCCTTACATATGGGTTTTATGCACTGATGCAGTATGTCAGGGAAAAAAAAATTAGGTAAAAATGAAAAGATTACATCTCTTACCCACCACTTGGTGGTTTCTTCTGTGTTCCTGACCAGTTAATGCCATAAAGTTTATTTCCATTAGTTGTATTATTGCTTTTTATCTGCTTTTCCCCAGGGCACTTACTGTAACGTCAAAGCACCAAATCTATTTTTATGAAATTGCCCTGTAAAAAATAAAAGAAAAAAAAAGGCCAGCAAGAAAAAAAAAGGTGATGGATTAGACCTTAAAGCATCAGAACAGCTCCTTAGACTGATTTCTGCCACTAGCTTCATATCGAAATGTTTTGTTCCTTTGTCCCCTGATTTTCCACAGTCTGCTTTATTATCGCTCTTGGTGTAGAGTATGTCTAACGCCGTAGTGAGTGTGAGGCTCTTGAAGCGCGCTTTGTGGAGGAGCTGGTGAGGAATTGGTAACTCCACGAGGCTGGTGGAGAGGTGCTGGGGTGGGGGGATGTCTGAGCCAACCCTCCCTGCTCCTGCTTAGTTTTTGCTAATTGGAGTTTGCCAGCGACCTCTCGCAGCCCTGGTGGTGCTGGAGCAGAGGCTGAGCACTGCGTGGTACCATCCTGCCGTGGGTCTTCACAGCCAGCAGAGCCACAGCTGGAGAAGAAATCTGCGCTGTTGAGTTTCCCTGTAGCACCTTAAGGTTTTGCTGTACATTCCCAGACAATGAGCTTTTTTAACTTACAAAGAAAAACAAATCTCCCTTGAAAACCACATCGGTGGGATTAGCCTAGTTGGGTCTTTTAGAAATGGGAAAAGTAATGCCAAGTTCTGGAGCGATGCACAGAGGCAGTGACTCAGCTGCCCGGTTGTGTTTCACGTGCAGGGTCGCCAGCAGAGAGGCAATGGTTTGGAACTAAAATCTCAGACTCTGATCGTATGGTTTATTTCCCCCCCCAGGATTGTGGGGGTTTTAGATATTCTTTTCCCAGCAAAGGTCATGCTATCATGGCATCCCAAATAATAATCACATCCAAGAGGTGCAGCTGCATTTCATCCCGGCTCCTGGGCAGGTTAGATGCCAGGGGTGTAATAAATGGGGCAAATGAATGCATGAATGGTGAGAGCGGTTTTGCAGTGATCAGTTTCCTTTTGGGCTGCATGCTTTATCTACTGCAGTTTAAAAAGAAAATCGTAAAACATTTCACTTGCAAAGCACAGTGGTATATGTGGTTTTCCATTTGTCCACATTTAGGAGGTGTTAAATGTACTGGAACACGGCGATACCTAGAGAGCACAGCTGTATCCCAGCCTCAGCTCGCGAAGGCAATCTGTGCTAAAACCAGGGACTCCAGCCCCTTTCTGTGGGTCGTGCCCATGGGATGGGGGTGGTTTAATGCAGGCGAAGGGCTGTGCTTTAATCTGAAACATTCTCCTTGCTAGAGGTGGCCAAGGTGGAATGACTCCAACCCACAAAGTGGTCTCAGACTTCCCGTGCTCTGCCGCTGCCAAATGCCCTGTGGTTTGGACCACCTTCCTCTGAGCGAGGAGCATCTCCACGGGGCTCCAAAGGGGCATTCAGAGGCTCGATTGGATCTTTGAAGCAGGTTATTCATTTTAGATGCCTTAAACTTGGCAGTCCAAACCCTGCTGTACATCCCCATTTGACGTCCTTCTGCTGCCTTGGCTCGAGAAGAGCATTAGCGTATTTTTTTTTTAAATAAAATTATATATGCCAAAGGCTCAAGTCCTTAACGTGTATGGAACTGATTTATAGCACTGCCTGGCAATCTTGAAGCTGTTCAGTGTTACCTACCAGCTCTGTTTATGCATTTTTAAGCAGAAAGGGAGACAAATTTGCTAATCTGCTGTGCAGTTTGGTAAAAACTTTAAGCTTTCTTTGCAAATAGCAGCTTTCTGTTACACTTGCAGCTCCTGAGCTTTTCCTGAAATTATTATCATTGTCTTAAAGCCTGAAAAGCTTTAAATTCCAAGCGTTCCTTCTGCTGGGCTTTCCTTCCTCCTTGCCTTAGCATGTGTCAGCAGTGGAGGTGACTTTGAGTGGGGCTTGCTGGGAAGGAGAAAGGCAGGTTTTCCTCGCAGTGGGCTGAAATTACCGCTCACTCCTGTGCCGGGCTCTCCCGCGTGGATGTCAGGAGCAGGGGAAGCGAAGGAAACGGGCTGCAGCACAGAGTTAGTGAGAGCTGGAAGCTGGTGTTGACATCTGGCCTTGTTTCGGAGCTTCAGAGGAGGGCTTCTGAAAAGATGGAGAAAGGCACCTTCCGTCTTTTTCTTTTTTTTTTATTTTTTTTTTTTTCAAGTAGGATAAAACACCTTAAAGACACCATTAAGAAAAGAGTTATTGGTGATAAAGGCCAATAAAAATGTAGCCGGATCTTTATTCAGCTGGAGAGCTACTGAGCCTAGAGAACCAACAAAGCTGGATTTGTATTTGAACTTTTCTGTTTCATCTGAAGGGGCTGGATTTGCGTTGGCTTTGGCTGGAGAGACGGGTCCTGCGTTACTGCTGCGGGAAAGGGATAAAACCTGTCGTAGCATGGAGTAACCCAACTGGTGAGAGAGTGCTCTAACTGTATCCCAGCACGTCCATTTAATCAGATAATCAAATCCTGGCACCTACAACCCTCTTAACAATGGAGACAAAAGTTCAGCCAGGCATATTAACCCCTTAATTAATAATCCTGACACAGAACTACTCTGCTGTTACCCATTAAGCTTCTGCTGACGTTGATAGAGTACCAGGACCTGTTGTATGTGGTATTTTCAGTGGAAGTGGTGAATGGTGCCTGAGTAGTGCTGGTACATGGCAGATGTGCTTTCTGGGGTCTTCATCTCCTTCTAGCAATTTCCCCAAAAGTCGGATTCATTCTGTGACTCTTCTTTGGGGTCTGTTGCCTGACTCTTGCAGATCTGGACCATCAAAGAGGGGTTATACCTGTGCTGGCTTCTCCGTGCCCTTCCAGGTAGCAGAAAAGTCTGCCTCAGTCTCCAGATCAGTGGCTTGTTATGGCAAAGGAAGCTCCTTTTTGTCAGTGATCTGTGACTCCTGAGGGTGAAACGAGAAGATGCTCTGCCATCCAGATAAAATCTCTGCTAAGGGAAAGGCAGGAAGACCCTGTGTTCAGACGGGGTCACTGTGTTAAGTGGAACCTTCTTGTCACTAAGGGGACACCAAAGAATGAAACGGCTGATTGTGAAAACCTATGTCCTATGTACTGTCCAGCAAAAATACCACATACAAATTCTAGATGAACTCAAGCATGAGCAATGGGACCACTGATGCGGCTCATGACCTTTAATTGCTTTTGAATTTCCAGATGCTATAGAGTGTAATGTGGTGAATGAATGTGACAAAAATGTGGTGTTTCATCTCATAAATGATCCAGAATGTGGCCTGCCACGTTCTTGTGCATTAGGATGTCATACTATGTTCTTCTTTGAAATAAGTAAAATTAAGTTGAGCCAAAATTTATAATTCAGCTGGCAGCTACTCAGCTGAAATTTTAGGGTGAGTTAAAAAATAGAATAAAAATATTGCAAAGAGTCTGCACTGCACCGAAGTCCAGCTTAGCCCAGGCTGAGTCTCTCATTAGTGTCTGAGAGCTGATGCACCAAGAGTAAAAAGGTTACTCATGAGTAAGTTTTTACTTAACAGAGGAGGATGCTGTCAGTTAATATTTGATATCATGCACTTGATCCAAGTGGGTCTTAAGCAGTGCTGAGGGCCTGTGAAATATTTCTTTCAAATATATCTTTTCCACTTCACATTCTCTGATAAGGTTGGGTTTGGTCTCTTCTTTTTTTTTTGTTCAAACCTGTCATGCCATTTCTCCAGACGAAGTACTGGAAGGTAAGGACGGTCGTTGCTGGAGGGCAGAGCTGTGTCCCTGTTCAGGCACAGTGTCAGTGAGTGGGGAACGTTGCTTTCTAGTGCAAGACCAGGAAAACTCATTGCACGCTGGAGTGAGGGCCTCTTCCTCTGCCCTTGGGAGATACGGCAGACGAGGCTTCCCAGAAGAATGTTGAATTGCAAATGCAAATTCCTACCAAAACTGCATTTTCATGCTGTATCTTTCATCTTTTGCATAACTCTGTGTCTATGCCTCTAAGAAATGAATGCTCTCTACCATCCACTAATAGCAGAGAAAGTCAGGGGAAGAAGAAAGGAAATCCTTTGTTGTCTCTAAAAAGACAGTCGAAAGCCTGAAAGAGTCACCAGTGCTCCTCTTCTCCAGGTCTTAAAAACAGAGACTCCTCACTCAGAAAAATCCATTAAAACAATAAAAGTGTTGCAGCAAACTGGCTGTGATCCCCTGGTTGGGGTGCTATGGGTAACCAGAAATACCTTGACCTGATCACTACGCTGGTGTTGGGATTGGCCACGATGTATAATTCGGTAAATAACCTTGAGCATAAAAATGAGATTCTACTCCAGAAAACTCTTTAATCTCCCTTGTTTTTATGGATCAGCAAAGGTGTCAGAAGTTTGACACTCTAGATAATTGAGCTCTTGCATTTAGAGCACAGCCTACAAATAACGGCAACTTCGCTTTGAAATAGTCTTTCTAAACTTTGGTTTGACAATTAGCATTTCAAAAGGTTGCAACTAAGTAGCTGCCATCGCCTAATGCACAGTTCGAGTCAAATGTAAGGATTAATGACACAGCACTAAAAACAGCCGTAAAAATCTCCCTGCCTTGGAAGTGATCCTGCTCAAACTCTAACAGATGAAAATCCAGAGTGGTATGTGGATGGAGCAGAGCTGGCATCGCCCATCCTCAGTGTGGGGTGGGAGGAAGGGGACATTCACCACCCTGCACAGGCCGGACTTCACTCCTTTCCACCCTGGATAAGTGCTTTGAGACATGGGCTTACTCCCCTGAGAAAAGCATTGAGAAGTTTCCCATCACCAGATGACTTTGGGCACTTTTGGGCTCAGATGGTGAAAGAGCAGCTCCATCTCCCTCCCGTGCACGTGCTGCAGGCAGGGGCTGAGTTAGCCCAGGAGGGAGCTGAACCCATCATTTCTGTGACTCTGTGCCCACTGAAGTCAGGGATAATGTCAGCACTTGCCATGTTAAGAACAGAGCTGTCAGTGCCAGGTATTTTATCAACCATCTCTGATGTTGTCAAGGGGATGCTTAAGAGGTGATCCAAACAACGGGGATTCTCCGTGAGTGGAGGAGAACAAGAGCTAACATGGCAAACAAGATCCACTCAGTCCCACTCCCGCACTAGGCAGGGATTCAAGGGTTTATCTTCAAGGGCGTTCACAAACGAATCAATAAAATATGCATTCAGAAAGGAGGAGTGATGCCTGATCAAGGCTAAAGCCACCTCTGTTTCAGCTGGGAGTGCACAGGGTGACACGAGGCTCTTGTTTTGCCATACTGGAGCGTACTGGGCATGGGGACCTGCCCAGGTCCCTGTGGGAATGTGGAGCTGATGCTGGAGCAGGGCTGCAGAGCTGGGACATCTCCAGGAGGACAATCCGCCGTCTCCTTCTCAGGGTCACCCAATGCAAGGGAGAAACCATCTTATTCAGGGCTTTTTCTCCTCTCCTTTAAATGCATGCAAACAACAGGGGTTTTCTTTACAGCTCATTCTTTAATAACTTGGGTTAGTCATAATGAAATCTGTTCTTAGAGTAGAATTAATATGAGATAGTAATGGTGATTAGGTAATTAGCAGCTACCAAGAGTATTTAACCTTCCTGGTGACAGCGTGTCTGACATCACCTGAGCTCGTGCAGACTCTGTGAAAAGAATTAACAATTTTAAATTACCCCATTTAAGTTATTAATTATGAAATACAAATGGGCCCAGAAATAATGGCAGTGCTGCCCGGTATCCTGGTGGGTTTTCCACCTCTGCATATCTTAAATCTATGTATTTTCTGTCTTCCATTTCATTATAAAATTGAAATAGGCTTGCAAGTATCAAAGGACATCTGCTCTGGTAACCATTGGCTACTCACACTGTTATCCCTGCTCCCATGAACCATCAGAAAAGACAATTTCTTCTTATACTCCCTTTACCTGAAAATTCAGTTCATACTGAAATTACTGAAATGTTACAGTGGCCAAGTATCTTGAATTTTATTTTTTTTTGAGTCCAAACATTTTCCATTGGAACAATATTCATTTTAATTGGTAATGTCTGGGTTTTTTTTTTCCTCTTCACATGTTTCACTGCAAGAGGTTATTGAGCTGCAGCGATACCTGAATTGATTTCTTGGCGTTGCGATGTTTCAGCTCCCAGAGCGTGTGTTCCCCTCATCTGGAACAACAGAGCCTTCTCCTCTGGAGAAACACCACAAAATGGAGCTTCCCCCCTCTCTCCTCTCCCACTCCAAGCTCTGCTGATGGAGAGATCAAAAAAAAGTGACTCTTACTGAGAAGTTTCACAAGCAACTTGTCGGAGATATTTATATACAGATATGAAATCCTTTTCCAAAGGAAGTTTGCAAACATTTGCTCCTGTAACGTGTTTACAGCTTTGGCGTTTGCTTTCATACATTTTCTATTTCGTCACTTCATGGATTGTAAACCCACTTGTGTGAGTGTGTAAATCTGCTTGTGTGTGCCTGGCTGTGCCCATAGGTCTCTCTGTCTGTCCCGTCCGGGCTGGCCCGCTCTCCTTAATGCACATTTATAGCTCTTCTCCAAGTTCCTCACACTGCATTACCATTTCTCTTTATTAGCAGCCAGTAATGTATTAATGCATTCCTCGGTGGGAAGTGTGCTCCTAACTATTACCTTGGACACTCATTTAGTGGAATTTGATAGTGACAACACATTGACATTGGTAAGGTTAATGATCCAATACTTTATTTCATTGAACAAGTTGAACAACATTTAGTACATTGTTCTACAATGTCCTAGAGAGCTGTCTCGCTATTACTTTAATGGTACTATGGCATCTTTGCCCTTTAAGTAATTGGCACCGTGAAAATATTCTCTAGATCCTGTCACAATTGATTAGTGCTGCATTGAATTACCAAAAAAAAAAATCACTTTTATTTTCCATTTTAAATCTCTTTTCATGGAAGGAAGGCAAAATTTGATCTCCATGGATGCAAAAGGCTGACAGCACTAAAAGTGAAGAGACAGAGCCCTAACTGCTGCTGTGACTTTTGGGATCCGGAGCCAACACAAAACTTGCCTCATCCTGGTCTGCTGAGCTCATCCTTTCTGGTTTTCACAGGAGCTAGTCCTATTTCTGCTTTTTCTTCAGCAATTCTCAGCACTATTTCATTCTCAGCAGCAATTCCTGCCTTTTCCCGTGCCCTGGCGTGGCTGTGGGGATGTTTGTGGCTTAACCACATCCAGCATTACATCGGCGGGAGAGCGGCGTTACTGGTGCTGCTGGGGGGAAGCTGGTCCCTGCAGCGAGCCCTGGAGCACCCCAGTATCACCCCAGGCTCCTCTGCCACACAGTCTTTTACGGGACCTGTTTTAGAGGGAGGAGAAAACAAGTAGGGGGGTTAAACTGAGTGGATGATGGGTTGCAGCAAGGCTGGCTCCCATTTGCCTCCACCACAAGACTTGATGATGTGCTCCCTTCGTGCTGCGTTTGTGAGGAGCCTTCGTGGCTCAAAAGCAGGGAGTTCTCCATCTTCCAAAGCGGCTGGCAGATGAAAGGAGGGAGGCGTAAGATGAATTCTCTGTTCAGTGCGAGAAACAATAGCACAGCTCTGACAGGACAACATTTGTAAAGAGAGTGGTGGCATTTGGTGGCAGTGACCCAGAAGACATCCAGTGTTTTCAGCATGGGACTTGAAGGTGCGAAGTAGAACATCATTTTTGTATTTATAGCAACAACAAAATATTTCTTGACTTGGGATTCATTTTATCCTTCTATCACCTTCCCCCTCTCTTTTAAATTACCCTTGATTTGTACAACATCTGCTCCCTTCCTGCTTGCATATGGCTGTCTCCTTAAATCTGCATTCCTGTCGAGGGGCTGCATGCAAATATCCAGCTGAAAGTTTTCTTTCAAAGATGTGATTAACCAGCTTCCTCTGGAAAAGAAAAATCAGTTTTGGTGTAGCTGTAAGAGCCCAGTGAGGGGAGGGGGGTACCTGGGCAGAGGGAGGGTAGTGACAAGTGTCAGACAGGGACACTGACAGGGACCAGAGATGAAGAAATTGAAGGATCAAACTCTACATCTTCAGACAGGAGGCTGTATTTCATTCTTGTATTCAAAAAATATAATCCTCACAGATGTGAAACTCTGAAACATGAGAGGAATATCTTTTTCTTTTTTTTTTTTTTAAGGCCTATGAGAAAACTTCCTACAATTGACATGTTCAGAACGTCTCCTCACCAGACATTTGCTACCCAAAATACTCACCAAAGGTTTTCAACAAAGCTCTGTGTTGCACATGTATAGGATGGCAAGATAAAGGCATATCTGCCTGTAAGCTCTATTTAGTAAAAAGTTATCCCTCTTTTGATTTTGAACCTGAAAAAAATATAGCTATATAAAAGTATGGAACTGTCCTGTGATCATCTGTGTCTGCTTAGAACGTTATGCAGCTTTTTCTGCTGCCTTTATGGGATACGTTAGGAGGCTTTTAGTTTATGGTAGAGGAAGTAGATCCGTATGTGTATGGTAGAAGGGTGAATGGCCAGGGATAAAGCAGAGAAACTATGATTCCTGACCGACTTACAGCACACCTGTAGCCCACTTGGTGCCTTGACCGCTGATGTGACAAGTCCTTCTGTCATCTCCAGTTCAGCCCTTCACTGTGGCATCTGGCTGAGCTCTGTCACCCCCTGCCCTGTGCGAGGTGGGACTTGGCTGAGGGTCTCACTCGGGGTCCCTGGGGAGAACAGGGGATGTTCTGCCCATGGACCGCACTGCTGCCGTGGAGGATGCTTCTGTCCCTGGGGCAGCTCCTGCCCCCCCTGTAGGACAATGACATCCAGTGGTGCAAGGTGAGGCAGGAGCATTTCTCTGATGCCATGAAGGAAAGGCCTCCTTTGATGAATAAGTTTATTCAAGGGTTTTTTTCTAACCTTTCTCCCTTCTGCCTTCCCTCCCTGCAGCCCACCCCCTGGCCCTTTTACCTCCATTCCCCAGCTGAGCCTTTCTGGAATATACTCTATATTTGTCTCCTGCTTCCCTGAACACCCATTATTATGTAGAATAATAATGCAGGAGCTCTGCTCGGCACCTCTGCTCAGTGGCTCCAAGTGGGTTGAATTGTAGCCAGCGGCAGGGGGTGATAAATGTAGCGTAAGATGCCTTTTCCACAGCAAACTGCAAATTGCCTCAGCAGCACGGCCCACAAAAGGTTCCTGCGGAGCAAATTTATCTCCCATTGTCGACCCAAGGAGGAAAGCAGAGAGGACCAGGCATCCTATTTTTAAAAAGTCACATTTGATCTTGTTCAGGCTGAGAGTCCAGAGTATTTTAAAGGACTTTTCATGGAAAAGGCAGGCCCGAGAATGCAGCGCAGATAAAGGGATTTATTTTTAACTGCAGCCCGGGTTCATGACCATGTAAGCATTTCAATTTTAAGCCACTCAGTTTGAATAATATATTTTTCCAAAGTGAATGTTATGTCATCTAATAACTCATGGGTGGGAGGAGGGATGGTGGCTGAGGAAGGGAAGAATAGGACTTGTTAGAGAGAAATTGCCCTCTAAAGATTACCCTGTGCTTCCTAAAAAAAAAAAAAAACCAAAGGAGGAGGGAAGGCGAGATACTGGAGAGATACTGGAGGGTTTATCTGCCCACTCAGGGGTTCACCCTGCACCTCCTCCCATATGGTTCGGTCTTCAGATAGCAGCATGATGGACATTCCTGAGGAATGCAAGGTGATGTATATATAGTTGGAAACCTCTGGTGATGGATGGCAGAAGAAGGGAGAAGGGGACACTTGGTGATGGATTGATAGCACCACAACCCCAGCACCCACAATTAATGGTTGGAGGCACCTCTGATATATGATAAGGCTAAACACCTTTGTATTTGACGCTCACTTATCATGTTTCTACTATACTGTCCTCTGAGCATCAGTTAATGAATTAAATGGGGATATTTGGTAGTAGTTTGCTGAGGTTGACTGTGGCCGGGCAGGACCAGCCGTTCCTGCTGTTCCTGAGCATCCGCTGCTGCAGAGCTGGACCCAGGGATGGCTGGCATGGCCTTCACCCGGCTGAGCTGGATGGTGGGATTTATGAGTATGTTTCCAGGAGTAAACGCTCGACTGCCTTTAATTGTATCCTTCATTAGCATCCTGGAGTTATTATTTGTATTATAGTAATTGTTAGTATCCACCTCTGAGATCTAAGCTCCTCTATGCTGAGGAATGGGCAAACGGAGAGCAGAGCAGCTCAGGAGCATCTGCAGATGAGAGATGAGGGTGGGAGGCAAAAGCAAGGTACTGGGAGGAGGGAGAATCTCCTGGGAATAGCTGGTGGGTGAAGGGAAAAGGCAAGACTCGGATCCCAGCATCCACACATCGCTCTGCACCTTCCTCATGTGCCAAATCCCATGGAAATGCATTTTGCTCGTGTGCACTTAACTTCAAAATCAGGTTCACGGTTTCAAACTCCGGTGTGTGCTTGGCATTTACTCTTCCAAAGCACATTAGTGACTGCTAAGGAATTGTTGTGGAATTAGGAGTGTGTGAAAGAAAGGAGATTAGCTCTCCTTGCCTCAGTGTACCTATTTGTGATATAATGTTAAGTAAATACTTTAATGCTGCTGTGAAGTCAGGCGTAATTTATTAATGTCATGCCTAATTAACATTTCGAGATCCTTCCTCAGAAAGAGGATTATTAGTGACAATAATATTATTATTCCACTGGTGTTGATTGTAGCTGCACTCAGATGGATGGGTGATTAGTAGCTGTAAGTGGAGGAGTGATGAGCAAGGATGGCCCAACTGGACTCCAGCAGCAGATTCCACCCACCTCGGAGGGCTCAGGCTCAGTCCCATGGGCAAAGGAGCTAGTGAGGAAACATCCAAACATGCGCTATATATTCATTTTCCCTTAGCTTAGTATAAACCAGACCAAGTTATTTGCAATTCCAAGTTGAATTTGGGGGACTAGAACCTATTTTTCTGTGTTAACATTATGAAAAACAATTATGAAGTTGTGGGGGTTGTTTAAATGGCCTTTAAACTTAAGGTTTATTTATATACTGTTTTCCAAGGACAGAAATAAAAACATATTCACTCCTCGTCTTCATCTAAGACATCTTCATATCTTTTCCCATGAAAATAATTCATGTCACTGAGAAAAAAGTCTTCTATGAATCACTGATGAGTCTTTGATGCTTAATGTGCTGTCCAGCATATGCACTGAGCTCTCTTGGAATTTAGTTTAACAAGAGAATCTGATTTTCTTCCTAACATCATTAAAGTTTCCCCTTCAAATTTCACTTAACAAGCAAATGAATGTTCTCCTACCATAATTATAGTTTCTTTTTTTGAATTTCATTTAGAAAAAAAAGCCAGCCTCATCCATCCTGTGTTTTTACACAACAAGGAACCCAGCCAGCTGAGCCAAATGGGGAATTATCTCCAGTATGGCCTGTAGTAGGGTTTAAAACATGAGTCTGAGGGGGCTGTTGGGGAGACAACCTTCCCTGTGCCCAGGGAAAACCCACGTGTGTTGGAGCTTGGGTGCTTTCTGAACAATATCCTACAGAGAGCTGTTTTCTGCCGAGTCAGCTTTTGCATGTGGTTGTTCAAAATTTCATTGGGTGCTTGTTTGGGAAATCTTTGAGCATGTGGGTGCTCTGCTGTGACCGATCTCTGCTCAAAACTCTGTTCTCTCCTGAACGAGACTCTGTGAGCAACACGAACCCTCCTCATTATTAGTGTATTTTATTCTCTGTCCGCTGGTAATAGCTTTTGTCTGCTAAAGCTTCTCCCGTGCTTCCCCTCCAAGCGCAGAGGCGAGAACATGTGACAGAGACGTGTTGGTACACGCTGTAGCGGATTGAGTCCCCCCAATTATTTACCCAAATTTTGCTCCTTCACTCTTTTCCTCCTGCCTTGCTGCCTCTGCAGCTCCGTGGCACTTCAGCCCCTGCTTTTTGGTGTTTTTCTGCTGTGGGCTTGCAAATCATTTTCCTGCAGAATAAATGGCGTATATCCCTAACATCTGAACTGGTAGAACGTGAATAATTAGAGTCGAGTGCAAGTAATTTTTTGAGTCGAGGCCTTGGTGTGTCATGGGTTGTAAAATTTAATCTGCCAGCAGCTCCTGGCCTCCTATCAATTACATACAGTAAAATGAGGGAAAGTGTCCCATATTTCTGTGCAGTTATGGGAAATGCCATCCTTGTGTTTGAACATCGCATATTATCTCTGTTCTGAGCTGTATCACTCGGTCACTCAGCCAGGAGGGTTGGGAATTGTTTCTGTCCTGTGTGTGGAAGGAGTTTTCTTCCTTCAGAGCCCCCAGAGGGTTCTTCTTCCCCCGTGTGCTGCTCAGCGTTGGTGTTTCCAGGTCTTTTACCTGTAACAGAGATTGTGGACAGGGAGAGACCTGTACCCCACATGCAGGGGTATAAGGTCCCGAAAGCAGAGGTTCTGTCTCCTTTACCATTTAGACACCTGTGTCGTTACTGGTGAATAAATGACTGAGAGGAGCAGTCGGCAAATGGAGTGGAGGTAGAGGGCCACAGCATAGTGGTCTTTTGGCTGATGCCATCTTCTGCCTCATTGTGTGAT
This sequence comes from Nycticryphes semicollaris, assembly GCA_013400055.1. Lineage (NCBI taxonomy): Eukaryota > Metazoa > Chordata > Aves > Charadriiformes > Rostratulidae > Nycticryphes > Nycticryphes semicollaris. Next base: position 707,907 of record VXBJ01007267.1, read on the forward strand.
GCCATCAAAATCAATGAAAAATTAGAAGCAGAAGCCAAGCAGAAGTGGTGCTGGGGGTCATGGCTTAGTGGGAACCCAGTAGGGTCAGGGCAATGGCTGGACTCAATCTGAAAGGTCTTCTCCAAGCAAAACGATTCTGTGACTCTGTGAAGTGGGTGGTGTGACCTAGTGCTCGATACCCTGCAGGAGGGCTGGGGATGGGTTTCTCACTCTCCTCCTCCCTGCTGTCCACCAGCCACGGGGCAAGAGTGTCTCCCTGGGCTCCTGCCCCAGCCAAGGCAATTTTGGGGCAAGTTGTGGGCCCTGGGCTACCAGTTCTGCAGGTTGTGCAGCCACAGGAGCAAGGGAAGGCACGACAGGACTGTGGGGACCCAGCCTGCACCACAGCAACCACAGAGACATGTGTTATTCGCCCATGAAACTTAAGGGACCTTAATCCTCTCTTCCCTGGGAGTAAATTCCCTCCCATTAATTTGCATTTACCAAAAGTAAAAGTTTGGATGAGAACATTCTGCCCAGAGAAGCTGTGGCTGCCCATCCCTGGAGGGGTTAAAGGCCAGGTTGGAGGGGGCTTGGAGCAACCTGGTCTGGTGGGAGGTGTCCCTGCCCAGGGCAGGGGGTTGGAACTTGATGATCTTTGTGGTCCCTTCCAACTCTGACCTTTCTGTGATTCTAGGAACATTCAACTTTGGAGCTGCTCCGAGTACAATGCTGCCCCATCCTTGCTCCAGCTTCAAATCCGGCTGTTGGTGGTGTGTGTCTGCAGAATGATTAAACAATGGTGTTACAATACAAATAATAATAAAATACACAATGCCTCTCAAAGTGCCCAAGAGAGAATGAATAATTAGCCATATAATAGAATATATAAACAGAAACTGCATTAAAAAATGAAAATATGTAGGGAACAAGCTATTGTTACCGTTCTCTCTCCCCCCTGAATATGTCTGGGGATGCTTAAACCCTACTCCTGAGAAAAAGCCCTTCTCATTTCTGCTCGATTTGTATGCTACTGTAGCAGTTCTGAGAAATTAAAAATAATTGATACATTTGAGAAAGCACAAGCAGTAACTATTTCATATTTCTAAAAGCTTTGCAAATATCCAGGAAAAAGTGCTGTGCATGCATAAAGCGCTGCTGAAATCTGCTCGGAGTGATGCAATGAAGTCCTCTTTGGTGGGAATAACGGTGATGGCACGTAACTGCCCAGCAGATGGAGGGTTTCTGCAGTAACTGTGGGAACTGGGAGCCATCCCTGGGGTTCAGGACTCAAGCTCTTTGGGCTGGGCTGGGGAGAGGCTTCCCCTTCGGTCACCAGAGACACCCGAGAGAGAGCTCTTGGCTGTCCCCGCTTCTGCTAAATAGGGGCTTGGTGCTGGCCCAAGACACCCTCTCTCTGTAATGACAAGTGCCTTAATTACAAGTAATTTGGAAAAAGTCGTGATGGCTATGCATGCATTAAACGGAACAGATTAAACCTGAGACGAGGCGTTTCCGTGTGACACTCTGGCAGGAGCTTTGTACAACGTTTTTGATGAATATCTAACACATCGGTGCCCTCATCTGTGCACAGTACCTGCATTAGGAGTAATCACACAGAGTGGACCTCCAAAGGAGGCTGCTTTATTAGGTAAAAGGGAATGAAGCACAGAAAATAGTATTAAAGATGAACAAACGCCTCCATTATTTCAGAAAATTAAATGCACTTTTCCAAGTAAAGAAGGCAAAAGTCAGTCATTATCTGTCTGTAATACATCGCAGTAGATAATAAAGAGGGGTTTATGATCTCTGAAAGCAAATTAGAGGATATTTAAACAACACATCTTCTATGAAGGAGTGATAATTACAAAATCAGGTCAAAATGCAGAACAATCTAACCCTGCCCCAAGCTAATGTTACTTGAATAAGCTGAAATCTCCTATATTCTCTGGCAGAAGAAGGATTCATTTGAGATGCAGCTGTTCTCATTATTGTTTATCATCTGGACTCATAAACCCTTGTTAGCGTGTGTTGATACTTGTCAAATCCAAGCTCAGCCCTGCTTTATGCCTTGCTGAGCCGCCCCACGCTCCTGCCTTCCCATGGCCACCAAAGCTCAGCGTCTCCCCACAGCCACCACCACCCTTTTCAGCATTTTTAGGTGGGAAACTTGTCTTCTTCTGGCTTATGCAGCTACAGATGCCTGTGCCCTCTACAAGTCCAGCCCTGAAGGCTGGGAGTCAAATGCTCACTCAAATTAGGAGAAGAAGTTGAATGACTTCAGTGACCCAGCCCTTTGGTGCACTTTTTCCTCTGGTGTATCCATATTGTGTTCCTTTTTCTCATGTAGGTATTTCCAATAATACATTTTCTTTAATGCGTGGTTTCGGCTGGGCTTTGGAGTTAGTATTTTGATAACCTGCTCTGATAGAACTCATGTGACTCCAGGGCTGACCATCCTGGGCAGCTGTGGCAACCCCAGGAACTGCTGGGGATGTAGCCCAGCCTGGACCCAAATCTGTTCCCACTGACAACGGGGGCTTTTTAACCCAATACTGGCGAGAATGTCAATACAGAGCACATCCAGGGGATGGAACCCCTGACAGATATTACATGGTTTTGACAGACAGAGGGAATTAGGTTCTAAATCCTTTAGTTATCTTCTGCAGAGTTACCCGTAGTCCATCTTGTAGTGATTTTAATGACTTTTCTGGGACAGGGACAGCTGCCAGCATAGCAGGGGGACCGCGCAATGACAGTCACATTGAACCTTGCAGGAAACACGGGTAATGATCAGTCCTTGTTACTAGGAGCCATAGTATCAGACTAAAACAAGTGTTTCAGATTCAGGACACCTCTTTGCTATCTCCCTGGCATATGAACTCTGAATTATCAAGCATTCAGCAAAATACTAAAAGTTTCCCACTGGTTTAGCCCAGAACAGAATTTTGCTGATAAAAACAAAAGATGAACTCATTCCCCAGACCTTCATCTTTTCTAATCCTTTGTGACCCACAGTATGAAAATTGAACTGATTAAAGCAGTAGAAAACGTACTGTGGGAATCCTGTCTGCATTTACCCCCAGGGGGAGACTGGAACGGCCTGAAAGGTCTTTTCCCTGCTCTAATTTTGGTGATTCTTATGAATCACTTTGCTCTGCTGTGGGAATAAAAAGGGAAAGGCAAAGCACCTGGATAAATTGTTTCTGGCCCTGGGTGCTAGTGGAGAGAAAAATGTCAGAGTGGATGAAAATGAGGTGGTTCCTGCCGAAGGAGGGTGGCTGATGAGATCAGAGCGCAGCCCCCAGCCCGACCTGGCCTCTCCTTAGCAGCGGGAGAGGACCCCGGCTGATGGGGGAGGCCAGGGGTGGCATCACTCCCAACAAGCCGAGATCCATTCAGCGGAGGAGAAAATCTCGCTCTCCTCCTCCTGGAGACATCCTGGCTTGTTTTCCCTTCTCACCAAGAAACGGGAAAATCAGAGCTTTCCATCCATCTCTCAGAGCAGGTCTGTGTCCCGTGTCCTTTCCCAGAGACTCCTCTTGGACATCTCACAAAGCACAAAAAGTACCTGTCCTGGGGTGGGATTCGAGTCCTTGCTGCCCCACAGACAGCTTGGGCAGTGGCTCCCTTGAGAGATTACTTCAGTAGCAAATGCAATTATGCAATTTAATGTGAAATGCACACAATTTAGCACGTTCCTAGTCGTGGTAAAAATATGACTGTGGCTGCATCCTTGGGGGAACTAAAGAGCAGTCTCTAAACAAGCACCCTTTCTGCCGCAGCCTTGCTCCCAGGCATCTCAGGATATGTCTGCAAACATTAAATTTCAGCACTCTGCCGTCTGACAGTTGGGTACTGGAAGCAGGTCCAGAGCAGGCTCAGAAGCAGATCAGATGGGTGATAACTGTGTAATTTATGGAACTCCTCGCCTGTGTTACAGAAAAAAAAATAATTGCAGCAGCTAGCATAAAATAATGAGATATGTTTGTGCTGCATATTGTTTCCTCTTACTTTTATGGCACCTGACATCCCATGCCTGTGCTGGGCAGCACAACATTATTGAAAGAGTCATTTGTTATACACTGTGGGTGAGAAATTCCGATTAGAGTTGGGCTCAACTGGGAATTGGACAGTGTGATGCTCTCAGCTGTGCCTGTTGCACCGAGGGGATGCCAGGGGATGTAACCAAGGGGCTGCCCGGCCAAACCGGCACAGAAAAACAGACAGAAGCCCAGAACTTCAGAGGGTTTGATGAGATTTGGAATTTTTCCGAGGAAATTTTTCCTGGGTGGTTGGAGGCCTGGCACCGTGCTGGGAGCACATTACTGGGAGGCTCAGAGTCACTCTGAATCGTCCAGAAACAGCCTGGGAAAACACAGGAGCGCTGGGGCTCGGCTGCCTCTGCCCCGCGGGGCCCGCTGTCGCGATGCCAAGCAAATGCATGCTGTCAGCAGCACAGAAAATGATTCTTTCTGCAGGACAAGGGGTTTTTTCCTGCACCGATTTTTCTGCTTCCCTTTTAACAGCTCTAGCCAGACTGAGGAATCCAGCAAGAAATTCTATCTGCTTAGAAAATTCCTCAGTACCTCTCCAGCTTTAATTGAACGGCTTCCATTCTAGGCAACAGCCATAGCAGGTACCACCTTCTCCATTAAACGGTGTTACTTATTGTTATTAATTTTGTAGGTCTTATCACGTGCATGCACACTGGTCACTTATTTTTGAAGCCTATTCCCCTAAACATGTGTTTGAATGGATTTCCAGGGGAAGGAGGGAGGGGAGGAGATTGACCACTTGAGATTCCTCAGGTTGCCTTATAACAAGTCCACAAATAAATCAGTGTTGTCCCTAGAGATGATGCCCCAAAGTCTGCAGCCATGAGCTGTACTGAGCTATTAAAATAACAGTGGCTTGAATTTTGGAGGTACCAAGAAATCACTGGAATTATTTGGGTGCTTGAATAGGACTAAGTACAACCTCATCTTGGGAAGAACAAATCTCCCTTGCGATGGTGCTTGTCTGACTCCAGAAAATGCCGCGGGTTTCAAAGCTGCTGCCCTCCAGAGGGTGAGGACAGCATCCTGGTCTGCGGGTTTTGGGGACCAGGGGGACAGGTCAGCAGTTTGCAGGGAAGAGCAGAGGAGAGGGAAGGGCCAGACACTGGCCCCCGGCAGAGCCTGAGCCCCATCCACCAGATGAAAAGGAGCATCCAAAGTCACTGGGCTTTGCTACAACCTCATATTTCCTTCTGTGTCTCTCCAGTTAATTAGTTATGCTCTTCTTCCAGTTAATTAGCTCAAAGAAAAACAGCCCTTTGTACTTAGCCTTATAAATTACAGTCTTTTACTGCCTTATATGTTATAAGAGATGACACTTTCTGCATTTTCTTAGCAGGGTCACATTTACAATTCTTAAAGGTTTGGAAGGAATCTCACTTAGCCATGCTGTGTAGCGTGGACATGGGGAAAGGCGTTTCAAAGTTACCGTGATTTCTTTTAAAAAATTATCAGAGGAAGTGGGAGAAAAATTTGTGAGGATCAAAGAAAATGAACTCTCCTAAAAAAGACTAACTAATGAAAAAAAGTTACTGAAGAAACGCATGAAAGTGGCAAAAAGAGCTTCAGATGTTCATAAGATACCATCTGAAAAAAAATGGCAAGTGTTCAATTAGCAGGTTGGAGGTTGACAGCAGGTTGCTACAGTCAGTTTTAAGGCTGCAAGCACATTGGAACAGTCTCATCTATTAAAATAAAAGAGGCTGTTGGCCATCACCCCCATTCTGGGCAGCACAAGGCACGAAGCCAAATCAGATCCACCAAATCTTGGGGACACGTGGGCTTGGGGGAACACCGATTACTCGAAGCTCAAAGGAAAGTGCAAACAGCCACCCCCTCTCTGCCGGTGCGTCACACATTGTCCTTGATTAACAGCAAATTAAAGGCTGATGGCATCCACAACGGGAGCCCCAGGGGAGTGTGGTGCCAGAGCCCAGCCAGCAGAATCCCTCCGTCCCATGCCAGGGCTCTGGGTGTCTCTGGGTGCTGGGAGGAGGAGGCTGGACCCCCACAAACCCTGGGCTGCCCCTGCCCAGCATCTTCCTGTGGCCCCTGGAGCATCTCCTTGTAAGAGCTTTTAAGAGAAAACAGTAATTCATGGTGACTACAGGAGGAAATGTTCAGAGAAGGGAATTCAATGATCTTGGCCAGTAAACAGGAATTCATTACCAGTGTTAACGCTTGGAAGAGGAGACTTTGGAGAAAGATCGATTCCACTGAAGAGTGTTTCTGCCAGGTTTACACCAGAGCAAAACCAACCCCAACAAACGCAGCTTTGTGCAAGCTTGACATCAAAGTTAGTGGGTGATTTTGGTTTTTTGGCCATCACTCCAGCCAGAAGCAATGATGAGTGAGAGGGATCCCTGAGTGGTGTTTATTTTGGAGAATAAATCTTATTTATATTGGAGAACAAATCTTATGAAGAGCGATTGAAGGAGCTGGGACTGCTTAGTTTGGGGAAGAGGAGGCTGAGGGGAAACCTCATCGCTCACTACAACTGCTTGGAAGGACATAGTAGAGAAGTTGGTGCTGGTCTCTTCTCACATATGATCAGCAATAGAATGAGAGGGAATGGCTTCAAGCTGCACCAGGGTAGGTTTAGGGTGAACATTAGGAAAGAATTCTTCCCAGAAAGAGTGGTCAGACCCTGGAATGGGCTGCCCAGGGAGGGGGTTGAGTCCCCATCCCTGACTGTGTTTCAGAGTGGTTGAGATGTGGTGCTGGGGGATCTGGTGTAGGGGAGAACTTTGTAGAGTGGGGTTGACGGTTGGACTCGATGATCCCAAGGGTCTTTCCAACCAGAATGATTCTATGATTCTGTTGCTACAGAAAATAGTTCATATGCTTAATCATCTGTTTGGACCTTTTGAGCTCATTTTGGGGACTGGACATTGATTTCCTGGATGGCATTCAGAGTGCAGTTCTTAAGTATCCTTCTACAAAGTTATCTTGTAACATTAAAATATGAAGTCTGAGTTTGTGTTTTCAGTGCTGGGACCTGAACCACGCTGTGTCAGATCGCTCCTGGGGATGGGACTGAGCAGAGCCATACATCACCCTCTCACTAGCACTGTGCCTCGCACCAGTGCTATCTGAAAACGGGAAGAATCTGCCCAAGAAGGGGACAGTAGAGTTATGATGTGTCTTATTGATTGATCTGCACAACAGAAGTGAAAGAATATAAAAAGAGAGTTTAGATAATACAAAGGTAGACGTTTTCAGTCCCAACTTAGGGTCATCAGGAATTCTATAATCATAACTTTAACTCATCCACTTCACTTAGGTATTGCAGCACTGGATAATATATGACACATCAGTCAGAAAGCTCGGTGGCAAAAGCAGGACAATATTTTGAAAGCTGTGTCCTTGGAATATTGTCCCCTTCAAACAAGTGGAGAACCAAATCGTTGTGAAGTACATTTATCTCTCTCTAGACTCTGTGCTGCATCCCCAGTTATTAGGAGAAGAAAAAAGCCCTGCCAGAGCGAGGAAAGCTAAAATTTGCCATGAAAAATTCACAGAACAGCTGATCTCACCTTGATGTCTTCTGCGGGTCCGGCTCCATAAATCTAAGTGCCTGTGGTTAGTGCTGAGCTGCAGCACCAGCACCCAGCCAGAGATTAGATCAGAGAGAGCGCGGGAGAGGGAGAGGAGAAAAGATTCAACAGCCGTCTTGATCTCAGTCCCAAGAGTGAAAAGCTGGAAGAGGTTTCCAAACAACCAGGTAGCTGCAAACGTTAGGAGCAGCGAGCACGTTTCCGACTGCACTCATGGTGGGATGAGCTGGAGCCGGGCATTAATGATGGAGAAAGGGCTCCAGGGTCTGAACAGGCCCTGGCTGCACCACCAGACCTTCTCAGCTGACAGCACTCAGCTCGAACCACAGTCATAATGTTTGGAAAGAAAATATTTCCAAACCCCCTCATTTTCCTGGAAGTGTGTCTGAAAGTTTAATAAAAAACAAAAAAACCCCAACCTTTTCCTTGCCCAACTTGGACTGAGAAGCAGATTGGGCACTGATCCCTGGCAGGGATTTAACAGTTATCTGGCAGCAATTCCGTGGGTGATTTTTAGGCTGTAGCCTGTCCCTTAGTTATTTTGCAGGTTCACCCACAGACATGTCTTTCACCTCCAGTTCTCCCTGGGACACACCATCTGCCGAGGCTTTTGAGGTGGTTTTCCCAGCGAGGGCGATGGGGTCTGCACCGCGCTCGGGGCAGGGCAGGGCTCACCTTGGGGAACAGCATTTGTGAGGGTCCTTTTGTCATTCACCACCAAAATTCTGGAACTAGGTAAAAATTTCCCCCTGGGATTTTTGGATATGAGCCTAAACTCCAAAATCCACAGGGTTCCATCGTGCCTAATTACAACCTGTCTAAAATGCTAATGAATCCCAGCAATGCAATATTCATAGTAGAGAATTATTACATTGCACGTACTTTACAGTTAATCTAGTTGTCTGGGTTATTGGACAAAAACATTCAATAATAGGAAAACAACCTGCTGTTGGGTTGAATTTTTCTGGATTATTGATTGAGTTTTTCAGTTTAATGCAAGGAGACGGTTAGGTAGTACAAAGTGTATTTTAAGCATTTATTTATTAGAGCTGAATTGCACTAGAACTTCTGTTCAAAAGTACACCTGACAGCTAAATGAATAGCAAATTATTTCACGGCGACCTGTGCTATTTTCTGTTGTTTCCGTGCAGCTTAGCTCCTTCATGTACTGCAGGTTAAAAGAATTCTCAACCTTCTATTTAATACAATAAACTTTGTCAGATGTTGTTATTATTTTTGCTGAATGGCGTATCCAAGTGTAATATATGCAGAAAAGTCTCATTGACTCCTTGAGCAGCCTAAGTCAGGTGGAAACAGGCTGCAGCCAGAAGGAGAAATCGAGCAAGGTGGCTTTTATTTAATCTAGTTCAATCAGTACCTAATGATAGGCATTAAAAACGCTGGCGAATCCAGTCAAACAAGATTATTTGTATTCAGCAAGGACCCTGGCCTTTTTCTCTACAGGGCAGGGAGCGATGGTGGGAGGCTCTGGGCAGGGTGGGGAGTGATGGGGGAGATGCTCTGGGCAGAGAAAGGCAGGAAGTGAGTGGGGGATTCTCTGGGCAGGGAAAGGCAGGAAGCAATGGTGAGAGGCCCTGGGCAAGGTGGGGAGCAATGGGTGAATGCTCTGGGCAAGGCAGGGAGAAATTTGGGGATGTTCTGGGTGGGGCAGGGGCTGCAAGTGCAGCAGCACATGTTGTCTGTGAAATTACAGCTATCCCCCACCATGGCATTACTGTCCTGAGCACCCCACAGGGGAGGGAGCACCCTCAGTTTGGCAAGGAAAGGGTTAACAAAGTGGATTTAAGGAGAGCTTCCCAGCTGGGTGTCTTCCCAGCTGGAAGGAATCACCCAGGCCTGCAGGCAGGTTCCCAGGTGCTGGCAAGGGGCTTGGCTTTAAAAGGCAGGAGCACCCTGCAGCCTGCTTTTTAGAGGGTCTTGCTGAATATTTTATTATGAGATGGTGTTTTTGACAGAAAAAATGGAGATTCACTTGAGGATGGTTCAAGAGCAGGTTGTAGCAGCATGTCTCCTTCAGCCAACATAAGGTATGAAAAATAATAGTTTTGAGGAAAACAATTATATTGTGAATTGTTGTATGGGCACAGGAGTTCATGGTTTGAGGTAGAAAAGAGTAAGAAATCGTCGCTATGTGTAGCCTAGTGTTGATTAAATCAAGGATTTGGGCTTTTGTTTAACCTGGAAAGTTGTGAGGTGACTTCCCTGAGTTAATTGCTCTTTCTGGAGGTAGCTGGGTTGGTAATATTCCATGGTGAAAGCTTTGCTTCTTGTGCTGGTGCTGCTCTGCTGCAGCTATTGCTACAACAAATGCTTGTGTTTCCTTATTGCTGGGTTTTGGTGGAGTTTGGGTTTTGGCTTGAATTACCCTGTTCTCTGTGAAATGCTCCTGTTGCAGTTTGTGTTCGTAAAAAATTACTGTACAGGCTCTGGGTAAAGCCTGTGTTGCCCTGAGTCTTCGCACAAACCTCTAAGCAATGCCCTTCTTTGCATCAAGGTCCCTTCTCCATTTGGAGCTGGGCAATATTTGTGTTTTATTTAAAACTAGAGGTGTTCAGAAGCGGCTGAACAGGGGAAAGGAAGGACCTGGGAGTTTTATGCAGGGTGGATAGGAAAGCTGCTCGTAAAGTTTGACCTGATTTATTTAATTTTCTGAGAATAATAATTCTTCCCTGAACTGACAGTCTGCACGTCAGAGTTCCAGCTCAATTTGAAATGGTTGAAAGATGAATTCCAGGGGAAAAGTAATGCTGGGTACGTAGTGGACGTGCTGACAGTCTCTAACCAAGGTGTTGCTCTCCACATTAATGCACTGCAGAAAAAATTATAGGCTGGCAAAAAGAGCTGTATTTCATGTGATTACGGATTGTTTGTGTTGCTGTCCGTTAGGAACTAAAAAGGAGGAAAGGCATTGTGGTTTTTTGTTAGTATTTTTAGGCTTGGACTGAAAGCTTTTCAATCTGGAATAACAGAGACACTGGCAAAAATAGTAGTTTTTGAGGGTGGTGTGACCACTGGGGGTGGCAGAGGTATTGCACTGTCTTTATAGTAGTGCTACTTTGACAATCATATGCATGATTTAATGTTTTCCCTAAATTTACAACATTAAAAAAACCCAATTAGTTCTTATTTTCTGTGCCATAGGACCTTTAAAAATTAGATGTCCTGATTCACTTGCTATTCACTTTCCTTCGTGTCCTGGTATAATTTATCATACAGAGAGCAAAATGTCCTGTGTAAATCACAGCTGAATACCTGAAGAATCTTGCCAAAAAATGATGAGGCCCATCAAACTTTTTTTTTTTATGATCAAATGTCTGAGTGCTGTTTCTGATAGCACACGGGGTATCTTTTATCAAAGATCTAATTCCAGGAGCTTTAGGTGCGATTGCATTTTGAAGGTCTCAGGGGGCTGGTTTATGAGAACAAGAACAATTGATGAAAATGAGCTGCTGAGAGAACTCCCACGGCTGCTGGTCTGTCTGTCTGTCCGTCCTGGGCCGTGGAGGACAGTGATCCCCCCAGCCCTGCACACACCCCAGCTGTGGTACTGCACAACAATAACAGGGTCCATGTACTGGGCAAGGACCACCTGTAACTTTTAGTCCCAGATTCTTAAATATTTATGTGTATTATTTAATGACGCCTCTTAAAATGCCCCCACTGGCTCCAGTGGGCAGACAGAGGGTGTTAAAGCCGAGTGTGTGCTTGGGTTTATCTCTGGTCTGTATTGGGGTCTCCCTGCCCTGCATCCTTGGGTACTGCAGCCCACAGACCCCCATCACTGGCCCAGCACTGCATCTGGCAGGAGTTTTCTTGTCTCTTTGATAGTCTTGTCTCTTTGAATTCAATCCGAGGTGGCTCCTAGTTGGCACCAGGTTTAGTTTATTTTTTAGGATGCGCAGTTTGGCTCTGTTTCTTTGGATTTCTTTGTTTTCTTTGAAAAGATTTGCAGAGCCCATATTCCACTCTATTGACACAAGTGTAAATCAGGAAAGCAGCCTGCCCTACCCCATAAAAGGCTCAGTGCTCTTCTCTACAACTGCCCATTAAGCTTCACAAATGGATAAATAAGGAACTGAGATGTGTCATTTATTCATAGCACTTGGAAGGCGGGGAGGAACGCCATAAATCCGTGGGTACCTCGGACCTCAGATCCGTCACTAGGCAACCTGGAGCATCGTGGCTGGCGGTGGAGCTGGGCACGCAGCCCCTCACTTTCACAGACCAAAGGGGACCTCTGCTTTGCTGCCCACCACCCGCTGTGCCAAACCCTGGGTATCTCAAGGGACAGAGTGCTGTTCGCTCGGCTCCTTTCCACCTCTTGCTTTCTGCCATCTCACCTGCCCAGAACCTGAGCTTCTGAATTTCTCTCCATCTTGACTTTTTGAACTCTGCAGAGGTGGTTCCTTCCTGTGCCAATACAGTTTGCAGGGAAGAAAAGCCCAATAAACTTGTCCTATAACGGTATTGGCAAAAGAAGCAGGAAATAATCAGGAAGGGATGGTTATTTAGCTCTCCCTGCATGTGTGTGCATGTTGTGGATGTGGAAGGGAGGGCTTTTGCAAATGCACTAGGAATAATAATTAAACTCAAAGCTCATCATTATTAAAATGGAGTTAGGGGAATGTCTCTGGCCTTCAGGATTATCTGCCCATCCTCATGGCAGCTTTATGTGCGGCTGAAGGCTGGGAGGGAACAGCATCATCTGCAGTAGCACCAACGTCCCTCTCTGGGTAACAGAAAGCTGGGGATCCAGAGGGGCTGATGCAGGAGCCAGGAGCTCCCTTTGCTCCGCAGCAGAGCCCAGTAGTGAGGGGACAAAGGCAAAGGTACGATTCTCAAAGAAAACGATGTAAATGAGGAAAGAATCCCTCTGGTTAGTGAAGTTACTCCAGCAAGTGGCTATATAAATGTCTTTATATTGTTATTTCTGATATTAGTTTGTTGTTCCTCCATGAAAGCTGATTTATTTGAAATGTTATTACTCGAAACACCCTAATCTTTTTGTAATAATTCATATACTGGAGATTACAGTTTTGGAAGGCAGCCCAGCTCTGGCTGGAATCCTATTTGTGGATTAAAGGATTTGAACAGCATTGCAAGCTAGATCTCCGAATAGTGGGATAATGTAAACCTGGTTCCATATAAAATGCTTTACCTCTGCAATAGTAACCCCATTAAAGGCAGATTGTTGGAGGACGTTGGACAAGAGGACTTTCATTACAGTAAAGCAGGATATCTTGCACCCCTGAAGAGCAAGGATTTTCAGAGCCGAGTCTTCCCCTGGTTGAGATGCCCTGAGCTGCGTTTTGTATCTCTCCTTTCTTCTGGAACCATCATCCAAACTGGGGTCTGGTGGGTTTGAGCAGACTTTTTGATGAAAGAACTGTTGTTTCTGGTGGGAATTGAGCCACCACAGAGAGCCAGATCGGATACCCCAGCAAAGAGCTCCTCCTGCCCTGTAAGGAGAGGGGGGCGGCCAGGAGCTGTAATTTCCATGTAAGCAGCAACCGAAGGGCCCACCCCAGGACTCATTAGTGTTATTGGAGGGACGAGCCCACCCCAGGAAACTGTAAGCTTTTGGGAGTGCTATTATTAATTTCCCATTAAATGCAATTGTGTGTGGGGAGCGCAGTCGTGGGCTGGAGCACCGTTGTGTTGGGAGGAGCTGTGCAGCATCCAAACCACAGAACGGGCAAGGGCATAATTTAATTATAAGTGTGCTTATAATCTGTGAGAAGATAAGTACAGGACTAGTCTAGAAACAGTGGCATTCTGGCAGAACAGTAAAATTCATGGTTTCAGGACACGGGCAATCTAACTGTTTTCAAGCTTTTTTTGCATGTTACAGCAAGTGAGGTTCCAGACAAGACTTGAAGCAGAGCACTGAATTGGCTTTGTGGGTATTTATGGGCAGCTTTTACCATAATCAGTGTGTGATAGAGCCTGGCGCCCCAGGCCGAGCTGAACAAAAGGTGGGAAAGGGAGGAGAAGGTGTGAAGGGCTCTGGAAAGCCGGAGGCAGGTTGTGTTTGACACAGTGAGGAGGGATGAGCCGGTGGAGAGATGCACAGAAAGGGGCAATGCAAGCAAAACCTGCTGGTGTTCAGAACAAAGATGAAAATGATGGGATTGTTGCAATAATTAGGCCGCAAGCTGATGAAAACCTGGAGCAGGTTAGCTGGGTGCCCCAGGGAAGGCTGAATTGTAGAGATGCTATGCAAAAAACCTGCAAGATTTATTGGTGCTGTGGTTGTAACGCCCTGGAGAGACTTCTGAGTTTACGCTGATGCTCAGCTTCTTTTATTATGTGTTTCCCTACAGAAGGTGAGGAAGGCATTTGGGAAGAGCACTTAGGAGAAGATTAAGATCCCTCTCTTTCCATATGGGTGTGATGCTGACACTGAGGAGGTGGTGGGGAGAAAGGCTGCTGTGATCACCTGCACAGGATTGCAGGGGAGAGTAGAGAAGGAAGATACCGCAGGCATCACCTGCTCCAGAAAATACCACTTTCACGTGATGCAAACACTAGTCTGCAAGTATTGTGCATCAGGCTGTAACAGAGAAATGGGGTGCTCAGTACACGGGTGTCTTTAGGTGGCACTTGTACCCACCCACCCAAATGTGGGCTGAAGGCAGCAGCCTGGTCTGTGGTGCTGGGGGTGATCACAATTTCCACCCCCCCAGCCCTGCTACAGCATCACCCAGGGCAAAAATCATCTCCCTGCTCTGGATCTCCGCTTCCTCTGCTATGGAATGGGATAATATCATCTGCATCCCAGAGGATTTGAGCATTACTTATTATTTCTATAGGGATTTGAAGGTTAATAGCTTTACACAAGCCTAATTAATTGCCATTATTTAGTTTAATATTCTGAGAGTACTTTGTCCATACAAAGCTTGCTCTGTGTAGAAGGGTTTGGAAGCAGCACAGCTTGTCTGAGGCACAGAAGGGGGATCCCCCAAAGGAGGGACTGTGCAGTAGCACGTAGAGCTGTGGGGGTGTTTATAGCCTGGTGCAGCCGTTGTTACTCAGGGTGTCCTGATGCAGGCAAGGGCAGAGCAGCTCTTCAGTGGAGCCAGACTTGGGTGGGACAAAAAAATATATAAATTAGGATAATAAACATTTCCTCCTATGCTGAAATCGGGTTGACTCATACTAAGCAAAGATGGGAAGGAGAGACTGGTAGCTCAAGTGCTAAGTGTTATTTTTGCCAGGGTAAGATTTCATGCCTCTTCAGGCTGATTTCAGAGAGCTCGAACACTTTTGCAAGAGAACTGTTCCGTTAACACTTCTGAAATAATTCATGGAGGCTTTTGATGTGGTGGTGTTCTGGCTGACAGCCCCGGTGGTTAATGGAGTCTGAGACTGAGCTTTGATGGACATTTGTACAACTTGGAATGCTTTTACGTGTAAACAGAACCAGTGTGAATCCTGCTGCAAATGGCCTCGTTCAGGCCTGGGGTGGGGAAAGCTTTTCCTGCTGGTACCAGACCCCGCTTTCCTGGTACCTCTTCTGGGAATTGTGGCACAGAGTGATGTGGGTGAAGCCTGACATTGGGGTTGGGGGGTACTTGCTGTTGCTACAGGTGGTTTTCACCAATGCCACCATGCAGGATGATAGAGGGCCACAGCTCTCATCTGCCCTGGAGCAGTTTGTCACCTTCCCTGCGACAGCCCAGGGGCAAGGGGGCTCCTGCAGCCTGGACCCCCAGGAAAAGGTGTTGGGGGTGACCTGCCCCTCTCCTGTGGTGATGGTGCGCAAAGAAAGAGGGTTGACAGACAAAAGAAGTAAGGCTTTTCTGTTCTGTGCATGGGATTTTGGAGGGTCTGGCTGTTCCTCGCATCGTCCCCTCGAAGCAGGTGGCAAGAGGGCTCTGGTCCCACAGGGCAGCGCTGTGGCAGGGACTCAGTGCTGCAGAGCCAAAGAGGAAATCAAAGCCATTCTCTGCCCTGTCTGAACAGGAACCACAGGCTGATCCCGATTAAATAAAATGTGCAGTTAATAACAAACAAACCAAAAAGATAAGAGCTTTAATGTTAGCACTTAAAAACCCCACGGTAACAAATAACGACTGCTGTAGTGTAATGTCATTTGAGAGGGGACACGTGGTGTGCCTGAGAAGAAAGATGGATCGCATACATTGTGTGCCTGACAGTAAAACTAATAGCTATTGGATGGGGTGTTAAGTATATCATAAAATCAGTGTTGGCCACGTTTAAGAAGATGCATTTGAACTGTTTTGATGGCCTGTACTGAGCCTGTGACAGCAGCCAGGGGACTGCAGCCATTGGCAGGGTTGAGGGAGGGCACTGAGGGGCTGGATCCCTGGGAGCTGGCCCGTGACCACCTGGGTGTAGGGACATGCTTGGTGCTCCAGGGAGGAAGGGTTTGCTCTGACAGCCATCAGGAAACCTGCTGGGAACCCCAGCCAGCCCCCACAGAATGCAGATCCTCCGTGGGGTGGCAGCAGGGTGTGCATAAGGCACGGTGAGTGACGGGAAGCAGGGAGAACACAGTCTGTAAGGCAGGAACATTTCCCTCCCTGAAGCTTCCAGTAGTTGCTGGTAAAGAGAAGTTTCTTTTATTCTGGGAAGAGGTAATTGAGCCAGGAACAATTGACTAGGGGTTATCTGCTGCTGGGCAAGCAGGAGCAGGGGGAAAAGAGCAGCTGATTCCTGCAGCCATTCTCAGCCCTTCCTTGTAACTCAGAGGGTTCAGCCTCAGCTTCCTTCATGGTAGTTATTTCTCCTCTGTGTGTCCTGGCTGGGAGAGGGGAGGGCAACCCAGCCTGGTCCATACATACAATACATATAGAACTGACTATCTGAACCCCCACAGGGCAAGGAGTGCTGGTGGAGGAGGAGGAGGAGGAGGAGTGCTTCCATGCAAGGGAATCTGTGAAGACAGACATGGACTTAGATTGCTTGTGCAAAAACTTCCCGATGGCTCTGCAACCAGCCAAAAATCCCAAATCTTGGGTTTTTTTCCAGTTTGTGGAAGGCTGATGTAATGTTTAGTTGCAATCCTAAGGGAGGAAACCAGTGGAGCTCCTGGGAGGTCACGTAGCTGGATCTGGGCTCTCTGCATCTGTCTCTCTCCTCTGAGGGCAGTGGTATTTCCAGGTGGCCAAGCTCTGTGCCAGGCAGTACATCTTGGGATTTATCTCAGTTATGTGGTAGTTGGCCCCAGGGCTTGAGTCAGGGTCTCTTACTGGGGCCAATATACTCATCTGGAGCCTCAGGGATTTTGTGGGTGTCCATCCCTGGCACTTGGATGCTACATGACATCACTTCTGTAAGAGATGACAGGAGTTTAGAAATGGAAGGAAATGAGGGATGCCGTCTTTGTCCAAAAATGTCATGTGTATATCAACTGAAAAGAATAGAAGATGCTGAAAACCTACTGAAAGCATGGCTGCAGGTCTCCTAGTAATTTACTAGTAACCACAGTCCCTGCCTCTTTCAGAATGGCCAACTGCTGCTCTCTCTTACTCGGTCTCCCCCCTAGAAAGCTCAGGGTCTGCCTGCACGGCTGTGACCACCTTTGGCTGCTCAATTGAATTCGCAGGGAGGTGATTACAAAAGCTACGAGGGCTTCCAGGAGCACAATTTCCTGAAAATAATGGGCTTCAGCATTTCAGTTCCTCACTCCATCTCTTTCTCCTTCAACTCTGCAGCTGCCAGCGGTCAACTAAGTACCGAGCGAGCAGAGTGTGCTCCTTTGTGATCTGAGGAAAGGTGACTTCTGTTTTCCTTTGCAGCAGCTTGCTGCAGAAATTCAGGCAGGTTTGTGGTGAGCAGCAAAAGGCTGCATCGACAACTGGTGCTGCCAAGCCGAGCTCAGACATCATCTCCTCGGATCCCTGGGCACGGAGCTGGGCTCTGGCTGACCTTCCTTTGGCAACGAGCTGCTCCTGCCAGGAGCTGTTGTGGGGGCTGCAAAAAGGGAAGGGCATCCTTTGGGAAGCCCAGTGTCTGAGCTTGTGCTGCCAGGGGGGAAGTGTTGGGGAGCGGGATGGGTGCTGTGGGTGCCAGCACGGGGACCGCCAGACAAGGTGGACGTACCCCACTGAACCTGGGTGGCCAGCACAGTGTTGGAGCTGGGTGGCAGGAAGGATGTGGCTGTGCCGGCTCGTGGTGCAGTCAAGCAGACGGAGACAGCTTGAGCTTCTTGTCACCTGCCCAAATCGGGGCATCACCGTCCCAGCAACCGCAATCTGTGGCTGTGGCAGTGGGGAGATGCGAGATGCCGTGGATGCGCAGGGAGCAGATTGCTCCCACCTGTCCTGGGAACGGCCGGCATGGCCCGTACCCCCCCAGCATTCACTCCAGCCCTTCAGCCTCCTCCTCCTCCTCCTCCCAACCCTCAGCATCTCCTGCTTTCAGCTGCTGATTCCATGCTGCAGCCAAATGCAAATGCCGATTAACCCAGTGTATCCCTGCAGTTCACAAACTGCTCTGAAAAAGGCTGGGAACAGGTTTTCCTCCAGTCCCAGCCTGTGGCAGAGTCTGTTCCTGCTGGTGCAGCCTCCCTGGCCTTGCTGGAGCTCATCCTGCTCCATGCTGGCACAAGAAAGAGGTGAATACCTGAAGCTCAGTGACGTAATTTTATAATTATATTTAAAAGTCTACCTGGCTCTATAATTTTTTTATGACAAATTAATTAAAAGCCCAGTTACGGAAGCTTTGGAAAAAGAGACATAAATATTTAATATTTATTAAAATATTCATATGCTACATGTTTTTTAATCTTGAATAAATATTTTTGGGTAATCAGTTGCATTTTTTTTGTTGTGCTAAAAGTTTGCATTGTAAATTCAGCCGTGATTGATTAAAAGAAGCAATGTGCAATCTATTAATTATGTAATAGCACATATGCTGCTCAGGACCTGGAAGAAATACATATATCTATTTTCCATAACCAGAAGAGTTATCAAGGTAATTTGCTTATTGAAACTAAATGAAGGCTTTGATTCATGTAATTATGGCAAGATCTCTACCTTCATCTCTATGTGAATACAACTTTGAGGTATTTTGTCTGTTTTTTTTCCCCATAGTTCTTACTTCCCACGTCTTATTTGAAAGGAAGGAATGATCCTTCACGGGAATGGTTGGGAGATCTGGGGGTGGCACTGAAAAGCCCTGTTTTGGGTTTTATCAACTGAAATGTTGAACTCTAAAATTAAGCCCAAGGCTGGGATGCTGCAGGTGTTGACCGGCACCCAAGCACGGCCCAAGGAAGGGCTGGCAGCGCTGCACAAAGCTCTGCTGCTCACTCCAGCCGTCGCTGCTCCGCATGATGTCACGGGAAGGAGCAGTAAGGACCAAGTCATCTACTTACCGACCTTATTTTCAGGGTTTTTAAGGCTACTTCTAGTGCTTCTCGGGCTCTTGCGTTCTCTGAATGAATCACAGCAGTGCAAAACAGTTTCAAAGCAAATGGTACTCAGCGCGGGTTTCTCTTAATGAGCCGAGAAGCGAGCGGCAGGCGCTGACCCCGCCGTCTGTGGCCTGATTTATGCGCTGCCTCATACTCTGTCACTGAAGCTTAAGGATCCCTTAAGTCTCTTTTTTTTCCACTGCAAGAGAAATAAAAGGCTGTTACTGCAAATTAGAATGAAAGTCAGAGCTGCTAAAGACACCACAACCAAAACAAACAAAGGAAAAATAAAAGGGATTGTTTGAGGGGTTTTGTTGCTGTTCTCAGAAGAAGGATTACTGTTGATTTTTATGAAAAGTTCATCCTGGAGGCAGTCGGCAGTTGCATTACTTTAACAAGATTGAGCTGTTTAAAATTTCAGGGTTGTCCGCCAAAAAAATAATAATAGGAAGTTGTATAGAGAGGAATGTGCTGACAGCAGTAATGTTTGGGCAATAATTCATGTGCTGTAGATGATGCTCTGGAAAGCTGCCCGGCTGGTAATGCAGATTGGGGATGCTCTCGTGCTGATGGCTGTGCAATTGATTGGCGGCTCTGCTCCATCACAGAATCAGCTTGTAAATGAGATGGGGATGGTTTCCGAGGGCAGGGCTGGGCAGAGGGCTCCGACCAGCGGTGTCGTGTGTGGGTCAGGGTCTGGTTCCTGTTAAAGGAAACCTCCAGGTTGTCAGCCCAGTTCGGTGGGAGCACCTCTCCCCTGTCCTGTTTGTGGTCAGGTGAGGCATCTGGCTGTGCCTCAGACTGAAGGAGAGGGTGATGTTCTCCAGAAGGGGGTAATGGTTTCTCCCAGGAAGGTGAACTCAAACAGTGGTTGGTGTCACACCTGCCCTGTGGGGTCCGTCTGTGGTACGAGCACGTGGTTAGTCTGAGTGAAATGGTGCTCTTGGACCTGGTGGCTCCTTTTCTTCTGTCTGCTGCGGGATTCCAGGTGATGTTACGCTTGATTGTGCAAATGGACCTGGTCTGAGATGCTCTTGGGGGGCTGCACTCAGTCTCATGCCCCGTTTGTGTGTTGCAGGTTTGGTTCATCAGCCCCATCCCAGGTCACCCGGCAGCACAAAAAAAGCAGCAGCTCCTTCATTCTCCCACCGCTGCAGCCTGGGTTTGTGCTTCTCCACCAGCCCCAAAATAGGGATTGCCTGTTATTAGCAATTTCTGAGTCTCTCTATACCCTATCAAGGGGATTCAATTCAAGATGGAAGATCCATTGGTGATATTATATTCTAAATTATTTTCTCATGGAATCCTTTCTTTAGAAGGAGTTGAGATGACAGATAAGTGTTGTGCTATTTTAGCTCTGTGAACAACGCTTAGAAGTCCCAGCCAGGGTGCATACAGCCAACTTAAATGCAAATTGCACACCACTGGAACTTTATTACCCAGGAAAAACAAATTTCACCGAGCTCGTAAGTTATTGGAGGGAGAGCAAGGGTCTATTCCTACTCCTGAGCAGAGCCACGAGAGGTGGCAACGCTGTCCTTGGGAGACCTGGCCACCAGCCCACGCTGCACCCATAGTCTCCGGGGTACCTAATGGAATTGCAGGGAGCAGCCTCAGCAATAATTAAAACATAAGCAACACCTGAGGAATAACAAAATGTGCTTATTGACCTGAGTTCCTTGCTCTATCTCGCTGCTCGTTGGTGTTGTCTCTGTGTAACCCCAGCCAGCTGCTGGGAAAGGGGCTGCCGACTGTGCCCACTCCTGCACCAGCCACCGGACCCCGTGGATTTAAAAATGAGCTTTTTCTGCTGTGCTGGGTCAGGGAAAACCCTATGCACCTTCCAAAAGGATTTAAAACCAGGGTTATTCAACAGCATCTGGCCCAGCCATGGATCCGGGTACCTCTGAGCCCTGGGCAGGCGGGTGCTCCCAACGGCACAGATTGTGTGACTGAGAGCTCATTAAAAGGATCTTATTGACTTCATCAGGTGTGAGGTGAGATCCTTCTCCGGCGGCAATATCTCTAGGTGAGAATATTCCAATTTGCTGTAGAAACTCAGCACATACACATCATCAGGGGATTAATATTTTTCCTTGCAACTACTTGGGAACACGACTGGGATCAGTTGCAGCTGTGAATGTCTAATTCCCCCTGCAAAGGGCTCCTCCAGAGCCCAAATAACTCAATTCTGGCATTTCTAGGTTTCCAGATATTACAGCCACAAAAAGTATAAGGGCCTTTAAAGACTGACTGAAAACTTGACTTAAGCCCCCGGAAATAATAAAAAGGAAAGTAAAGAACACAGTAAAGCTGCAGAAAAGGATTAAGAGAGGGGGGAGGAAGCCAAGGGGGACAAGTAATTCTGGCTCTGTGTGATGGGGTGATATAATGCTTATGCTGTCACTGGAGCCAGCGGCTGCTTCCAGGTCTATGCACAACCACATTTTTTTTTCTTTTTTAATCTGCAGCCATTCTCCTATATTTTTGGGCTATACTGGCATCATTTAAGAAGGAACTAAACTTTAAGAGCAAAGATATTCTTTTTTTTTTTTTTTTATCTTATTTCCCAGAAGTATGTTGTATGTAATAAAGAGCTTGGAAATGTTCTGCTGCCTCTGAAGTTTCCACGGAGAAAACAGGCAGACCCTCAAAAACAACAACAACAATCTGGGTCTGGTTTGATGGGTTTGTTATTTTGTTGGGGTGTTTTTACAATGGACTTATTCTGTGTATCTGCTGGTGCCCCCTGGAAGGCAACCATGAGTGTACCCATCCCTGTTCCTCACGAGCATCCCTGGCTCCCGTCCCCTCTCCCGTTGGAAGAGGGTTGTGTGTCCCGGGGGTGGCTGGTGGCGGTGGCAGCCACCACCTCTGCCCAGGGCACTGCGCCTGGCTCTCCTCATGCGAGCCTGAAAGCGTTCCAGTGTCAGATGGTATCAAAAGGGTTATAAATTCCTCTGGCAGGAGTCTGCATTTTAGGATTGATGAGTGTGATCAGCAAACTATTCAAATAAGTATGCTTTTATTATTAAAACCCTGCTAGGAACAGGATGACATGCAGAGAAACTAATGCAAAGCAATTTCTCCTTCATTTCTGAGCCTCACCCGGTTTTAATGTAGGCTAATAACATTAGGTTTTAATTGTTTCTGTGGGTAGATTGACTGCTTTTGTGTTTGTATGTTGGAATTTGTATGGCTTGCGTGGGAAGTGGCCGTACGTGCACAGACGTACACATGGCACCAGCCAAAGGCGTTTGAAAACCATCCAGGGCCGGGACTGGGAGGCTGAAATGGGAGGGGGGGGGAAGCAAAAAAATCTAACAGCTTTCCCATTACTAATATCTGCATTTTTATGAGCTTGGTTTGTAATGTAATTCCCACCTACTGGGACAATTCCTGAGCTGTTTGTTCAATATTTATCTGGTTTTGAGTCAGACAAAACTCCCAGATCTCTGAGCGACATAAATTACCGTGGATCCTGTAACCACAGTCAGTGACTGGTCTTGGCTCAGGCCGGGGTAATCGCTGGGATTTTTGCTTTATCTGTGCAGCAGTTACGTGACAGCAGTTGTACTACACGTGTGTCTGAGTGTTAGACCAGGATTTAGCTCCTGCTTTTGTAAAGCCAGCAAATACGCATGAGCAGCTTGAAGGAAAGGTTCAGACTGATCAACTGAACGGAGCTCTCGTGTCTCGTGAGCGTGTTGGTGTGCTACCACAGCAAACACTGCCCCACCAGCAGGAATGGGGCTGGGCTGGGGGCTGTGGTTGGGGGAAAAGCCCCAGTGGACACATCAGCTTTCAAGGAGGGGAAAAAAAAGAGAAAGTGTTTGTGTTATGTACTGGGTGTCCTTCAGGTCTGTTTCAACCTTTTAAATTTATAGGCTCATGTTTCCTGAATGGCTTAAGGTGTTTTTTGTGTAATTGCAGTAACAGAAAAACCTCTGCCTGGCAGCAATTAGCTGGTACCAAAGAGGAGTCCCAAGTGCCTCCGCCCAAACCTAGGGTTTCACTGCACACAGGAGGATTTCTGCCTGGCTTTTCAGCACAGAAATCATAAGAGATGTGCAATAAAGGTAATTTTTGATGTGGTAATAACCTGTTCCCTGAAAAAAAAAAGTTAGAGAATAGAGATCTGGGGAATAAAAAGTCCTACAAAGCATGAGCAGAACTCCTGGGAGCATCCCGGGAAGCTCTGGGTCTCACCCCATGCAGCTGCGTGCGGCTCTCACCAGCTCACAAACCCAGGTGCTCTGATTGAGGCTTTGCTTCAAGGGGGGGTTAAAATGTGACATTCAAAAGGACAAAGCCCCATGGCAGGGGTTAAGAGCCGTGTTTCCAGGAGGGTGATCTGACAGGCCCGTTCCAAATGCAACTTCTTAAGTATGATGGGGGCTTTTATAAAACTCTCCCTGTGTATCTGCAAAAACTCCCACAGATCAAGACCTACGAATTATTAATGTAATGAGATTAGGCATACATTTATGCTACATGGTCTTAAGTTGTGTTAAATTCCGAAGATGAGATGGGGTCAAGCAGGAAAGGGCAGTGTGGCAAAGCGCCGGTGGCAGGCTGTGTGAGTGACTTGTCTTCCTATTAACATTGTCACATCCCTGTTGGGTGCGTTTCCCATTTCCCTCTCTCTCCCTGGGAGTTGGCTGGCAAACTTCATCTCCAAAATGGCAAGGAGAAAAATTTTGTGTTTGTGAGGACTCAGACTATAGGAGGCAGGAGAAAGGATAGCAGGAGATGTGAGATGGAAAAAGAATAGGAAAAAAAGACAAAGAGAGGGGTAGGGTGAAGGAGGTGTTGCTGTCCCCGCTACACGGAGTGAGCAGAAGTGCTTTGGGTATTTCCTATTGTAAAGATTTTTTTGTAACCTCTGAATATCGGCAGGAGCATGTGTATCCCCCCCCCCACCCCTCCCACTCTCATGATTTTCTTCCTGGAGAAGCGGAGATGAAACCCCCTGAGGAGAGCTCTCGACTGAAGAGACATGAGAGCATCAATTTTTCTCTCATTAAACAGAACGCTCGGAGGTTTGTGCCGTGCGGTTTCCCGAAGGTCGTCCTCGGTGTGGCAGGAGGGAGCACGGCCATGTGTGAGATGTTCCACGGCCTGCAGCTGTCCCCACAACTGCTTTGCCAAAGAAACAAATGTGCAAAAAGAAAAAAAAACAAACAAATGAACAAAACATCCCAAGACTGCTGGGTTTTGCTGAGCT